>BLSH010521079.1:1258227-1281537 GCA_018402905.1 Glandirana rugosa
AGGGCACTTGCCCTAGTTTGAAGATGATTTTGGAACAGTTATATGGTTTCTACCGTTAATTAATACTTTTCAGACACAGTTTGAAGATGATCCACATTCACCTCCATTTTTGCTTTTTTTTGTTTTTATTTTTTTAAAAATATTTAAAGTTATTTCCCTGTCCCCATTTTTTTTGTAGGGCACTTGCCCTACCCTTACCCCCATTTTACTTCCTTTTGCAGCCCTCTGGGGCTTTCCAGGACTTTGCTACAGCCATTTTTGTGCCTAAAAGTTCGGGTCCCCATTGATTTCAATGGGGTTCGTTGTCCGTGCGATCGTTCGGGTTCCGTCCGGACCCGGACCCGGACTTTGTCCCGAAGTTCGGACGGACCAGCAGAACCCGAACGTCCAGGTGTTCGCTCAACTCTAGGTCTGAGCATTCCTAGATGAACGGTTTCCTGGAAAGTGGATTGGTCGTCGTGGGCCAGTTGAATGGCCCCCAAGGTCTCCCGATCTGACCCCCTTAGACTTTTATCTTTGGGGTCATCTGAAGGCAATTGTCTATGCTGTGAAGATACGAGATGTGCAGCACCTGAAATTACAGATACTGGAAACTTGTAAATAACTCATGAAAGAATAAAGTTACGTTAAAACCAAGCACACCATTGTTTTTCTTGTGAAATTCCCAATAATTTTGATGGGTCTTCCTATTGAAAAAACAAAAGTTGGATTCAAAATGGCCGACTTAAAAATGGCCGCCATGGTCACCACCCATCTTGAAAAGTTTCCCCCCTCACATATACTAATGTGCCACAAACAGGAAGTTAATATCACTAACCATTCCCATGTTATTAAGGTGTATCCATATAAATGGCCCACTCTGTATACATGATCACCTATGGTTACAGGATGAATACATTTTACAATTTTTCCAAACATTAATTATTAATTGAGCCTTGATATCCAGATACATGCCTCATTTAAAGTCCCAAAAACTTCTCCTTTTTCTGAACCCTGGACACTGGTTGGTCAGACGGTCTATTTTCATGTAACCATTCAGATTAAAGGATTATATGCAAACAGCAGCAAAACTGTCCATTAATTTGTACAAATCTGACAGCCACAGCTGTATGCACATAGTATATACAATTAGCATTTACAACCACAAGCCAGTCAAAAATGAACATTTTCCTATTAATAGTATGTTAAATATCTTATCTTTGAGATTATTCATTTTATGGCTAGCTGATTGTTTAGCTTAGAAAGTCTTATCTAAGTCAGACAATCCGCTTCTTCCTGTTCTTCACTGGCAACACTATCTCCCTTTATCTGAATTTGCTAAGCTGTCTTTCACTTCCTGAAAAGGTTGTCGGTAGTTCTTAGACAGGCATGCCTAGACCCGGCCAGCTCCACCCCCATGATCCCTATCCTTCACAGAATATGATCTCCTCCTGCCTTCATAGCCTCTTTCTGGCTGGCAGCTTCTCCTGAGAGAGATAGAGAGAGAGGGAGAGAAAGCAGGCATTGTAAGTATGTTATGTTTGTTAGACACTGTAAGATAGATTACAGTGCAACATATTTTCTACAGTGTAGAGCCACGTGGTTGTTTCCGCATGGCATTGTGATGGGCACTGTGATGCCACTGATGGACACTGTGTGCATGGTGTGGCACATGCCCAGCTGCTGTGAATGGTGAGGGAGCTGGGGAAGAAGTATGAAAGAAATGAGGTACAAAAGAACATTTTTGAAAGTGTGGAAGGATACAGATCAATTTCTATTGTTCATTACATGTGCGCAATGAGTTTAAGCTCCGTTTCCACTAGTGCGACTTGTCACGCGACTTTGGACACATAAAGGTGCATGACAAGTCACAGCCTATTGGTTTCAATTGCACCCATTCCAATCTATGCAACTTTGAAAATCAGTGACTTTGAAAAGGTGCCTGCACTACTTTGATGTGATTTTGATCCAGAGAGTGTAAAGTTGGATCAAAGCTGCACTCAAAGTCGCACTAGAGTGCAACTTTGGAGTGTGACTTTGATGCGGCTTTGAGTGCAGCTTTGAGTGTGATTTTAAAAGTCGCATAGATGGGAACGGGTGCCATTAAAATCAATGGGCTGTGACTTGTCATGCGACGTTAGGTGTCCAAAGTCGCATGACAAGTGGATACAGAGCCCACTGGGTCCTGTGTGGATGGGCCCCCCTGTGTTCTGTGGGGATGGGCCCCCGTTTCCTGTGTGGATGGACCCCCCTGTTTCCTGTGTGGTTGCCCCCCCTGGGTCCTGTGTGGATGGGCCCCCCTGGGTCCTGTGTGAATGGGTCTTTTTTTATTTCTTCATTTTCTCATGAATTAGTATTTACAATGCATTCTTGATGAGAGAACACTATGCAGGAACCTATGATCAGCTCCTCCCATCCTGTATATGCCCACTGGCTACACAGGTGCAGTGTCCCTCCCTGGAAGTGATGTCACTAGCCTTCAGTAACCACACCCACTGGATGCTCCCAGACTCAGAAGGAAGTAGAATTGAAGTCATGTGACGGCACTGGATACTGCAAAATAAAGGTAGGAAAACCGGGATTTTCTTCATTTTGAGACTTAAGGCTGAACTTAGCTCACATTAATGATTGCAGGGGAGAATTTAAGTATTAGGCTGGACTTATAATTTAGTTTATGATCTTGATCATACTCCCCAATAATCCTGCATTCAGCGGGACTTTCCCACGGATCCAGGCTGTCTCCCTACCCCGTTGAGTACTATTGTTCTCCTCCAAGCAACGCTGGGTACTTGTGTTCTCCATCATCTACTAGCTGGTCACTATTATTTGCCCCCTCGTCTTTTGGAAACAACTGTTCCTCTCCTCATTTCTGCTAGGCACTTTTGTTCTTCTCCACTCTTTGCTAGGTACTGTTCTCCCACGCCCTGCTTGGTACTTTTATTCCCCCCCACAACCTGCTGGCCACTATTGTTTTGCCATACTTCCCACAGGGCACCATTTCACCTTCCCTCTGAGAAATATTGTTCTCCTCTCAGCCTCCACTGAGTATTATTGCCCCCCCCCCCCACCTTGCGCTGGGCATTACTGTTCCACCCAAACATCCTCTCAGCACTGTTGTTCCCTCACTTGACAGTGGGCACTATTGTTCCACCCTTCCCTAGCTGGACACCATTTCCCCACCACCACCATGCCCTGCTGCTACACTCTATGTGCTGTGTCATACATTACACTTACCTGAAATCTGTACAGTATTCTATACACTATGTTGTGTATTTCCAAAATATTTATTTTCTCAACAGTTGACTGTTGTTGTTTTCTTTAAGGAGGGATCAGAAAAAGTATTAGCTCTGTGTAATTTTTTATTCCTTGGATTTATGTAGTTTAGACTTATGGGGTGTTTGTGTGTATAAGTATTGTAGCCTCTAGTCTATACAGTGTTTCCAACATGTAGGCATTACATTTTATTTTATTTAGAGCCAGACAATGGCAATTAAAAAATCAATATCTGGAAAGGCAGCTGGACAGGGTTGTATAAATGCTTCAGCCACAATGAAGCTTTGCTTCGTGACACGGCAAAACTTAACTTCCACCAACCAATACTAACTGCAACCCATTCAAAAACCCTGTTCAGCTGTCAAAAAGGAAAAATAATATTCAGGGGGTGGCAGTGTTGCCTACTGAATGTCTTTCCTCCCCACCTGTACCTCTCTCTGAAGAGTGACCCACTGCAGATCGCTCTTCAGAGAGCAACACAGTTGTAAACGAGGCCTTAATGCTCAGTCATATCTCATATTGTATTTGCAGGGTGACCGGTCCGCAATGGGGCAGAGAGCACACCGAGCACATTTCACAGCAACTACAGCATGGATCAGAACAGGAACAAGTGCTACATACACTTGATCCATTGGGGAATCCAACTAAAGTTTTTTAGTGACCATGAAACAGGATGGCAAATCAGCCCTTAAAAAGATCTTGGCAATCTGGCAAAACTCATGGAGCATCCTGGACTCCTACCAGACCAATAGGTCAGATACTCCAAATGATGAGTCCTTGCAATGATTTTGAAAGTTCAAGATTCATCTGAACCATTGTAAAATATGGTCAGTAGTCAAATCCAAGCCACATTGTCCAACAGAGCCCATGACTATTGTTCCCTAGGCAGGATGTAATCCAAGTATACCACAATTGAGAAGCCACAAGAGCGCAGTATGGCTAATACTGGGGACAGCACTTTGACAAACACCTGAGGTTGCGATGAGAGGCCGAAGGACAAAGCCACAAACTGGTAGTGTAGGGGCTCCACAGCAAAGAGAAGAAAACACTGATATACTGGAAAAAAACTGGGACACATAGGTGCATGTCCTTGTTGTCCACAAAAGCCAGAAAGTCTCCCTGGTGAAGAGAAACAATTAGAGACCTGGTGGATATCATGTGGAATTTCTGAGCTCAATGAAAACATGCAGAGCTTTGAAAAGTAAGATGGAGTGAGAACTGAAAGAATTGAAGTAAAATCCTTAAAACCTTGCTGCCACAAGAACTGGGGCAATGACAATTTGGTCCAGAAGATTTAAGAGGGCTCAGTGGAGATCTACTAATGTTTACACAGGAATGTTGGAGGCAACAATGTTGGAGGAGTGGGCAGGGAACAAAACTCCAGTTCGTAGCCCAGGGATATCACCCCCTGCATCCAAGCATCTGAGATGCAAGCTGTCCAAGTGTTCGCAAAGGTTGACAAACATCACGCCATGCTGGAAAGCGTGGGGGGCATCTTCATGCAGAGGAAGGCTTGTCTGAGGATTTGGCAGACTTCAAGCCCCAGACCTTGTGGAACATTTACTAAAAGGTGAAGAGGGAGAAGTCTTTTCCGTGTTTCTTAGGCTTCTTATGCTAACAAAATGGGTTCTCTTGTCACCACCGGTAGTGTCCTTGATAATGTTATCAAGATTAGATCTGAAGAGTGAATCAGCTGCTTCTTGGACCTGCAGTCCAACACTCTAACTAAAAATTGTCCTACACGTGTACTGACAGGAGACCCAAGCGAGAGATTACCTGGGAAGCCTCCAGTAAACCAACGCAACTTAAGCTTAAAGCTACAGTCATTTGCTACGAGCATTCTATAAGCAAGGGATTTTGCCTAGTCAGCCATGGTTTGGTACAGTACCCACCTCTAGAGAGGTCTTGCAACAGCCTACTAATTAGGTCCTTAAAGCTAAATGCATCCTTTATCACTATGGTAGTCATTTTGTTATGACAAGACATTGCCAATCCACATTGGAAGTAGAACACTTTTTTTTTTTTTTTTTTTTTTTTACAAAATCCTCCCTAATTGGGTTCAAGGGTAAAAAGTACTTGGAAGAGAGAAAAAAAAAGCTTGTCAGGGTGTTTCCAATCTCTGTACAGAAAGAATTGGAACAATGGGTGCAAGCACTAGTAGAGTCAACGGACAAATCCTTTGGTTTCAGAGTGGTGCACACTGCAGCAATAAGAACCTCCTCAAGGGCAAAGCCTGGGGGGGGAGGGGGGGACACAGAAACAGACAGTCTCAACGGCTGAGGGTTCAGCTCAGAAGGCTGTGGTAAGATCACTTTGTATAGCAGGAAAGAGGACTATTAGTGAGCATGTGCAACACTCCACCAATGAATGATACCAGCGCACAGTTCCACAGCGTCAACCCCTTTCCTGATGTAAACTGGCAAGAAATGGGTAATTTTTAAAAGGCACCAAGCAACCTATTTAGTTGAGGTAGCTCTCAATGCGTGGCCCAACTGACTTACAATGTGTCTTCTGAGGCAGGGTATGTGCTGAGGCAAAACCAGCAGCTCTGGACTTGGAAAGCAATCCATGGAGTCCAGAAAGCCCTATGATGAACCCATTGCCTGAAGGTCACCTCCAGGCTATTCCTGCAACATCTTAGTACATCGGAGTCTGAACAGGGAACTCCAAAAGCCAGGCTGCAATAACTTTTACTGGTGGTAATAGAAGTTTAAAGATAAAGGCCATTCGCAAATGAGTGGTTTGCTGCAGGGAGTTTAACAGACACGCGTTAACATACATTATATCAAGTGCATCACAGTGGATAAAAACCAAGTTTGATGAGTGCACCACACAACGCAACCCACGGGAGTGCATTGCCATGTCTTGTAGTGCACTGCAGCAAAAGGGTGTTGGAAAAGGGTATTGGGGTGCCATTCAGCACACCAAGGCGTGTTACTGAAACATGTGTGACTGGACCCATAGTTTCTGCTACTAGCGAAGTATCAAGGGTGAAATAATTGCCTACCCTTTATAAGCACTGATTTTCAGGATTTTAGCTTGCGTTACTAAATTTATTAAGCGGAAGCTAAAGATGTGGGTTGGTCATACTAACATTTGTGAAATACAATCTTTACATTCCCTCACAATTCTATTTTGGTCTCCATAAAAACACTTGTGTATACAGACACAAGTTTCAAGCATGACACTTTTTTTTTAGTGTGGATGCCTAGAAGCACTGTCTGCCACACACATCACAGGCCGATTCGTACAGCTGCTTCCTGATTGTAATAATCAAGTTTGCTTCTTTCTGCCACCTGCTGGCTGCATCGATGGAAAGCACAATTGTCTTCTGCAATATCTCTGAGCAATCACACTGTACTCTATTACAGCCAGGTCAGATGTTGCTGTGGGCTACTGCACCTTGAATTGTCTTCAAAGTTTGTGTAGAAGGCTTGTAAAATAATGGAAAAATGAAGGAATATTTTAAATCTCTACATGCGCAAATTGAGTTCTGTGAAGATACATTGTAGGAAAACTTCTTTGCCATTTATAGAACAGGGATGACAATTATGCTGAAAATCCCCAGGACCTGGTACACAGTTGCATGCAATGGCCAGGACCAGCACCTTACAAATAAAATAAGTAGATTAGGGACACAAAGGAATACCATTACTTCTGTAGAAACCACATTCTTTGTAGTGAGCCTGTCACTCAGCTGTGCCATGCCAGGATCTAGATAGAGCTTATGACTCAGAATTCTCAACCAGACAGGTCAAGGGGCTGAGTGAGCTTGTGTCATGGAAAGGAAACGGGCTTTTTCAGTTTCCTCAGCATTTGGTAAAGTGCGTTTTGGGACCTGGAACCTGCAGATTTCAAAGTGATCTTGGAAGGGATGAAATCTCCAACTTGGGGTGCATGTTTTCAGAACTACCAGCACACTAATTGGGCCTGTGTGTGCTGGACTATTATTAGTGGCCTGACTATGGTTCTGGGCTTAACCCTGGCAGACAGGAGGACCTTGCCCAGGAGTCAGGACTCTACCTAGAAGAGAGGTGGGAGCCAGAGCAGCAGGGGGCTGCTAGCTGTGTGCACAGAGATGTGTAGGGATGGTCTGTGCATTATGCATTTAATTACACTCTACTACCAGTGGCAGCCCATCCATTAAGGGCACACGGGCGCCGCCCCCCCATCATGCATCCAGCCCCCTGATCTACATCCAGGGGCGCTAGACTATGGATTCCAATGGGGGGGGGGTTGTAGCACGTGATTAGAGCCAGAGGCTCTAATAGGCTTCAAAAAAGGGTGGGCTTGGGGGCGCACAGCACTGCCCCCCAAGCCCACCCAGTTGTGTGATGATAGCAAATGAATATTTGCTGCTTTCACACTAAATTTCCTCCCCACCAATCAGGAGGCGGGTCTGAGACCTGTTTCCCAATTGGCCAAAGCGTCAGGCAATCCCATTGGACGCCTAGCACTTGGGAGGAAGTCGCTGGGGGAGCGGACACCACGCCAACTTGATGGCGTTTGTTTGCTGTGCTGGAGGATATGGCAGCCCACAGCTCGTCACCTAGATGGGGTAAGTGCCGCGCCACTTTTACAAATGTAAAATGTTTCTCAAATGTGAAATATTGCATGGGAAATCATTATATTTTTTGAAGAATGAAGCGAATATACAGATAAGACCTCTTAGGACACCAACTCCTAAATGTTGACCATCATGGAATGTACTGCACGGTTTTACCTACCAAAGGATTTGTAATTGTGTGCAGCCAATCTGATTTATTAAAAATGTTTTCACCCCTCAGAGCCAGCCAGATGACACACAACGTGGAATTCATAAAAAGCATTTTAGGCATGCTTTTCAATTCCGTTGCACCCCAAATGTTGGTGCTGGCAACATATTTATGGAGGCAGAAGGTCTACTTGACAGCCAGAAGGTTCACATCCAGGGTCCCCTACCTGCAACACAAGCCACAGAACACCTTTGGATGTTGGGACCACTGCCTAGGTCCAGATACTGCTGGCTGAGGTCTACCTGCCAACTGTCCACACCTGGAATGTACATGGTTGTAACGTGAAACTTTTCCAAGGACAGGATCCAGGCTACCTCTCATACTGACTTCTGGTTTCCCCCTGATGACTAATGATAGTCTTGCCGAATTGAATTTGGATTAGATGACCTTCCAGTAGAATGGTCCATGGTAACACTGCAATAACAAATTGCCACAAGGTTCAAGGATGTTGATCAGGAGGCCCAGGACTTTGCCCAGTCCGACAAGCTGGTTCTTTCATGAGGATCCACCAAAACACTAAAAGAATACACTTTCCTGACTCCAAAACCAGATTCCTGAGCCACGAAGTCAAGGGCAACCTAGTCCTTGGTAATAGATGAATGAGTCTGTCCAGAGGCTTGATTGACTTGCCCCACAATGGAAAATGTTGCATTGTAGAGATTTGGAGTTAAACTGGGAAAATGGAACTGCCTTAAAAAAGGCTATTTAGGATAGTCATGCAAAAGTGGAGAGATGGCCAGGTCCTGGACTGCAGAATCCAAATCTGAGCATAAATTTCTCATGTGGAAGAAACAATCTGGCCTAAACTGTGCCATGTTGTACAACAGTCGTACGTCGGCTGTTCTAATCGCGCATACTAACGGTCAGATGATTGTACAATGAGCGGTCGTACGACCGTTTTCATGTGACCGTCGCACCATGTGTGTGAGGCTTCCGAGCTTTGAGACCTCAAACTGGGCGAATGCCCCTTTTGGGCTTGGGAATGGTTGGAATAAAACCCCTGGAACCATTCTACCATAGGAACTGGTGCAATAACATCTTCATCCATAAGAAGAGATCTGCTAATTGGTGTAGTGTCATTAGGAACAGTGGAGGTGAGAAACCAAGGAGGGGGCAGGAAGTGAAAACTGGCATACCACCTCCTGCACCCAAGCATCTAAGTTGATAGCTTTCCAAGAATCCACAAGGGCTAACAAACATCCCCCACTCTGGAAAGTTGAGTGTACATTAATGCAGAGGTAGGCTTGTCTGAACATTTGGCACAGTTTGAGGTCCAGACCTTGTGGTTGGACAGGAACCCAAACTTGAGGCGTCTCAACATGGAGGTTGCGCAAATGGAGAAATGAAAGGGATGAAGACTTTGTAGTCTGTTCCTTGGGCTTTTTTTACTGCGGAAGTTGGGGTCTTTTGCCACTAGTGGCATCCATGATGATATTGTCAAGAGCTGGTTGGAAGAGTCTCTCAAAGGCTATGCAGATCAAAAGCTTTTTACACAAGGGGTTCACGGAGACACAAGAGAAGTTAGACATGAGGCTTCTAGCAAACTGTCACAGGTGAAATATGATTCTATAGTCATTTGCTTCATGCATTCTATAAGGGTCAGACATTATCTGGCAAAGTAGGCTCACAGCCAACATAAGATGAAGGGCAGGGCTCACTTACAAGAACAGAGCTGTAGAAAGGGTTTCCAACAGATTATCAGTTAAGTCCTTAAAGTGGTTGCAAAGGCACAAGGTTTTTTTCCCTTCATGCATTCTATGCATGAAGGGAAAAAACCTTCTGTGTGCAGGAGCCCGCCCAATTTCTTACCAGAGCCTCCTCTCGAACCAGCGATATCCACAAAAGCCTTGCCTTTGTAGGGACTCGCAGCCAATCACAGCCAGTGAGCCAATCAGGAGATGAAGGTGGCAGGGCACAAAGAGCCCAGAGCAAGCTGCTTGCTGTGGGGACAGGAGGGAGGAGCCAGGAGCACCGGCGAGGGACCCGAGAAAACCATTGCACAGAGCAGGTAAGTATAACATGTTTATTTTTTTTTTAAAAAAGGCTTTAGTATCACTTTAAAGACAGGTGCATCCTTTACTAGAATGCTAAGCACCCTGTTAAGATGTGACACTGCCGAATCCACAGTGGGAATAGACCACTTCTGCACAAAATCTTCACTAAATGGATACAGGACTATTAAGTGTTTAGAGAGAGCAAATAGCTTGTCAGGATGTTTCCAATTTCCTTTAGTTGGAAAATAGTTGGATGCAAAGGGAAATTCTTTATCATGTTAGGTGTTTTAAACAGCTCAAGGCTGGAAACAACAATGGTAGAGGCAACAAGGCTGTTCAAAGTGGTACACACTGTATCAATAAAAGCTAAAATGGCCTCCTTTTAGCAAAAGATTGTCACGCCTCAGTGGCAAACTCATCAGTTAAGGACTGGAGTGATTCTCCACAGTCTCTGTGACAGGTGCCTCAGAAACCATTAAGTCTGTGGGCAAATGAGATATAGAATCTGCAGGAGATAGCAGGGGAGCACCTTTGTGACCTCTACAATCAGAGTCAGCAAAAAAATTGTGTATTTTGGGGCAATAAAATGTGCATGACCATGGTAGAAAAAACCCAGCTAGGAGGATAGAAGACCCACACCCAAGCGAGTTGAGGATAGACTCTAAGATCAGAAGAGAACACAATTTGAGGCTGTGGGCATCAGCACCTTCAGAAGATGTGCTGCAAGCAGACCCAGAACTGTAAGTGGAATGTGAGGTGTAAGGCAGTGTATAGGCTCTGGGAAAGAGGCAAGGCATCAGGTACTATCATTACCTGGACAGCTGGTAGCAGGTGAGGTTGAAAAGGCTGGAGGTGACCAAAGTCACGGGCAACAGGAATGGATCAAAGATCGAAATTCCACGTGGCAGTGAGATGTTTCACTAACACTGCATAGTAGGAGAGATCATGTGGAGTGTAGATGATGTCAGCTCTCAGTTCACTGTTACCCTCTTCCGTGACATAACCAGCAGAAGTGGGGAATAAAGGCACCAAGTGACTTAATTAATTAAGGTAGCTCCCGATGCTCAGCCCGACCAGCTTACTCACTAAGCAACTCTTCAAACACTGTTCAAACACTAAAGCAATGCCAAAGGTTCCAGACCTAGAAAGCTCTCTGCAGCTACTGAAGAGTAGAGTGTTGATTGAAAAAAAAATGGAAAAATTGCTAGCAAAAAAAAAAAAGCTGTAGAAAAGATGCCCATCCTCTTAGCGCGCTGACAAAAAAGAAAGGCATGCTAGTAGTGGGAGGGATTATCCTGGGCTGGTCTACAATTTTTTTTTTTTGCCAGCGTTTAACCTTCAGGTTATATTGCCGCCTCCAGAAGAGTTGAAGACTTCCTGTGTCACTGGATGAGGAATATGTATACATTTAAAACAGGCTGTTATAAATACATTTTAACTGAGATCAATGTCTTTTTATTTGACTTTACAATAACCAAGAAAATTAATATCTTTTGTATCATATTGGGAAATGATGCATCAGACAGATACAAATAGCATACATCAGTTACAACTGGCATGACTTCTGTTGCTGTGTTAACAAAAGTGTGTTAACACCAATACTGCTGTAAACATTTTCAACATAAACAAAATTTTTAAAAATTGAAGTATAGCTAAACCCTCTAGGTTTAATATGAATTACATTCACTGTTTATGTTCTATATGCGCTAGTTTAAAATAAATGCCATCTACTCTAAATATCTAAAACTAAAATTGTCACCTAAGAACAGGTACCACTATGCTATATAACCTCTCTTGTGCAGAAAATTCTCTTTGTCGCTCCTTCTGAGATTATACCATTTTCTACTGCGGCTACAACCTCTGGCCTAACTTACATCACATTCACTCTTCAGCCTAATGTCAATTTAAAGTGGCCTTATTAGCCAACATGGTGCACTCACTGGATTGTTTATGGGGAAGATCTGGGATTAGACCTGAAAGCAATCTGAGATGGAGGACTCAAGCAGCTTTTCTTAAAGAGGAGCTCCAGGCTCCTTCAGAAAAAATTAAAAGTCAGTAGCTACAAATACTGTAGCTGCTGACTTAATATAAGGACACTTACCTGTCCAGGGATCCCGTGAGGTCCTCACCTAAACCGATTCTTCAATCGACTTTGGATGCAGGTACCAGCATCTCTAGTAAGGGAAACAGGAAGTGAAGCCTTGCGGCTTTACAGCCTGTTTCCTAATGCGCATGTGCGAGTCGCGTTGCGCCTTGTGAATGGTCCCGCAGTTTTCTGGTACCTGTCATGTGCCCCACTAGACTGTGGGGGAAGGAGGGGGGCCGAACTTCTGGCTCAGTTTTCCACGGAGATCTTAGCCGGAAGTGGGAGCGGGTACCTGTCAAAACCAGGTACCTGCCCTCCCCCAAAAAGTGCCAAATGCGGCAGTGGAATGAGGGAGAGTGCAAACAAGTGGAGTTTCCCCTTTTGGGTGGAGCTCCTCTTTAAAGAAGGGACATAAAAGCTATGGTGTTGTTTTACTAAAACTGGAGCGGTCAAAATGTGGTGCAGCTGTGCTTGGTAGCCAATCAGCTTATAACTTCAGCTTGTTCAATTAAAACGGTTGTAAACAGAGGGAAAAAATAAAACCTGCAAGACAAAGGCATAATGTGCTAGTATGCATAGAAGCCCTCTCAGCGGTGACCGGGCGCTGCTGAGAGGGCTTTGTTTCTAAGTGTGAAGTATTTAATAATGTTCTTCTCCCGTCCTTTCTTCCGGGATCACGGGCTCCGGCGCTGTGAGTGGCCAGAGCCGCGATGACATCACGCCTGCGTGGGAGCCCTGGTTCCTTCAAGGTAAGCTGGACCTTCAGAGTGCATGTGCTGCTGACGTCAACGGCTGTATGTAGGGTGAATGTCTCCTAAACCAGCAGGTCTAGGAGATATTCAGTTTACCAACAGGTAAGGCTTATTATAGGCTTACCTGTAGGTAAAAATAACAAAGCCGGGTTTACAACCGCTTTAAGCTCTGAAAAAAAAAATGGAAGCCGATTGGTTTCTATGCAGAGCAACACCAGATTTTGCACACTCCAGATTTAGTAAATCAATCCCTATGTGTTGCTAGCGCTTTGGCAGAAGTTGTAGTTCAGTTATTCGGGAAGGATGAGAGATTTATATTAAAGAACTTAATATTAGCACTGGCTTGTAACTTCTAAACCCCCATACACACTATACAATTTTCTGTAGACTTTTGTCTTCAGATTTACCAAAAACTTATAATATGAGGTCAAACCTTAAGAGTTTCAATTTGCATGCAATCAGGCAGGCCCTTATACTAAATGGTTTTGGTAAATCTGAAGACAAAAGTCTACAGAAAATTGTATAGTGTGTATGGGGCTAGAGTTATAGTACTCATACAGAGCATAAGAAGAGATAAACAAATTATCTTAACTTATTTTTACAACAGTGGAATGAATTGGGTATAAACATTTGAAAACAATTAACTTAGGCTACAAAAGTGTCCATTAGGCACCTAGGTATTATTCAGCTATTTCCAATGCAGAGAAGCACACATTCACCTTTGTAGCCTGCAGCCTTTGCTACAAATGTGAAATAGTTTGTATATTGGGGATAAAGCAAATCCATTTTCGTCAATTGATTTGTACCATAATGATCACAATGTAACGTCTGCAGGTGCTTTTATCTATTGATTCCACTAAATGAATACTTTAATGTGTTATGAAAAGTGCTTCTGTAGCTCTAAGATAACCAGTAGTGTGCATGGACAAACCCATTACAGTTTATTAAAGTAGAAGGATCAAAGAATGGAACATCTTATGTGAAGACCTTTTGTCCGAATTCCCCAAATCACAATGAAAAATATTAACTGCAGCATTTCAGTAATGTGTTATTATCCTAATAGAAGAGGAATGGTACACTGCTCACACATTAGTGACACATACCTCTTACCTGGCAAATGTCACAAGCAAAGAAGGTTGCAATAAGTGACTAGATTTTAGTGAAAGAACTCCTCTGCTAAATGCTGAAGTTAACAAGTCTGCATTACACAGTATAACTCCATTATTTATGATAATCTACATTGAAGTAGGTAAGTATGCTTACTGTTTTGGTGCCACCATGGCATCCATATATACATAGATTTTAAATCTTAGCTACTTTATTTAGCGTATCCTTCTCTTCAGTTGTTAGCAGATCTCAAAAAAACACCCAGCTGCCATGGTGCTACCCCTGTCATATTTTCCAAGTGGACTTCCTTTACTTTTCAACTGGTTAACTGGTTATTATTAGTGATTTTATCAACTTTTCTTTATAAACAACAATTTAAATTTTCAGACAGACTGGTGTTCCTTCTGAAGGTAAGTAGGATAAGGCAGCTTCCATACTGTAATATAGGGAACAGATCTCATCCCTGTGTGTATTCTATACAGTACATATATGTACAAAGCCTTTTAGTTTAACAGAGTATCCAGTGTATTACAGCTACATGCGACATCTATGATGAAGTAAGCAAAGCAAGCTTAATGCCATTATCTGCCTCTTCTGGGGGTATCAAGAAAACATCACAAGCAGCGACAGATTTCCAGTACTGCATGGAACAGAACAAAAACCATTATATTTCAAACGCTGGAAACTTGGCTGTTGTAGGATTCAGCATGTCTGCTAGAAAATAAATTGTGCCAGCCATCCCTGTAGATAAAGAAATAAAATAACATTTAGTCTTCTTGATCAGCATCATGAACTCCATACTTTATTTGCAGGAAGAAAAGGCAAAACATCTCAATTACAGCTTAACTAAACAGATTTCAGAGGGAAGATTTAGCTTTTTTTTTAAAAAATTACTTACCTACCTTTTTACTCTTTGAGGTTTGAATACAGCTCCTCCAAGCACTGCTACAGCAACAGATAGCTTACAAGATGTCATCTTCGGCAAATAAGAGATCTGCTGCTGTTTTTAAGCTCTTCCTGGCACCAAGACAGACACAGGAAATCCTTATGATGTCAGAGACGACATCAGTAGGATTTCTCACGTAGCCACGTTTGGAAAGCATTGTGATTACATCATGCCAGTGTGCTCTGTGGCAGGAATGCTAGCCCAGAAGACGGTGAATTCTTTTATGCATTCAGAACTATTTCTATTTACTTATTAGACTAGATAAAGGCAGTTTACACAGTTATACGCCCAAGTGGTATAAAAATGCTTTAACCAGTTCCCAACCGCCGTACAACTACAAGCGGCAACAGTGTGGCTCTGTCCCGCGAATCAACGCTTATAGTCGTCACTTTAGTACACGGCGGCTAGGGGACGAGCGGGCGCCGCGCACTCGTGCCCGCTCCCTGAGTGGGGCCGCGGGTCGGGCGGACTCAATGCGACTTGCGATGCCCTGTTACAGAGCCAGAATGGGGTACCGCCGATGTAAACATGGCGGTTCCCCGTTCTGACAGGCGGCATTTCAGAGATCTACTGATCCCTGTAATCGGGATCAGTTAGATCTCTGGTGCCCCTGCCAGCCCAGCCCCCTCACAGTTAGAACACGCCTAGGGAACACAGTTAACCCCTTCACTGCCCCCCTGCAGGTTAACCCCTTCACTGCCAATGACATTTATACAGTAATCAGTGGATATTTAAATATCTGATCACTGTATAAATGTCATTGGTCCCAAAAAAGTGTCAAAAATGTCCGACATTTTCGCCCCAATATCACAATCCGGATCGCCGCCATTACTAGTAAAAAAAAAAAAATTTGTAAAAAACGGCAGAAATGAATTCTCATGGTTTGTAAACGCGCCAAATTTTGCGCAAACCAATGAATAAACGCCGGTTGCAATTTTTTTTTTTTTACCACAAATATGAGGAAAAATATAAATCAGCCAAAACCGATGAATACATTTTTTTTTTATTTCTTTTTTTTTTATTTGTATTTTACCAAAAAGTAAGAAATATTGTTTTTTTTTTTTGCAAAATTGTTGATCTTTTTTTTGTTTATAGCGGTGATCAGAAATGCCACAGAGGTGATCAAATGCCACCAAAAGAAAGCTCTATTTGTGGGGAAAAAAGGACGCAAATTTCGTATGGGTACAATGTCGCACGTTCGCGCAATTGTCAGTTAAAGCAACGCAGTGTTGAAATGCAAAAAGTGCTCTAGTCCTAACATAGGAAATCCTTTCGGTCCTTAAGTGGTTAAAGTGTTACTAAACCAAGGACCCCACATTCACTATATCTGATCTCCCAGAGTACACAGAACATGGAAATGCAATTATTTTAGTAAATATAAACTGCTTAATACAGTCAGGTCCATAAATATTGGGACATCGACACAATTCTAATCTTTTTGGCTCAATACACCACCACAATGGATTTGAAATGAAACGAACAAGATGTGCTTTAACTGCATACTTTCAGCTTTAATCTGAGGGTACTTACATCCAAATCAGGTGAACAATGTAAGAATTACAACAGTTTGTATATGTGCCTCCCACTTTTTAAGGGACCAAAAGTAATGGGACAGATTAACAATCCTAAATCAAGCTTTCACTTTTTAATACTTGGTTGCAAATCCTTTGCAGTCAATTACAGCCTGAAGTCTGGAATGCATAGACATCACCAGACGCTGGGTTTCCTCCCTGGTGATGCTCTGCCAGGCCTCTACTGCAACTGTCTTCAGTTCCTGCTTCTTCTTGGGGCATTTTCCCTTCAGTTTTGTCTTCAGAGAGTGAAATGCATGCTCAATCGGATTCAGGTCAGGTGATTGACTTGGCCATTGCATAACATTCCACTTCTTTCCCTTAAAAAATTCTTTGGTTGCTTTCGCAGTATGCTTCGGGTCATTGTCCATCTGCACTGTGAAACGCCGTCCAATGAGTTCTGAAGCATTTGGCTGAATATGAACAGATAATATTGCCTGAAACACTTCAGAATTCATCCTGCTGCTTTTGTCAGCAGTCACATCATCAATAAATACAAGAGAACCAGTTCCATTGGTAGCCATACATGCCCACGCCATGACACTACCGCCACCATGCTTCACTGATTAGGTGGTATGCTTTGGATCATGAGCAGTTCCTTTCCTTCTCCATACTCTTCTCTTCCCATCACTCGGGTACAAGTTGATCTTGGTCTCATCTGTCCATAGGATGTTGTTCCAGAACTGTGAAGGCTTTTTTAGATGTTTGGCAAACTCTAATCTGGCCTTCCTGTTTTTGAGGCTCACCAATGGTTTACATCTTGTAGTGAACCCTCTGTATTCACTCTGGTGAAGTCTTCTCTTGATTGTTGACTTTGACACACATACACCTACCTCCTGGAGAGTGTTCTTGATCTGGCCAACTGTTGTGAAGGGTGTTTTCTTCACCAGGGTAAGAATTCTTAGGTCATCCACCACAGTTGTTTTCCATGGTCTTCCGGTACTTTTGGTGTTGCTGAGCTCACCGGTGCGTTCTTTCTTTTTAAGGATGTCCAAACAGTTGATTTGGCCACACCTAATGTTTTTGCCATCTCTCTGGTGGGTTTGTTTTGTTTTTTTCAGCCTAATGATGGCTTCCTTCGCTGATAGTGACAGCTCTTTGGCTCTCATATTGAGAGTTGACAGCAATATATTCCAAATGCAAATAGCACACTTGAAATTAACTCTGGACCTTTTATCTGCTCCTTGTAAATGGGATAATGAGGGAATAACACACACCTGGCCATAGACCAGCTGAGCAGCGAATTGTCCCATTACTTTTGGTTCCTTAAAAAGTGGGAGGCACATATACAAACTGTTGTAACTCCTACACCGTTCACCTGATTTGGATGTAAATACCCTCAAATTAAAGTTGAAAGTCTGCAGTTAAAGCACATCTTTTTTGTTTCATTTCAAATCCATTGTGGTGGTGTATAGACCCAAAAAGATTAGAATTGTGTCAATGTCCCAATATTTATGGACCTGACTGTACCTTTTCTCATCAGCAATATATAGCAGTCTTGTGACTTCTGTCAGTGTCCAGCAGAGCACTGGTTAAAGCTTGCAGGAGGAGTTTTAATTTTCCCACTTGTCCTAGGAGGATGCAGGACCCTCTGTCTGGACAGTGCTGATTGGCCCTGTGCTGATCATATGCACTCTCCCAAGAAAAAAAAAAAAACTCTACCAATACACACCAAGCTGAGCATGTGCAGCTTTCCCCCAAGACTTTGTTCTACCAGTAGATGGATTGGGGACTGTGACAGAAGGGGAGAATCAGAGAAGACTGGATCAAACAGTCTTTTACACAGTGCAGAGGATTAATCCCTTAGGTTCCACAGTAGGTATAACAAGAATGCTTTACTGCATATACAGATTGATTTTACTGCTGTGGGTTTAATAACACTTTAAGCTTTTCAGGGCATAGCAAAAATTACACAATTGATTAGAGGAAAGTTATTTTGAGGAGAACTGCGGCCAAGTTTGCACGAGCACAACAACCTATTCAAGTGACCTATGGAAAACACTGGGAAATGGTGCCTGCACCTTTTCCAAAATCACAGCTGTGGGGAAGATATGCAGTTCCCAGCACAGGAAAACATGCTGCAGTTTCCATTGCATGGGGGTGCCATAAGAATTGATGGGAAAGCGTGTCATTTTAGCTCTCATCAATATATGGAAGAGGGGCTTCTATGTAGCAAAGCTTGTAGGGAAACCACAAGGAGAAACATTGAAGGCAAAACTTCAGAAATCAGTGTAGCGAGTGTGAAGTCAGTTTACTATTCAAAATAAGATTATCCCTGCACTCTGACCTGAACAACTTCTAGGTCCCACCAATGATCGTCACCCATAAAGAAGTCTAGAGAAACCTGTGTGCTAGATCTTTCATAGATTGGGTAAGTGAAACAGATGTAGATTATATACTTCCCTCACCTCCCGAAATCTACAAACTTCACACATGCCATTGTGTTTTCTAGCAGATATTGTAGGCCTTTTAAATGGAAGAGACATAATCACTACATCTTACCTTCAAATAGTGAAAATGGAGTGTCTGGAGTCCTGCAGCCATGTTCACCATAATCCAAACACCATTCTGCAAACTAACAAAAGAGAATTGCAGGTTACTATGAAGACAGAGCATTTATTCAGATAACATAGGAATGATGGTTATAACAAGGTTGTAAATAGCTAAAATATTTATTCAGATTTGTTTTACCTGCTGTGATTATTTGTGGACTATAAACTATTATGAGAAACTGATGACTTGAAGTACCAACTGATATAGACATACCACTGGCTAAAAACCAATGTAGTGCAGTATGGCATCTATTATGTACCATACAGACTGTACAGTGGGGCAGAATCAGGTGTAAAATGGAGATTGGATCATAAAACTGAGCGGAGGGGAATGTATTATTTACATCAGTGGATACAGCTAAGCAGCAGTGTATAGTGCACAGTTTATTTCAGGTCAATTACCATCAATTTACACGGCACTATACATTTACATAAAACTACACAATCTAAGGTCCCTAGCTCACATGTATACATACACATGCTAGTGCCAGTTTAAACAGGAACCAATTAGCCTAACAGCATTATAGTGTATATTGAACAATGTAGTGTATACAGCTGAACATTGTGGAGTATGTAATGTACAGCACAGTGCGTATAGCTAAACTCTATGTAATCTACAGAACATTAACTAAAGCCAGGCAGTGTGGTGTAGTTAGCCTACAGGACTTTGCATACAGCTGATCAGTATGGCGCACATAATATACAGCACAAGGTATTCAGCTGAGCATTATGAAATATAATGTACAGCACAGTGAATGTGGTTCTGCACTGCAGAGTATATACAGTTATGCACAATAACAGTGTAAAAGGCTAACAGTGTGGTAACATGGAGTATTACAGCAATTCCTTGCACAGGAAAGTTAAAATATAACCAAAGGCAAAACTGATTTTATTGGTTTTGGATAGAGTGGAGAGGGATTAGAACGCCTGTCAGTTTTTGTTGCCGTCTGTGACCCCGTTAAGGAGATTCACCCTCTCTGTGTGCCCTTTTTACAGTTATCATTAAAAGGGAAAGTAAAAGAAAATCACATATTTTGGGTTGTCCCCAGAAAAGTAATAGATAGAAAATCTTCCATTTGGGACACTAGTTCTGGTGATCTGGAGGTCCCCAAAGAATTCCCTTAATTTGCAGGGATTTCCTCTCGCTTACTGTCTGGTTATGGGACAGGAAGTGAAGGGAAATCTCTGCAATGGGACACAGATGGCTAAGAAAAATGACGGGTTATAAAACCCTCCCTTGCTCTATCCAAATTGAAGAAAAAGTTCTGCTTTAAGAAAAGTTTGCTAAAAGTACTCCATGTTAAAGCGGAGCTCCACCCATTGAAAATTCAGCAGCTACAAAAAGTGTAGCTGCTGACTTTTAATAAACAGACACTCACCTGTCCCACGGTCGAGCGATGCGGCCGCCCAATGCCTCACTCCTCTCCCCCTCCTCTCCGCTGAACCGGTATTACAAGTGTGGGCGCCCAGCTGTGGCTTCACAGCTGGGTGCGAGCCGCGCAATCTGAATGGTCGGGCAAGCTTCTGGGACCTGTGACGTGTCCCAGAAGATTGCAGGGAGGGAGGGGGGAGAGGTGAACTTCTGCTCTGCAATGCGACACCAGGAGAGGAAGTGCGAGTTGGGTACCTGTGAAAACTAGGTACCCGTCCACCAACCCCCCCCCCCCCAAAAAAAAAAATGACATGCCAATTGTGGCATGTCAGAGGGTCACTAGCACTTAAAGCGGAAGTTCCACTTTTGGGTGGAACTCCGTTTTAAGTAAACCTGTCACATTGTCCAGTGTGGGCCAAAAGCAGGTTTACTTTAAAGCTGGACTCCAGACACAAAAACTTCCCTTTAAATAAATTCCTCAATAGACAAAAATGAAAATCCACTTTGTGTGTATCGAACTCATTTGCAAACCTAGATATAACCTTGTAAAGTAGGAGTAATATCATCACTGTGCTGTATGTAGCTTGTGCATAAAGCAGAGCTGTGGAGGTGCCCAACAGACCCAGTCACCCTGCATAAGGAGAAAGAGCAGCAGTGATTGATCATTACTACAGCAAGCCGTTGCACACAGGCAAACTTTCACACTGGATTACTCTATAGATCTGGAAGAAATGCACACAATACTCTCATGTTTAGATGATGTTTACTTATCCTGGACTTCAGCTTTAAAGCACACTTTAGCTCCAACTGCCAGTTTTAAATACAGAGCTCTCAAATGGACAAATCCATTTGCTGAAAAAAACAGACTTCATGTTTGGGGAAAGAGGAATACCTAATATACAAATATAGAAAGTCAGGGGATATTTCAAACCACCGGCTGTGGATCCTTAACACAGAAATGAATTAGCACAATAACAGTTTACACAATTACAATTTATTTCAGCAGACTTCCTTCGCAGCATCTGCGCTTTGGTGCAGGGTTTATCAAATCCTACCAGCCACAGATCTTTTGCATCAATGACAAAATCATTACACCTTCATGCACTGTAGACAATCTAGAGGGGACAAATACCTTGCATGCTCTGTGCAAATACTTCAGATCATGTGTCAGGTTGTACATTGCAAGAAAACAATAAGCATTCCCAGCTGCTCCATGGCATATCCCGTAACCCTTCTTCAGTAAACCTCGATGCCAGGAGATATCGGTGCACTGTGCCGCAGCTATCAAGTACCGTTCATCTTTGAAAATCTACAAAGAAAAATCACAAATTATAATTTATGAAAAAGCAAAAGTTATACTAAACACACACACTGTTTAATCATTAACCCTTCTATTTCTGTATGTGGATGATGGCACTGTAAAAAAAATAGCATTTGAAATGCAGAATAAAAATAAATAATAACAATAAACTTATTTAAATTGTCTTATAAATATATATTTGAAATCACATCTTTATTATTTTTTTAGCAATAACATGGTGTGGGTGGATTGTCACGCCTCTCCAGCCTATGTCTTAGAATAATGGGGGTGAAGCCTCCATCAATCACAATGTAATATCCCGCCCCCATAGCTGGTTAGTGGGCATGGAGGAGGAGGAGGGAGGCAGTGGGCTGTCATTTACTACTGTGTATATGCCCACACGTGTGACTCTATATTCACATGGGCTGGTCAGATGTAATAGGGAGGAAATGCTCAGCATTGAAACTCACTGAAAAATGAACATGTGCAGTTGCCACCACTGCTCTGCAAAATCCCCAACTGCACTGGGGACATGAACAGGAGGGGGAGATAGATAGATAGCAGTAGGATCAACCGATTTTTTTGCTGAATACAGAACACGAATCTCATGACTGAGTGAGTATGAACAGCATATATTACAGCATTTAATGGACTTCAAAACTATACTTCAAAATTGCCCGATTTATCCTTTTATGTAGTGCAAATCCAGAAACCAGGCATATAACCTGATTTATGTTGTTTGCAATCACTACCTTGATCTTTCAGTTAGTGACCTAAAATAAAAGATACTGATAGATCATGACCTGAAATAAGATTGACAGGGGAAAAAGGAAAGGCTTGTTCTGAACCTCAAATTCCAATTCCCTGCCACAGACTAGTAGAGCAAAACTCAGAATTGTACCACTGGGGTTGACTTACTAAAACTGGAGAGTCTTCAGACTGCCTCTACATTAGTCAATCTGTTCCAGTCTGCTTCCACACCAGCCGATTTGCTCCAGTCTGCTTCCACATCAGCCGATCTGCTCTAGTCTGCTTCCACACCAGCCAATCTGTTCCAGTATGCCTCCACTCCAGCCAATCTACTCAAGCCTGCCTCCACACCAGCCAATTTGCCCCAGTCTGCCTTCACACCGGCCGGTCGGCTCCAGTCTACGTCCACAACTGCCAACAGGGTTTGGCCTTCTTCTGACAGACCTGAACATGCTATCCAGCATGCTGATCCAGTGTCCACTGTCCAGCCTGCTGATCCTGTGTCCACTGTCCAGCCTGCTGATCCTGTGCCCACTGTCCAGCCTGCTGAACCTGTGCCCACTGTCCAGCCTGCTGATCCTGTGCCCACTGTCCAGCCTGCTGATCCTGTGCCCACTGTCCAGCCTGCTGATCCTGTGCCCGCTGTCCAGCCTGCTGATCCTGTGCCCGCTGCTCACCCTGCTGATCCTGTGCCCTCTGCTCAACCTGCTGATCCTGTGCCCTCTGCTCATCCTGCTGATCCTGTGCCCTCTGCTCAACCTGCTGATCCTGTGCCCTCTGCTCAACCTGCTGATCCTGTGCCCTCTGCTCAACCTGCTGATCCTGTGCCCTCTGCTCAACCTAGTCGTCCAAC
>BLSH010521079.1:1291816-1307580 GCA_018402905.1 Glandirana rugosa
GGTTCTTGCCAACCCCCCCAGTTCTCACCTCCTCTCCCTGGCTAGTTGTGCTGTGTGGGCTAAATAAAGACATGATTCACAGAAGTCGGCACTGAGAAGTTCATCATACGATCAGGAAGTCAGGCAGCCACACAGTTGTAACATAACCTTCCTCAGCACTCGTTCTCCTGGTCTTTCCATCCCCTGCTCTCCCTCTAGATTCATTGTGGCAGCAGACAGGATGGAGAGCGGGGGAAGGAAAGACCAGGAGAAAGAGGAGAATGAGTGCCGAGGAAGGTTATGTTACAACTGTGTGTGGCTGCCTGTCTTCCCGGTCATATAATGAACTTCTCAGTGCCGGGTCATGTCTTTATTCAGCCCGCACTGCACAACTAGCCAGGGACAGGAGGTGAGTGCTGCGGGGGGGGGTGGGGGTTTGTCTGCTAGCGGGCAGTAGAGGTGGAGATGCAGGAGGATTGGTACCAGCCGCAGGCAGCGCCCCCCTCAATGCTGCGCCTGGGGCAGATGCCCCCCCTAGTTTTGGCCCTGATTGCTGGGGCCGGCTTACATTATCCAGCAGCCCATAGTTTGGGGACTGCTGCCATAAAGCAAAGAAATGCATGGATCTCACGTATTAAACTGATGATTATAGCATAAAACTGGCTCTTACCTGTTGCATATACTGGAAAGGAATCTTTCCATCCCCAAAATACTTGTTGATAAACATCAAAGTATAAAGGTAGCCCACACGGCCATACAAAAGTTCATCTGGTAGCCGTGAGTCCAGCTTCATCACAGTTGAATGCATCTGAAGCACTCTACAAGCAGAAAAAATAACATATACCTAAAAAGCATCTGTTGCATAGCACTGAGAAATGTAATAAGTATGCATTTGTAATTTTGATGTAATGTGAAAAAGGGTAGGGGTTATACATGTCTGTTTTTCAAATTTGGAAGTTTTAAAGTATATGTCAACCACTTGCCGACTGCAATACGTATATATACATTGCGACTTGCAAGTGGTTTACCGGGGTTCTGGCTGAAGCTATCAGCCATAACCCTGGTATTTTTTTCCATTTTTTTATTGGCTTTCTCCTGAAAGTGGTCAGAGCGGCTAATTAGCCGCTGAACCGCTTTCAGAAGCAGTGGGCGGGATCGCTGGTGTTTCTTGGGCTCACCATTGTTACCAGCGCGCCTGGGAACGATCCGACGGTTCGCATGGCTGGCCATAGAGGCTACCAGAGACCAGATCGCCTCTATGATCTTGGAGGACGGAGCGACGTCATGATGTCACTTCCGGTCTAGGGCAGAAGGAGACAATTTTTTTTTTTTTTTTTAAAGCAAATGATCAAATTTTTTTTTGTCAAAGGTAAAGGAGAGATTTGAGGTCTTATTGACCCCAGAACGCTCCATAAAGAAGACCCGTCATTCCTTATTTCTATTACAAGAGATGTTTACATTCTTCGTAATATATAAAAAAAAAAAATCATCAAATAATTTACAGGTAAATAGCAACGCAATGAATTAAAATGAAGTTAAATTAAATTAAAATCTGAATCTCCGAATAACCAAAAATGTATCTGAATTTATATTTGGACTGAAAAGGAGAAGTATGGCCTGAGCTCGTTTGGCCATACTTCTCCTATGGAACACAGGAAAGCAATTCGTTTTGCACTCGTCACCTGTTTTTTCACATCACAGGAGTCGGGACAGGCACCACGTCATCACGACTTCAAGAGTCGTAATCCGCCAGGTGCCTGGACCGACAGCCATCTCAGCCACTCAGCGAGCCTCTGGGAGTCTGAGACTGCCGATCCCCGCCCCTCCACAGCAGCAGCTCTTCTCTCTGAGATCTGTGAGAACCGAGCCATCGGCGGTGTTTGATGGCTTGGTTCTTAGAGTACAGATGCTGGGGGACAGATGCAGCATGCATCTAGGTAAGTAAAAAAAAACAAAAAAAAAACCCTTACTTCTCTTTTAACACTAGAAGATTCACACTTTTATTTGCTTTGCAGTGCCCCCTAGTGATGAATACTAATTACGGTTCACCAGGTTTAGAGCTGAAATCTATTTCTTACATTTAAAGCCCGGTACACACGATGAGATTATCGGGCGAATGATCTTCCGTTTTTTTTCGCATACTAATCTCAGATCGAATCGGAACAGTTTACTTTAGTCACAAAAATTCTCGCACGACAGAATAGAAAATCGGACGCGCTGTGATGTGTTGTAGTGTATTTGTATTGCATTTTCGAACGACAGCTGTACTGATGAAACGAAAATCGTACGATCTGGCACCATGTGAGAAAAGTTTTCCTGCATGTCCGATCGTGTCCGGACGGAAAACATCGGATCAACTGTCATAATTGGCTCTCGAAAGCTCTGTACTGTACGATCAAATTATCGTAGGGTCACTTCGAAAGCGGTATTTACCGCGCGATTTTCTGATCGTGTGTAAGGGGCTTAAAGTGCTAAACCAATGTAATCTTTTTATCTGGGTTTGTGTAAAGAATATATGCACCCATAAAATTTTGTGCTGGGTTCACATAGCTGTCTGAAGCTCCTCTTTTCCTATTATATTTTTGTAAACAAAAGTCGGTATAAAAAGGGAAAGAGGTGGAAGGCTGATAAAGATATCAAGGACATCTACTCTTCCCTATGCAATAACATAAACGGTGCTCAAACAAGGTACTGCAATTGCTTTTATAAATATGTAAACGTGTGCAACAAATACGTTTCTGTATAGACAGCATCTCTCTATGTTCTACTCTGTCTTCCATCTATCATCTACTCTGACAAGATATTGGAGAAATAAGGCATTGGGTGGTCATTTGAAGAAGCTGCTGCAGTGGTAAGGCAGATTATTTGACAAAACAGACTTAAAGTGGAAGTCCAGCCTAATACTTAAATTCTCCCCTGCAATCATCAATGTGAGTGAAGTTCAGCCTTATGCCTCAAAATGAAAAAAATCCCCGTTCTACCTTTATTTTGCAGTATCCAGTGCCGTCACATGACTTCAATTCTACTTCCTCCTGAGTGTAAAAGCAGCCAGTTGGTGTGGCTACTAAAAGCTAGGGACATCACCTCCAGGGAGGGGCACTTTTCCTGTGTAGTTAGTGGGCATATATAGGATGGGAGGAGCTGATCATAGGTTCCTGCCCAGTGTTCTCTCATCAGTAAGGATGCATTATACATCCTAATTCATGAGAAGATTAAGAAATAAAAAAAAGAGCTATCCACACAGGACATAGGGGGGGTTGGGAGGTGCAGTGCACATATACAGTATAGCTGTGCAGAGGAGAAGGGAGCTCAACACAGGGGGAACTGTCAGCGTAGCTGGAACTGCTCTGGGGTCTCAGCTCACAGTCTACAATGATCACTATACATTAAAGGAATAATACAGGCAACCACACTAGGTCTACGTTTCCACTATTGTGACTTGTCATGTGACTTTGGACACAAAGTCGCATGATAAGTCACAGCCCATTGATTTTAATGGCACCCATTCCCATCTATGTCGCTTTGAAAATCAGCAACTTTGAAAAGGTACCTGCACTACTTTGATGCAACTTTTTTTTTTTTTGTTTCAACTCTTTATTGGGGTTTTACAAAAACAAGGATTTGTACATACTTTTCAGAATAGGTACATATATTCCCAAAATAATAAGGTGATGGAAGTGATGGCAAACAGACAAATTCAGTTAACGTGAACTTTTCAGAAGATAATAGGCGTTTGGCAACTCAGGAGATATAATGTCAGACATAAGGGGTTTTGTTGGATTCTGCTGGGTATGCCGGATGTGCCTCCAGTCCACCCGTCCACCCCATTTGGGAGCTTACTGTGGAGGGGTGGGGGAACAATATAAGTTGCTAGCGGAGGTAACATACTAGCCGTCCCCGCCGGGAGAAGACAGTGATTATTGATAACGGCTATAACAGCCGCTAATTGGATGGTAAATCTGGCAGGCTGGTTGTACCCAAGTTGATTGATTGATCCTGATGAACAGGCTGAGATTCAAACGTCTATGGCTGGCCTTAGGCACTGTGGATGCTAGAAGACTTAATCTGACTCTCTGAAGCCCAGCTTACTAACAGTGCCAGCCTCTGCCCATTCATGCACTACCTGTATTTGCTTACATAATGTAGACAGATTCAAAGCCAACTTACCTTGACAGGCAATATCCCACTCAAATAATCGTGTAAAAGTGAAAACGTGTCAAAAAATGAAGTAATTTAAAGTACACATACCCAAGAAGGACCTAACATGTTTCACTCTAAAAAGAGCTTTGTTAAAGGTGCAGTGTGCAATAGAAGTATGGAAAATATGTGCATCACCATCTTTTCCATACTTTTATTGCACACTGCACCTCTGACAGAGCTCTTTTTGTCAACCTCTCTTACCTGTCAAGGCAAGTTGGCTTTGAATCTAGTCTACATTATGTAAGCAAATGGTGAATGAATGGGCAGAGCCTGGCACTGTGGGTAAACTTGGCTTCAGGAGGCCAGATTAAGCCTTTTAGCGTCCGCAGTGCCTTATGCCTAGTACACATGGGCTGAATATTGGACAGCATTGGGCAGTTCAATAGACACTGGTCGACATGCGGCCTGTGTGTACTGGAGTTGGGCCGGCTTCTGTCGAAGGGGCATGATCGAAAAAGATCTGCTGACCGGCTCCCGATCAGCACTCTCAGCCAATGGGAGCTTAGAGCGCTGACCGTAGTGTTCTGGTGGAGGGGACATCCCCCTGTAAGAACACAATAGAACAGCAGGGGAGATTGATGTACTAACATCAGATAGTTAGTACAGCAGCTCCTGCTGAGCTGTCAGTTTTTTTTACAGGGCTTTAGAGTATAGAGCCAATTATACAGCCTTAAGGGGAGGGATTTATCCTCTATTGTCCACAATCTCACTGCTCCCTTAGATGTGCACACTATAAGACCAGTTACACGAGCCAAAGGTGTGACCCATCCAGTTGTATCCTTTGGTTATGCAGTTTCTCACTTAATTTGGTATTTACAGTATACTATATGACACTATTTTTGAAATTTTAACTGGGTTGAATAAAATTGATGTTTTTAGCCCAGTAGTTCCTGGTACGTGGGTATGTGCACCCTCATTCATGCCACTGCATGGTTTGATCAAGTGACTTATGTCTGTGTGTGTAGTAGGACTGTACAATGTTCTTTAGAACTTTTCATCAACTGTGTAGTGCAAGAGTCTGTCTGATTGGATACTAATGAATGTTTAGGTATGTCCTCATATTTTATAGCTTGGGTAAATCTAAATAGATTGTGTGGTGTATGGTCAGTTTTAGAGGGATCTAGTTGCAAACACAAATCTGGATGTCTTACCTGTTTACACAATCATCTGCCTCTTGAGCAGATCCCAGTTTATGGAAAATAACCGATGCCACCGCGTAGAGTCCAGCATCACCACAAAGGAAAGTGACATCTCGTTTGTTCAAGCAACGTAAGCTTTTGGTGGCATATTCCTTTGCTTTCTGCAGGCATGCTGGATCACCATACACCTCTGACAGGTGAAGATACAGTAAGGCGATTCCTAGAAGAGGCAGAGACAACATTAAAATGAATGGCAGGAGTAAACTGATTATGTATATGTCACAATCTCAGCTAAAACCAATAAAAACATATGATAAAGCAAAATGTCTGCCCTATGTACTATGACTGTCCCTTTTCATTACATCATGCTCACTAATAGCACAACTTACACACTGGTAACGGCCTTTGTAACATTGGACTAGAATTTTATTTATTTTTTAATATAAACTGCATATAATCTACATCCTGTAAGTTGTGCTTTGCACAAGTCTGATTGCCCAACTTTGTAACCAGCTCTATAAAGGCTGTAAGCTACTCCACATGTCATAAGGCCTGCATTTAATATGGGCATACGCAAAGCCCCCGGAGCACATGGACCAACAGATACAGTTGTGTGAATAAGTAAGTGTACCCCATGGAAATTGTTGCCTTTTCCAACATATCTGAACAAACATCAGATCTTAATTTACACAATGCCTACAGAAAATGTGACATATTTAAAAAACAACACACACAATAAAAATTTGCTTTTATTCAATTATTTAACAAAAATATCAATAGATGCAATTGTGTGCTGTGGAAAAAGTAAGAAAACCTCAACCTCAAAAACTGGTATTGCCCCCTTTAGTAGAAATTACTTCTTGTGGTTGTTTTGCACAAGTGCACACCAGTCTCTGACAGACCATTTCTTCATGCAACATTCCTTCCGGTGCTAAGGCTACTTTCACACTGGGCGGGTAGGGCGTTGGCAGTAAAGCGCCGCTAGTTTTAGCAGTGCTTTACTGTTTATATCGGCGCTGCTATTTGAGCGGCAGCGGGGAGCTTGAAGCGCTTTTCCAGCGCTGGCCATTCATTTCATGTACACCGCTCCCCCAGCCCCCCAAAGATGCTGCTTGCAGGACTTTTTTTCTCGTCCTGCAATCGCACCACCCTAGTGTGAAAGCACTCAGGCTTTCACACTGGGGTGGATTGGGGAGAGTTTTTCAGGTGCTTTAGAAGCGCTATTTTTAGCTCTAAAGCGCTAAAAATGTCCCAGTGTGAAAGGGGTCTAAATGTGTGTAGGCTTGCTAGAATGAACTGTTCCTTTCAACATAACACATGCTATAACATTTTAATAGGATTCAAATCAGGACTTTGACTAGGCAAGTCCAAAATTCTCCAGTTCTTTGTTTTCACCACTTACGTGGACATCATATGACGTCCTGGACTTTAAGTGGCAATATCTGAATGATGCCTGCAGATACAGGCATCATCCAAATATCTTCTTTTTTTTCAGCTGGCGATTCCCTTTAAATGTAAAAGCCATCATAGAAGCTGTTTAGCCGCTTGATTGCTTTTACAGGCCTCACAGGCCCTCCAGTGCTTCTCGGGTCTCTCCTGTGCGAGCTGGACTGTGACTCAGGGAGCTGGAGAATGAATCCACCGGCTGCGGCGGTTTACCACAGAGCTGGCGGTGGACCAGATGGCCCTTGACCATCTCTATGACCCTTGGAGGCCAGAAGCGGTGTCATGACGTCGCTTCTAGCGCCAACAGATGTAAACACTGCCGTTTTTTTTGCTGGAAAACCCAAGATCTATTTTTTTTTGGATCTCAGGCTTTCCGGCAATAATTCTAGCACAAGACCCCCTCTGTAACACTAAACTGGTAACCTGTAACCTATGGAGATTTTTAAAGGGAAAGTTCACCTTTAATCACTTTTTTTTTTCTAAATTACAGCTCCCCTATGTACCAATATAGCATTCATGTACTTTTTTTGCAAAAATATCAACAATTTCTATTGAATCTACAGATACTTACTTTACTGTCCCCCATCCACTTTTCCAGACATTTCCATTCGTAATGTCTTACCTTCACACAGACTATAGGTAATGACACAGGAAGGAGCTGACCAGCTGACCTCATTAGCACAAAACCTGCATCATCCACCATCCTAACTACCACCCACTCCCAGGCGCATGTTTTTTAAATGAGATGCAATCAGTGATCACCCTTCTCACTAAATTCACAATATACAATTAGATTGTATAGTGTATGGCCACTTTTATACACCAAAAATTACTAGTTGCGCTTTCAGTGTCATTAATTGTTAACCGTACACCAAACACAGAAGAAAACACACATTTTGCCATGTGAAAAAATGAGGGGCAAATGCTGCAAAACGCACAGTAAAAAACACACAACCCACAAAATGCCAAAATGTCCCATTAACCACATGTAGTGCAGCCATTTGGAATCAATGGGATGTCGTATGTGTGTCACAGGAAAAACGAGACACAAAACGTTCGCTCCCACTATGCTAGATGTGAATGGGGTCCGAAAGTGCAATTGGTGCAGTAGCACAAGAACAATGAACTCCGCTCTAAAAAAAAAGTTCTGAAGCTTCTTTGGGGTTATTGTTGTATGTAGGGTGACCCATTCAGGTGGATGGGCTGCCCTATATGTGATGAGTGAAAATGCTCAAATGCCTCCCCACTTCGCTGAAAAAAAAAAAGGAAGTGGGAATGCAAGTTCGCGATATTCAGCATTTGCCCCTTGTTTTTTTACATGGCAAAATGTGTGCAGCTTCTGTGTTTGGTGTGCCGTTACCTAATGGCACTGAAAGCGAAACTAGTAATTTTAGGTGAATAAACGTGGCCATACACTATAGAATCTAATTGTGTATTGTGAATTTAGTGAGAAGGGTGATCACTGATTGATTGCATCACATTTAAAAAACGTACACCTGGGAGTGGGGGGTAAGTAGGAAGGTGGATGATGCAGGCTGTGTGCTAATGAGGTCAGCTGGTCTACTCCTTCCTGTGTCATGACCTATAGTCTGTGTGAAGGTAAGACATTACGAATGGAAACGTCTGGAAACATGGATGGAGGACAGTAAGGCAAGTGTCTGTAGATTTAATGGAAAGCGAAGATATGTTTGCAAAAAAAATACATGAATGCTATATTGGTACATAGGGGGAGCTGAAATTAAGGAAAAAAAAGTGATCAAAGGTGAACTTACCCTTTAAGTACCGAAGTTTGGCGCCATTCCTCAAGTGTGCGCAATTTTAAAGCGAGACAAGTTAGGTATCTATTTACTCAGTGGAACATCATCTTTTATATTATACAAAAAAATGAGGATAAATATTGTGTTCGTGTTTGGAAAATTGCTGCGCAAATTGCAATGACCACCATTTTATTCCCTAGGGTCGCTGCTAAAAAAATATATATAATGTTTGGGAGGTCTGAGTACTTTTCAAGCAAAAAAAAAATTATGATTTTTTACATGTAGGAGAGGAATGCCAGATTTGGCTCTGGCTGAAAGTGGTTAAGCTATTCTTAGCTGGATTTGTTAGTGTGCTTCAGATCATTATCAAGTTGAGACTTCCATTTCTGGTTCAACTTTCAAATAGATGGCCTCACATTCTCATCAAGCACAATTTGATATAATGCAGAATTTACAGTTGACTGATGACTGCAAACTGTCCAGCCCCGAAGCAGCAAAGAAACTCCAAAAAAATAACATTTCTACCACCATTCTTAGTAAGTAGTATGAGGTTCTTCAACAATTAGTATAAGGTTCTTCACCTGAAATGCTGTCTTCCCTCTGTAACAAACATGTCTCCTGTTACTGTGACCTAACAACTCTTTGATTGATCAATTCACATCACATGTCAATAGCAAAGAGAAAACCAGACCATAGGCATCTGAAGCTTAAAATGCCACCTAATCTGGAAAACAAATTCTAATATCATGAATTTAATGTGGTATGTAGGGGTGTACTTATCTTGTAAATGTGGCAAATGTGCACTTTTGTTACCTTAGATCAGTGGTCTCTAAACAAATTTGACCCTCTGTTTGCTTCGGCCCTTGGGGCACTATTGTTCCCACTGCTATTGGGCACCATTCCTTCCACTGACAGCAATGATGGGTCTCTATTCCTCCCACTGACACCAACAATGGGGCATAAATCCTCCCACTATATAAATGAATGGGCATTATTCCTCCAACTAATACCATTAATGGGGCACTATTCCTCCAACTAATACCATCGATTGGGGAACAATTCCTCCAACGAATACCACTGATGGGGTGTTATTCGCCCAACTAATATCATTGATGGGTCACTATTCCTTTAACTAAATACCGCTGATAGGGCACTATTCCTCCAGCTTATATCATTGATGTGGCACTATTCCTCCAACTAATACCATTGATGGGGCACTATTCCTACAACTAATATCATTGATGGGGCACTAGTCCTCCAACTAATACCATTGATGGGGCACTAATCCTCCAACTAATACCATTGATGGGGCATTATACTTCCAACTAATACCATTGATGGGGCACTATTCCTCCAACTAATATCATTGATGGGGCACTATTCCTCCAACTAATATCATTGATGGGGCACTAGTCCTCCAACAAATACCATTGATGGGGCACTAATCCTCCAATTAATACCATTGATTGGGCACTATTCCTCCAACTAATACCATTGATGAGGCGCTATTCCTCCAAATAATACCACTGATGGGGTGCTATTTCTCCAACTAATACCATTGATGGGGTGCTATTCCTCCAACTAATACCATTGATGGGGCACTATTCCTCCAGCTACTACCTTTGATGGGGCACTATTGTTCCAACTAATACCACTGATGGGGCACTATTCCTCCAACAAATATCATTGTTGGGGCACTATTCCTCCAATGAATACCATTGTTGGGGCACTATTCCTCCAACGAATAGCATTGATGGGGCACTATTTTTCAATGAATACCACCGATGGGACACTATTCCTCCAACGAATACCATTGATGGGGCACTATTCCTCCTTTTACTGACCACAGACACAATTTTCTGTTTACTCCCACGGATGCCAGGACATTTTCTACTCCCGGTAGCCACAGTCTGGCCCCCCTTAAATCAGAAGGACAGTAAACTGGCCATTTATTTAGAAAGTTTGGAGACTCCTGCTTTAGATTACAGGAATGAGTACGCTTTGCCAACTGTATATGTCATTTGTTCAAGTATATCCTCCTTATCTCTAGGAAATAAAGATCTAATATTTTCTGTAAAAATATGTTGAAAAATTCAAAATTTCCTTGGGGTGTATACTTACCCTTTCATGTGACTGCATAAAGCAAGCAATAAAAGGAGAGGAGGCATAAAACATTTATCCCTACAAAGATTTAGGCTCTAGGAGCAGTAGCCATACAGTATACAGAATGGTCTCATAATTTCCAGTAAAAATTGGATTTTAAAATTTGAATTTGTTAATTTAATGTTAATGTAATTTTAGTCAGAAAGGGTACTTCTAAAAGCTAAGGGCAATAACAACATATTTAAAACAAATCAACACTCTTCAGGACAACTATTGCACTGACACCATTTAGTAATGCACATTTTTTGCACCAATTTACAGAGTCAAGCTACCACCCTTTATATCAGGGGTAGGCAATCTTAAAGAGGTGGAGAAGTCAAAGATCACCGGGCACAGTGTCGCCTCCTCTCACCTGATTTAAACCTCTAATTGCCATACTACCTTATTGCAATCACGTGCATTGCACTGCAATGGTGGGTGTAAATCAGGTGGTTATGAGGCAACATATCGCCGTAGTGTGGGTAAAGTGTAGTGCATCAGTGTGAAAGCAGCCCTATACTATTATGCCCAGTGTATTGCTTCATACTGACCTGAAGATCTCTTCTTTCCTGCTGCTGGTACCACTCTGGAGACAGCTAGCCAGGATAAGAGATGGGAGTGCAGTTGGTATTACTCTGCATGGGACAGGAGCCAACACTACAGAGGAGACATCGGCTTATGTGGTTCTTGTCCCTACTCATGCTCCAAATTTACAAGTAGTCCCTCTGCATTGCACTCTGTTTGATGCTCTGGAATGGCGGGTCAGCAAGCCCAGACCGTGATCTACCAATGACCTGTCCCCAATCTACTGGTAGATCGCGATCTACAGGTTGCCGACCCCTCGCTTTATATACTACCCTTTGTGTTATAACTACACCACCAGTCCCAGTATTGAAAAAGAACAACTCCAAAGATGCAATAACAACAGCAAGTGTGTCACTAAAAACTAAACCTCGTTACAGCAAACCCAACGGCTCTTCTGGGGATGTCTGAAAATTGCATCCCAAGACCAATCACAAAATCTAAAAAAGAGAGTTTACAGAATACTTTCGATGTTGCTACTGTTGCAAAAATGTCACATTTGAATCTGTCAATTTTAAAAACACATAGATGGCTGAAGACAAACTAAAAAGTAATGTGCAAACATAATGTTGTATACAGTTTTTATTGAAAAAGTGGAGTTTTCCCTAAAAGCTATTGTCATTACAGCAAATCATCATCAACTTGTGACAACCACTATAACCTACAGGTAAGCCTATAATAAGTAAGCCTAGAATAAGGCTTACCTGTAGGTGCCCTGCATATCTCCTTAACCAGTACGGCAGTGTTGTAGCTGTGCCGACGTCATGTCGGCACATGCGCAGTGAAGAAACGGCCTCCACTGCGACCGTGCCGTGACTGGCGGCTCCCGCGCGCATGGACGTCACGCGACTCCGGCCAGTCACAGCGCCGGAGTCGCGGCCCCGGAAGGAAGAGGGGCAGAAGATGGATGCGGCCAGCACAGGGGACATCGCTGGCTAAGTTTGCAGGTAAATGGCACATAATGGGCTACTATGCGATGCATAGTAGCACATTATGCTTCTAATTTACAGGGAAATATTGAGGAAAGTAAACCCAATCTGGGTTAACGTCCTCTTTAAGAGTTCAGTGCTTAACTTTTCAGCAGGCAGTGAGTCAAATGTTCATTCTCTTAAAAAGCTCCCACACAACTGGTATCTGACACTTCAGGTGTGTAGGATAAGTGTGGGATGCCAGCAATGCTCATGCCTCTTCAAGAGAGTGGAGATTTAATTCACCGCCAGCCAGAAAGCTGAGTATTACCCTTTACAGAAAGACAGATTTATGTTTTCTACTGTAAATACAGAGCTGCTTTGAGCTTGTGAGCCTGCAGGAAAGTGTGATAATAAAGTCAATCCTTGTGACCCAAAAATACAAAATTTAGGTGCTGCTCAGGTAGAGAGGTAAAGTCCAACTAGACCACTGTGAGTGCAGGTAGGGAACAGGTAGCTCGTCCTACCTCCAAGCTGTAGCAATGTCAAAGGAAAAGATCCATAAAAGCAAACCTATGTGCATGAAGTGAGATGAATTGAAGAGTCAGCCCGGACTCCAGCCAGGCAACACCCCCAATGTGTTTCGCTCCCACCACCTTGGAGCTTAATCATGGTGACCCCATGATTAAGCTCCAAGGGGCAGAGCGGAGCGAAACACATTGGGGGTGTGGCCTGGCTGGCTCTGCCATTCATCTCACTTCATGCACATGGGTCTGCTTTTATGGATCTTTTCCTTGACATTGCTTCACGGTCCTCGCTGCTTCTGCCCAATCCATTCTCTGGTGCGCGCTCAAGCAGTAAAACAATATGCTTTTTTATGAACTCACAACAAAACCAGGGACATGCAGGAAATGTATAGAAGGCAAAGTTACGCTAAGAGCATGGTGGCATTTTTCTACATCCCTGAATTCATTTCTCTTTCTAGGTCTGTGTGTGAACCTATTGAAATGTTACCTGACCAGCCTGTGTACACAGTGAAGTCGCTCGGATCTGCAGATTTCAGGCCATGTTCCATGTGTTGGAGAAGCTCTCTTATTTTATTATTCAATTGATGTTTAAAGTCAGGAGTCAGCTATGAGTAAAAGTGAATTAACTGTTAATGAAAATAGCAATTAGCTGAAAAATGATTAACACAAAATTGAAACGGCGCACCTTTAAGCAAATGTATGCTCTGTTCAAGTATGATATAGAAAAAGATTCATTTAAAGGGTACATAAGGGCAAATTAAAAAAAAATAATAATAAAAAAAAAAAAAAACACATATTCAATTCTGCAATATGCACATTCCCATGTTTTATACCTTTAAAATTCTGCAAGTATAGAAAAATACAGAAATCCAGTGAGCTTTTGACTTTCTGTTTCCACTGACAGCAGTGCCTTAGTGGCACTGAAATCTCAACCAGTGTTGTCAGCCCTGACTGATGGACTAGAGAACACCCACCGCTCTCTATCCCTCTCTGATTGCATACTCAGAGCTTGCCAATACACTACGAGGCTGATTTAATAAAGGCTCTAGGCCTAGGGCCTATCTCAAAAATCTACTCTTCTCTAAATGCTATGGATATGCCCGGGGCATATAAGTTGCAGTGGGAACAGGAACTGGAGACCTCTATAGAACCAGAGGACTGGAACAAGGCTTGGACTTCTGTGGCTAAGTGCTCCTTCAACAGGGCTACTCTAGAAGTGGCTTACAAAGGGCTTCTGCGGTGGTACTGGGTAGCGACCCGGATTGCGAGTTCAAACCCGTCCTATAGTGACCGGTGCTTTAGAGAGTGCGGCCAGCATGGCAATGTAGTGCACATTTGGTGGACTTGTCCTCGCCTCATAGGGTTTTGGTCCAGGGTGTTTGAACTCCTACAATTCTTATTCCATATACCCATACACAGAGATGCTAAAATTGCCCTGCCCGATTCAGGGCTTGTTCTCATACCAACAGAAACTGGCTTCCTATTTGTTTATTGCGGCCAAAAGGTTTCATAGCTCTCTACCGAATGTTCACCCCAACTTGTACCGGGGGTAAACAATGGATCAGTACATGCAATACCCCTCTCTGTAATCTTGTGCACCTGCATGAAGGGCCCTAGTTAGCCGGTCCTTATGCCCTGGAAATCCATATGGACCTCTGAGTTATCCCATTAGGCTCTCCAGTGGACAGCCAAGCCTAGGAAAAATCATTTCATTGTTATACTCACTGAACTACACCCCTGCGTGGGTGAACATTTGTCACATTGTTCTATTTACAACAATAAAAATGATTGTACCAGAATAAAGGATTTGAGAATGGTCAACCAATAAGTATGGTTAATTGAAGTCAATCTTTTCAATCATGTGCAGATGAAATATGTAAACTGGGAATTTCTTTTCACATGATTGGATAAATTAAGTGACCCTTACACATTTCATTGTGTGCATATTTTTACAACCTATAGGGCTCGTTCAGACATTGGCAGTTTTCACATATTGCTTTAAGGCAGTGCATTTAAATAAATGGGCTAGTAATGCACCAAAACTGACATACACCATTTTTTAGAATAGGACCACTATGCATACCGTAGTAGAGCATTCCCATGCATTGCAATACATGTGTTGGAGCTGCATTACCTTAAAATGAATGGCAGCACAATGGCTAGTGTCAGCTGCTGTGGGGCACAGGAGGATCAGGTTCAGGGAGAGGGGGAGTGTCGGTAAAAATTACAAATTTACCAGCCCCTTCCTTTTGTGAATGAAGTCTCTCTTGTGTTCATTCATAACTGAAGTATAGTAAACTATGCTTAAAGTGGTAGTAAACACATCCATTTAACAGTTTAAAAACCAGTTACATTTCCAGCACGTGCCGGAAATGTAACAGTCCCATTGGTTGAGTTCTAAACCAAGCTGTCAAACCATCCAATGGCTGGTGTCATAGCTGATCACATGTGCAGCACCATGGCAGTTGTAGATTAAACAGAGGCCAAGATGGCAGCTTCCTTGGCTGAAAAGGATAGGAGGGTTTACTACCACTTTAAGTTTGTGAATGAACAGTAAGCCGCCTCTGTCCAGAGCTCTTTCTATTCATTCATCTCCAGTGCAGCTGAGGCAGCAGAAAAGGGGGCTGAGGTATCTATGTCCTCAGTCCTTTTCTCAGTCTCAAAAGTGAGACATTAGGGGTACGTTTAGACCCCAGATATTTTACCAAAGCCTCCCAATAGGCCTATTAAAATAATGTTAAAAAAAACGAACAAAATAATTAAAAAGGAAAAAAAAATCAAGGGCTTGTTCACGCTTTATTCTCTAATAAGCAATCTGAATGTTGCTTATTAGAAAGCACTTGAATGGCGGTGAGGAGGCATTGTATTGCCTCCTCGCTGCCTGCTTTAAACCCTTCAACTCCGTACCAGCATGCTGCAACCGCGTGCAATTGCTCGACCCTTGCAAAGCAGCACCATTGACAGGAGGTATAATTCCTGCCATGGCCACGAAGCAAAGCATCACAACTGTGGTATATGTACACCCCCAGCCACTACCTCTGCAGCTAAAGGAGTCGACGTGACCTCTACTTACTTATCTTTCTC
>BLSH010521079.1:1315852-1329000 GCA_018402905.1 Glandirana rugosa
AATCAATCATTCATATGCGCGATTTGAACAGTCGAACATACGACGGTCGTACAAGGGGAGTTGTATGAGCAGACTAGAAAACTTGGTCGTACCAACAAGCTCTCATACGACCGTTGTATCGTGTGTACAGAGCAGTTGGTACAACAAAGTTGTATTGTGCAAAACACGCATGCTCCAAAGTCAGGAATGGCTGGATGCTAATTACATGCACCTGAACGTTCTTTCCCCGGCCGTACGATCGTGTAGTGCAGTCAGTATGCTTCATACAACAGCCAACATACAATTCGACACGGTCGTACGTGCGATCGTCGTCCCGTGTGTACGAGGCTTTATGCCCCTGCCAGCCAAGCCCCCACACAGCCTAGGGAACACAGTTAACCCCTTCCCTGTCAATGACATTTACACAGTAATCAGTGGCTATTTAAATTTCTGATCGCTGTATAAATGTCAATGGTCCCAAAAAAGTGTCAAAATGTTCCGACATGCCCGCCGCAATATCGCAGTCCCGATAAAAATCGCAGATCGCCACCATTACTAGTAGAAAAAAAAAGTAAAAACGCCATACATTAATTCTCATGGTTTGTAAATGCGGCAACTTTTGCGCAAATATATATCGGCCAAAATTGATGAATATATTTGTTTTTTTATATTTTTTCTTTGGATATGTATTATAGCAAAAAGTAAAAAATATTGTTTTTTTTTTTCAAAATTGACGCTATTTTTTTGTTCATAGCGGTGATCAGAAATGATGCAGAGGTGATCAAATGCCACCAAAAGAAAGCTCTATTTGTGTGGAAAAAAGGACGTCAATTTTGTTTGGGTACAACGTTGCACGACTGCGCAATTGTCAGTTAAAGTGACACAGTGCAGAATAGCAAAAAGTGCTCTGGTCCTAACATGGCAAATCCTTCCGGGGCTGAAGTGTTATGTTTCAATCTTTTTATTGAAAAGGATTTTGTCAGCCATGTAATGTAACTGATTATCAGTGGTACAATCTGAACAAAGAAAAGATAAGAACATAATACATGCATCAGAAAGGCACATTTCATATAAGACATATGGAGTGCAACCAGCGTATATTGGAGACAGCACTCGTATGGCCCTCAGTTACATTGGTGTTATGTGTGTCCTTGCATATGGTTATCTTCATTTTTCAGGGCCTTGAGTTCATTTTGGTATTATTTATCATAAGATCGCTACTGTAATTGTCTGTTTAGGAAAGCGGTAAGCTAAAGAGAGGTACGTGGATCCCATATATATAGGTAGCCTTAAAACCTCGTAGTGTCCCCTGGTGTTCCAATGTCGTCCCACCGAAGGTGAGTGTCTGTCTCACTAGGGGATGCTCAACCCCCCCCCCCCCAACCCTCGAAGGGGGGAGTTTCACCCCCCGTGAAATATCATATGAACCAATGCTTTAAACCTCTCAATAACAAAATCCAGTATAAAAAGTTACAAATAATACATGTTAGAAGAAGTGGAGAAAAGGGAAGAAATCAAAGGGGCTAAGAGGAAAGGAAAGGAAAAAGAAGAGTGAAGAAAGAAAAGGACTCTGCTCTCCGAGTTTCGACCATCAACATACAAGTTAGTTGGAGATAGTTCGCAGATCATTGGTACTAGCTCCAGGGATCCCAAACCTTTTCGAAAGCCTTCATTTTATCTTGTAGAATCGCTGTCAAGCGCTTATTTAACATAAGCCAAGAGAGTTTACTTTGGCTGAAGTGGTTATATATTTTTTTTTTAGCAGAGACCCTAGCATGGGTAACCAAAGAGAAGAGGGTGAAGCCACTCAGGTGCAGATCCAAAATCAAGCAGGCAGGTGCAGATCCTGTTCGTGATCCAGGGAAGTCTGATGCAATGAAAGAAATCGACCGCACACTGGCTGCATGAAAGTTGCTTGTGATTTATTCAAATGTGGTAGAACAACAACATATCAGATAGATGAGACAGATACCGACATATCCGACAACAGGTAAGGGTTAACGCGTTTCACAGAGCATTCGTCTGCTTAATCATAACCTACATGATAACAGTGAATGATCCAGATTTATAGAGCCCGAGAAGCATGCTTTGTTCAATCACAGGTGTTTTAGATGGATCATCAGTTAATTACCTGATGCACTGGTTGAACCGCCCCCGGAGATATCTGAGGGTTGTTAAGGCAGTGCGGAGAGTTAAAACCTCAAAGAACTCATTTAAAAGCACATACATGCCACAATCTAGTAGCGATATAATCGATGGACCAAAAATAGAAAATCATTCTTTAAACTGAAAAAACAGTCAAAGAAACTCTCCAAAGAAATATTTTACATATCTAGGCCGCTGTGTGAAAACACTGAGACGGGTGAGCCCATCCGAGCATAATCCATGTAAAAAATATCCAAGACAAATAAAATTTCCTGAACCTAATGTCATATATATGAAAAGCTCGTATAAACGTCTCTAATCACAGCGTCCCACACAGTTGCCCAGAATGGATAATGGAACAAATAAAGAAGTGGGAAAAAAAGGGCAACAATGAGGGGCCCTCCTAGAGGGCTCCCTAATATGTGGCTTAAGTGTGCAAGTTTATAGATTTATGAACCCTAGTGTAAAATTACAATGGAATAAATGTCCCCTCTGGACATGCTACACCCCTTTGTATACTCCAGAAACACGTCTGGTGTATTAAGTCCCAATAAGGAGATATACCCCTGTGAAAGAGCTCCTGCCACATACACGGAGGAGATCGTGCAGATACGGGTAGGTATTGTATGGAATTATGTTATCCCGGGATGTATCCTAAGACAATAGAGCGGGAAGAACCATGAGTACGGGAGTCTCCCACTAGTTGTCATAAAAGTGGGTCACATCCCACTCATGGTTCATGCCGCTCGGGATTCTAGTACGAAGTTTAAAAATCCAAAAGACCTCCCTTCTGCATAAAATGCGAAACCGATCCCCGCCACGAGGGCCCACACTGGCTTTTTCTATGACCTGAACCTTCATAGAAGTGGTACTCCCCCTGTGGAGGTTGTTAAAATGTCTTGCGACATTAGTAGATTTTAAGGTTCTGATGTCTGCCAGGTGCTCTCTGAACTTATCTCTCAATCTCCTCGTAGTTCTGCCCACGTACTGCATGGGGCGTAATAACATAAATGACATAGACAGTATTACAATTGAAAAATGTATCAATGGAATACTGCCTATTGTCAATCACTGAACAAAATGAATTGCCCGAGATTATGTATGTGCAAGAAGGACAATCCCAGGCCCCACATTTGTAGTTGCCCCTACAATGAAGCCAGGTCAGCGATGATCGTGTATACTTGCTGGACTGAAAAAAGCTGGGGGATACACAGTTGCCAATTGTTTTTGCTCTTCTGGACACAATTTTGATGCCATTGTCCAGGAGGCTCGAACAGATGGGATCTGTGTTCAATAGAGGAAGATGTTTATTAACTATACGTTTTATGGTTTGAAATTCCATACTATAGTTAAGAACCAAAGGCGGGCACTTCTGTCCCCATGGTTGGAGGGTGAGTGGTATCTTCTTATTTCTCTTATTTTTCTTATTTTTCTCCTCATTCCCACTGTTACCCATGTCTGTTTGTTTCAGTGGGCTGATGTCCCGTCTCTCCTCCAAACCCAAAAGGGATCTCCTATGTTTGCTGGCTGCTGTTGAATGCTCTAGCATGGGTGCTCAACCTGTGGCACTCCAGATGTTACAGAACTACACGTCCCATAAGGCATTGCAAGGCAGTTACAAGCATGACTCCCAAAGGCAGCATCAAACCTTTTTTTTGGGGGGTGGAAAAAAACAGTTTCATAAATAGAAAAAAATCAGTAAAGTTAGCCCGATTTTTTAGCATAACGTGAAAGATGATGTTACATAGAGTAAATAGATATCTAACATGTAACACTCTAAAATTGCACACACTCATGGAATGAGGCCAAACTTCAGTACTTCATAAATTTAAAAACGTGCAGTGCTCATATGTAGATCTCTTAATAGACCTACTGTATACCAGTGTATGAACACAACCCACCTAATACAGTGTGTATTCTAAATAGATATATATTATAAAATGACAAGTGCTAAATATAAATGTGAATATATCAGTGAAAGATACAACATTAAATACAATTCATAAATATAAGATGATCCACATATAGTGTCCAACCATGTGGACAAACGATTCCAATGTGTGTGACAATAGTCCAATCTTAAAAAAGTACTTAGTGCAAAATAGTGACAATCAAATTCGAAGATCCATGACGATCCACAATCACTGTGACAGTTATCCTCCCACCACTGATACAGTATGCTCTTACCAGAGCGATGAATACAGAAGGCCCATAAACCGCAGTAATCCAACCGTACGGCTCTAATCACCCTGGATGAGTGAGGCTATGAAGATCCACCTTCTCCTCTGGGAAGCAGTATCTACTGACACATCTCACAACCACCTTCACTATATAATCATAGTACAGTACTCCCAAAGGACATGTGGGTATAAAAAAGCTCCACATAGTGTAAAATCTTTTGTAAATGTATTTAAAATAAAGTAGAGAACGTACATCAGTTAAAACAACATGAGCTCATCAAATCCTCCAAAAGATGGTACGCAATGGCCTAGGCATGGCACAGAATCCAACTTCAGTACTTAAACATATCCATAGGCAATGCTTTAAAATGTTTTACAGGTTACTTGTTTAGTGTTACAAAGGAGATCTTGGGCTAGAATTATTGCTCTTACTCTAACGTTTGTGGCGATACCTCACATGTGTAGTTTGAATGCGGTTTACAAATGCGGACGAGACATAGGTATGCATTCACTTCTGCGTGTGAGCACACGGGGACAGGGGCACTTTTTTATTGTTTATTTTACTTTTATTTTTAGATTTTGACACTTTCCCTTTACATTTTTTTATCACTTTTATTCCTATTACATGGAATGTAAACATCCCTTGTAATAAGGATAGGTCATGACAGGTCCTCTTTATGGAGAGATGGGGGGTCTCCAGATCTCGCCTCCACACTGGAAAGCCTAAGATAAAAAAGAATAAAAAAACAATCTCAGCTTCCCAGCTGAGGTAACAGCAGTGTTTACAACTGCCGAGGCTGGACTTGACGTCATAAGAAAAAGAAGATATCTGAATGATGCCTGAAGCTCCGTGTCCCTCCATCATACCCTTTGTCCACAAATCTGGACTTTAATACCTTTGATTCTTTAAAATAATCCTCTTTATGAGTGCAATTCCGCCTTGAGGCGCAAAAAGTGCTCCTTAGGTACAGCTGACAACCAGGATGGATGATTTTTGCACCTCAGGCGGAATTGCACTCATAAAGAAGAATGTCATTAAAGACTCAAAGGTCTTAAAGTCCAGATTCGTGGACAAATAGTATGATGGAGAGACACTTGATAGGATCATTCAGGAAGTGGGCGATCATGATCGAAATCAACTACTTTCTAACAGTACCCATCCTAATAGGAAAACACGTGACTTTGGTCTGGTGTTTCTCACAACCTACTGCTGTCAACATCATAATATCAGGGGCATTCTAAAAAGACATTGGCCGGTCCTGAGGAATGATTGCATCCTGAGACCATTGTTTCTGAATAACCCCATGGCTATTTTTAGGGGAACTAATAATCTGAGGAAAAGTGTGGCACCAAACGCAACAGATTCACCTTTGAGGCCTCAATTTTTCACGGAAATAAAAGGCTACTATTTCTGTGGGAAATGCAGGGCATGTCATAGTAATAACCTGACTGGTAGGAAAGTAACGGGAAAGTCTTATGACATACAATCTTTCATCACTTGCTCAACACAACATGTGGTGTATCTAATTAGATACCCTTGTGGCCTTGATTATGTGGGCCATACCAGACGGACCTTGTTAAGTTAGGGGAACATATTTCAAACATTATAAAGGGCTTCCCTGGACATAGTGTGTCTAAGCACTATGCCCTTAAACATAACAAAATCCCGTCAGGTACAATTTTTATAGCCCTCGAGAAATATATCCCCCATTGGAGTGGTGGTGATCCTAAGAGGTCAATTTCAAGGGCGGAAACAAGTTGGATATATAAGTTAAAATCTTATTCCCCTATGGGCCTCAATATACAGGTAGAATGGGATATTAACTGTTACATTAATAATAGTTGACACTCCAATATTGACTACATGTGTATGGCAATTTGTTCCATATAGATGTTTAGGTAATTCTGTGGCTTTATTCATTAAATACTAATTGTTAGCCTAGGAGGATTATTTTTTGTGACGTTAAGGGGAACTCTGTTTTGGCTAAATTGATTTGAATATATGGGGATGTGTTGAATTTTACATAACCTATTTACACATATCCTCCAGGGGGTGCTATGATTGAGTTGTGGAAGTTGTGTTTACCAAATTTTCTATTGGTGTCTGAGGGCCTTTTATGAGACAACAGGGCGCAAAACAGAATCCTCTCTGGTGTGTATAAATTGTTTTTTTAATATTTACATTTTATATTTTATACTTTTGTATTTTATTGGGTTTGTTTCTCTACCCCAGGAGGATGATTTACATGTAATTTAAAATAGGAGCTGGTTCTCCGCTTTTAGATGCATTTATATTTGGATGCTTCTTTTTTCAAAGTTGAGGGAATGTAAACTGGTGGTTGTCCACTAGATGGCGCTGGTAACAGGTCGGCCAACATAGATAATATAACACTATAGGAAACACCGTTGTGGTGATGGGGACCTCCCCTTTTGATAATTGCCAGTCCAATCACACGGATCCTCCCGGGCTCTCAGTGGTATATATTTGCGTGGTATAGGAGTGTGTGCATGCCCCTGATGACGTCACGTATGATGAAACGCGTAGGCAGACACGCACACAAGCTACCACGCATGCGCGATTGATGGTCGGCCACTTTGCTTCCTGAAACATGGCCCATTTTACTACATGCTTGTCTTAAGCCTACGCAATGTGAATGTTACTCTTGTTTTTATCAATAAATAGCCCAAATCGTGATTTGTGATTACCCCGGAGGGTGAGTTAACTCAGAGAGCTGCACTTCCTGGTTTAATCTATTTACCTTATGGCGCATATCCAGTGACAAGTGCATGTCTATGGGATCCTTTGGCTTGGATACAGTAATTGTGTGCATTCGACCACTCTTATTATGGGGTCACATATCCTCTGGTAAGCGCGGTGTGCTTATTTTGATTGGTGACACCCATTCTATCCTACCTTCATCACTTTCACAGCTGGAGGGACTCTTTCACCCTGAGTGCTTTTTTTATTAACAATTGTTTTTGGAACTAAAACTTCACATATGAATTTTGTGTATGTAATTATGTTTTAGTTTTAGCACTGCACTGTTTTGTATGTATATATATCATTCAGATATCCCCACTTATAGTTTGCAAAATGCAAACTGTGGCAAAATCACGGCAAAATCGCACTACATGCTTTTCTGCAGCTTCTCCGTTGATGTCTATGAAACCAAAAAAGTCTGTGACCCTTTCCAAAAACGCAGAGGCTGAAAAAAGCATAGATGTGAACATGTCCCATAGGAAGCCATGTTACATGGACTGTAGTGCATTTCTGCAAAAATCAAATTGCATGACAAGTCGCACCCTATTGCTGGTAATCACACTGTTCAAATCGGTGCAACGCCGACTTTGCGGTGCCGCACCGATTTGAAAAAGTAGTTCCTGCACTACTTTTGGCGATTTCGGGTACAACGTGCATAGACAGACATATGTGAATGAAGCCACACCGATGTCTTCCAAGTCGCACTGACATGCGGTATTGAAATTTCAGAACAAATCAAACAAAATCCCCCCCCTTAGAGACCCCCCCAATTGATCAGAGTCTCCTTATAGCACTATGTAGGTGCAGCCGCCACCCCCATTTATTATAATAAAAGTTCACCGGAGGCCTCCGCTATTCGCTGCTGTCCGTACAGCCAGCGATTACCTGCAATTACCTTCACAGTGAACAGGGCCAGCAGCAGCACCTAGCTGCTGACAGCCACAGAAGGAATCTTTGATTCCTGCCGCTAGCTACTATTCGCACTGGCCCTAATTGCCAGTATAAATGTAGCCTTAGAGACCCCCCCCCCCCATGGCAGCCACTGCGAGCCAGCAAGTGGGAGCTGGAGTTGGGGGACAGAGCTGGGAAGTGGGGCAGCTCTACAAAGTGCTATTTTCCTCCCACTGTGTACAGTGGCAAAGTTTGTCATTGGTTGCTAGAATGCCAGCAGTCCTAGCAACCAATGACTGCAAAGGTGAATGAGGCGGGGAAGAAGCCAGAGCACAGGCAGGCACTGCCAACAGGAATCCTCACTGAGTGCACTGTGTGAGAGCACATGTTGCACTCATTGAGGATACCTCACTAAGTGGAGCCCAGTGCTGGAACTTTCTCCTGCACTGGCTCCAGGACTCCAATCCAGATCTGCGGGACATATTCACTTGAAATTCCAGGAGGATTGAGTCTGCTTGAAACCCAGGCACATGATTCATAACCCGGACGGCTCGGGTGAATCCCGGACAGCTGGCAACCCTATGGGTGAGTCCCGCTGTCAGGATACAAATACTCAGCAGGGAGGACTTCTCCATTTACTGTTAATGGATGGGGAAATCAGTTCAGATTTTTTCATTCAGCCGGAGCCGTGTATGGCCAGTTTAGGAGTTTTCTCCTTCGTTGATGAATATATATAGGGGTGGTGGAAGGAAACCTTTTTATTTTACCATGACAACCCTTATAGGATACATATAGATGGGTACTGTCGTTTTATGGACGACCTGATCTTCACGTGGAGTGGTCCAGTTCATGCGATTGATCATTTCGTACATTATCTTAATGCCAACCATTTGAATTTGGAGTTTACATATAATACTCACCCTGACAGGATTTATTATCTAGATGTCACTTTGACAGGAGGTGTAGAGAGAGGTATGGTATTTACAAAGACATATAAGAAACAGTGTGCTGGCAACTCACTTCTGCTGGCTTCAAGCTGTCACCTTGTACACATGGTTCAAGCACTGCCAGTAGGAGAATTTGTGAGAGTCTGGAGGAATTGTTCCTCACAGGATGATTTTATGAGGGAATGTGACATTGTTTCAAATAGAGTGTGGGGATACAGACAGTGAAGATCATAGAGGTAGGAGTTTGGCTGAGAAATAAGATTGTGACATATTAATCAACAAACCCTCTGCATCTAGAGCAAATCAGGCGGGCTATGGCTCCTCTCTGTCTCCTCTCACCTGTGGCTTTGGTGTACTCCAGCAAGGCAGACAGTGGCAGGTGGTGGGCTGCAGCTCCTCTCTGACTCCTCTCTCCTCCTGTGGCTTTGGTGTACTCCAGCAAAGCGGACAGTGGCAGGTGGTGGGCTGCAGCTCCTCTCCGACTCCTCTCTCCTCCTGTGGCTTCGGTGTACTCCAGCAAGGCGGACAGTGGCAGGTGGCGGGCTGCAGCTCTTCTCCGTCTCCTCCTGTGGCTCCAGTGTCCTCCAGCACGGCGGGCTGCAGCTCTTCTCCGACTCCTCTCTCCTCCTGTGGCTTCAGTGTACTCCAGCAAGGCAGACAGTGGCAGGTGGCGGGCTGCAGCTCCTCTCCGTCTCTTCTCTCATGCTGTGTCTCCGGTGTCCTCCAGCAAGGCAGACAGTGGCAGGTGGCGGGCTGCAGCTCCTCTCCGTCTCCTCTCTCCTGCTGTGGCTCCTCTTTGTCTCCTCTCTCCTCCTGCGGCTCCGGGGTCCTCCAGCACGGTGGGGTGGCAGGCCACGGCTCCGGGGTCCTTTCCGTCTCCTCTCTCCTCGTCCTGAACGCTAGGTGTCCAATGGGAACGCCTAACGTTTTGGCCAATCAGGAAACGGGTCTCAAGACCCGATTCCTGATTGGCGGACAGGAGATTTAGTTTAAAAATAGCAAATATTCATTCGCTATCGGCACACAACTGGGCCCTGAGCCCATCCTTTATTGCAGCCTATTAGGCCCCATTCACACCTGAGCGTTTTGTAGCTTGAAGCTACAAAACGATGGAGGGGAAAAAATCAATTATTCTCTATGGAGATGGTACACTCCAAACTGCCTGAAGCCAAACGCCTGAAGCTCAAAAAAGTTCTGGTGGTATTTTTGTAGCTCGATTTGGGCATTTTTCTACTTTTTACATTGGTGACCTTTTGACCTGTACAAAATTGCGGCAAAAAACGAAAAACGCTCGTCTTTCTGCTTGAAAACGCTATGCCCAGGTGTGAGCCTCTGGCTCTAATCACGTGCTAACAACCCCCCCCCCCCAATTGCAAACCATAGTCCGGCACCCTGTGCAGTATGTAGATCAGGGGGCCGGACGCATGGATTGGGGGGGCAACACCCGTGCGTCCCTAATGGACAGGCCGCCACTGGTTGTAGATTTTCCAGCAGGAAAGCTCCAACTTTAGGTGCTATGCTCTCCCTCTCTCTTTCATTCCCACAGTCCTCATTCCTCCAATTCATGGAGCTGTGGTTTTGTCACATGCAAGCAATGTAAAAGACACAAAAAAAGCAAAAAATGTTACTTCCTTTTTCACAGAGAAAACCCATCTACTCAAAAATTACATCAACTGCAATTCCAAAATGGTGGTTTATATTATAGAATGCAGTAGTTGTAGAATTCAACATGTGGGGTGCACTATTCGCAATTCACATGTGAGAATATAAGAACATTATAATGATACACTCAATATTAATGCAAAAAATATCTCAAAACGTATCAAAACATCAAAACATTTTAGAATGGTGCATGGCAGAAACCTTGATTCCTTTTCTTTATTTGGTTTAGAACAGGTAAAAAGACCTATCAGCCCTTAAGTGGGTCTCTGAGTTTACATATTTGGGGGTCAGAGTCACGCCCAATACAACAGCCTACTTGGAGAAGAACGTATACCCTCTCCTGTCTCAGCTAAGTGGGAAATGCGCATCCTGGCGCTCACTCCCACTATCTCCGGTGGGGAGGGTGAACTTGATCAAAATGGTATATTTGCCCAAATTTCTATATTTTTTCCGTAACACTCCGACTCCAATTCCGAAGGTTTTTTTTCGGAAACTGGAGAGCGTCGTGATTTCCTTCGTATGGGCGGGGGGACCCCCTAGGGTTGCGAGGAGAGTTCTGTATCTCCCTCTCTCGGGTGGTGGACTGGCGTTGCCAAACTTTCAAATTTAATACTGGGCGGCGGTCCTAGTGACGGTACGCTGGTGGTTTTCTCAGGCCCCCAAAAATGTGGCAGTAACATTAGAGGCGGCGGTGGTGGGATCGTATGCTGCCCTGAGCAACTTGGTCTTTAGGGGTCTGCGGGCTCACTATCCCCTGACCAATTTAATGAGGACCACCGTGAAGGTGTGGAGGGAGGCAAGGGCCATTTACCGTAATCCTAGTAAAATATCACCGCACGCGCCGTTGTGGGGCAATCCCGCACTGCCTCATCTGCAGACAATCCCGGACCCCTCGGTGTGGGCCTCCAAGGGAATAGTGACGCTTAGGCAGGTCATGACAGATGGGAAGATTATTCCGTTTAAGGACCTCAGAATTAAGTTCGCTCTTCCAAACTTCTTCATTTTCCGTTACTGGCAGCTGCGACATGCCCTGGGGGCTCAGTTCCCTTGGGGGGTGACGTTAGAGTCAGACCCAATTGAGCGCCTCCTTATTTCAGAAATGATGGGCAAACCCCTCTCTACCCTTTATTTGTATCTCTCCGTGGCGTATGACACCAAGACAGCGGATTCACTGGCTAGATGGAAGGAAGATATACCGGGACTGGGGGAGGAGGAATGGTCAGACTGTGTAGAGATCCCCACTATGATAGCAGCTAAGGATCGCTTCATACAATTAAAATTTCTTCACAGAGCATATTATACCCCCCAGAGACTGTCCCGCATCTATCCGGACAGGGAGAGTGCGTGCCCCAGATGTGGATCTGAACAGGGCTCGTTCTGGCATATGGTATGGGCTTGCCCCGAATTGAGTTCGTTCTGGAAAGGGGTGGCGAGGGAGTTGGGAGAGATTTGCGATACACAGATACCGGTGGATCCCATGGTTCTTTTACTTAGCTATTTGGAGGAGGTGGAGGGGGATAGATACACTAAGTTGTGCATCACTTTTTCCCTCTTTTACGCCAGAAGAGAGATATTATTGAAATGGAAGTCGGAGCAGGCCCCCACTTGCGAGGCTTGGAGGAGGTCGGTTGTGTCAGTTCTGCCATTATATAAACTCACATACGAAAGCAGGCAATGCCCCAAAAAGTATGAAAAAATTTGGGCTAGATGGACTAGCGCTTGATGTACGGATGTTAGTAGGCCACGTAGGAGCAGTATAGTCAGGCGATGTGCCCTGATCCTCTCCTATCCATGTTCGGGCTCCCCTCCCTATCTATGCATTCTCCTTTTCAGGGGCCCTGCCCCGCAGTCTAGGCAAACAGTGGGAGTAGGGAGGGATGAAGGACTGCTCCACATTTTTAGTAGATGTATTATGGCACTTTGACACCTCATGCAAATTTGGGTAATATAAAGAGAGTATGTAACTCTGAAATGTACCATCTGTTTACTTGGCATGTGATACTCTGTAATGCTGATTTGTTAATAAACTCTTCTGTTAAAAAAAAAAAAAGACCTATCAGAGCGGGAGATACACACCGCATTTTACTTGAAGTATGGTGGATACACGAGCTTAATACGACATTTCCAAGTGGAACGAACAACAGAATGGACATTAAGGCCTCATACACATGGACGTTATTTTTATCGTCTTTTGCAGCTCTCCGTGTTATTCAATGGCCCCATAAAAATGCTGATGTTTTTGAGGTGTAGAGGGCGTCAGGGTTCTTAAGCTGTAAATCGAACGCAGGACCCACACGTTCTGAGGCTGTAGCGTTATGACGTTTTTGACGCTGAGCCGGCAAACCGCTCACTAATGCCCATTAACGCCGTACCGACGTTAACCACCATTTTTAGGTAAAAAAATAGCAAAGGAGTGTTTTTTTTAACAAAACGCGATGTAGCTCTGACGCTCTTTAACGTTCATTAACGCCGCTGCAAAATGCTGACGAAATCATGTTTTTCGACGCCGATTTTTGCCTGACGACGGTCCCAATGTTTTGTGTATGAGGCCTAACCTTTTTTTGAAATAGTTTAAGGTGAACC
>BLSH010521080.1:35416-70949 GCA_018402905.1 Glandirana rugosa
GGTTGGGCAGGGTTTCTACGACGGACGTCCTGAAAAGTCTTGTAGGGCGTTCGCGTGGCGGGGTCACACTTTTCTGTTTGACCTTACTTACTCTCCGTCGAAATTCCGTGAAACGTCTCCGTTAAAGATCGCGATTTAGCGGACTTTTGGCTGGGTCACGCTTTCCCCAGACTTATACGGAGACAGACTTCCCAATGATAGATACAAGCCAACGTAAATTCCTTCATTCTCTTGAAAATAGTAAACAAAATAATAATGCGCACAAAAGGACAGGGTTTCCGTTGACGGGCGGTGGGGGGTTAGACAAGGTTTAGATTTACATTTGCTTATTCTTTTTTTCTTTTGCACTTTAAGGGTGCCTGTGTTAAAAAAAAAAAAAAAAATCAGGTTATCTGCTTGTGACCCCATTGGAGAGATTTTCCTTAATTGTCCCCTGCCCCTTTGACATCCAAACAGATTGGGGGGTGGCGGGCAGTTGCCTTTGGGACAGGAAAACACGCGTAATAATAAAACAAATGATAAAAGTTCTCTTACTTCCTTAAATGCAACCGAACATAGATAGTAACCCTTCAGACAGAGGCATATTCAGACCCCTTTCGCACTGGGTCGGTTTTCAGGCGATTTAGCGCTAGAAATTGCCTCTGCAAAGTGCCTTAAAGCTGCCTCTCATTCATTCCAGTTTGTCTTTTCACACTGGGGCGGTGCGCTTGCGGGATGTTCTGAAAAGTCCTGCAGGCAGCATCTTTGGGACGGGTTGGGAGCGCTGTATTAAGTGCTCCCAAAACGCCCTGCTGATTGGAACGAATGGGCAGCGCTTTCAAGGCGCAAAATGGACCCTTTTTTTTCGGGGCCAACCGACTGGCCAGTGTGTGAAAAGCAGCCTTATGAAGGAATGCTTTCCCTGATGTCTGTTTATATCTTACGTGATTTTGTTCAATTTTAAAAGCTGTTCATGCAGAAATGTTGAAAATCTACTGTACAATTTTATTTTTTTATACAAATACATTTTGCTATAGTTTTATCATCTAATATGATTTGTTTTTTGTTTTCGTATACTGTAGTTTCCTTGTTGAAATAAAATATATTACTGTAAGAACTCAGTCTTGCCATAATTAATTTAGTATGTGTATGTATGAATGTGAGTTAGGGACATTCGATTTTAAGCTCCTTGAGGACATGGACTGATGTGAATGTACAATATATATGTAAAGCGCTGCATAAACTGACGGCGCTATATAAGTACCTAAAATAGATTGTGTGTCGGATACAATGATTCCAGGGGCCTATTTATAAAGAACAGAAAAATAACTGCTTAAAGGGGTTGTAAAGGCAGAAGGTTTTTTTATCTTAATGCATTCTATGGGATGAGAAAAAAAAAACATACTGGCCAAAGTTATTATAAAATAAAGTTAATGTAGAGTAATATAATGATCTAATATATAATGTGGTGAAATAAATATTAATACAATGGGCTTTATTATGTTCAACGTGACTCACTCCAGTCAGAACTGGCGTGCAAGTGATTGCTGGGTGGGCGGGGAAACCTCCTGGTCCCCCAGAGGCGTCTGAAAAGCGGGGACAGAGGATATGTGGAAATCTGGCAGGGAGATCGGGTGCACACGGAGCTCCTCCCAATGCTCAGACGCTCGCCACGGACATTTTCTCCGGGGATGCCGATGATCCTCTTCCCGCTACAGTGCACCAGTCAGGGGCGGGCAACACATCTGCCCAGCCCTGGATGCATAAACCTGTGACAGGGAAGGTTGGCATTCCCCCAGTCACTGATCGCGTGGGTGACGTCATATCCGGCAAAAACGCCGGATCGTGTCGGGCGGGGGGGGGGGGTGGGAATAAAAGAACAAGACCAAAGTAAAAGGAGATGTAGAATGTAAAATGCAATCAAATATAATTAAGAAACTTGGATAATTGAAAAAAATGGGAATACATAACAATTATGGTCTGCATAGCAAAATAAAAAGAAAAGGCAATTCATTGTTTAAAATTGTACATATAGAGCTTAATCTGAAGAGCGAAAACATTTTTTCCCGGTAAGCAAGTCCGGTCCTGGTAGCAGGGTGATGTCCCCTTCAAACCACCTCAAGACCCGTGTGCTTTTTTACCCCCTTCTCGCCCAGCTGGTTTTTCAGATTTCAACGTGGTCACATTTTGAATGACTCGGGCATGCAACACTATACCCACATGAAAGTTTTATCTTTTTTTTTTTTTTTGTTTCTTTTGGTGGTCCTTAACCTCTTCCAACAAATATATGCAGGCTCTCGGTGGGTGGGCTTTAATGCTAAGAGGTGGCATATATGCGACCCTCTGTAAACCCCTTTTTGTGCCAAGAGCGTGCGCCCCCAGAACAGTTGACAGTGGGTATCGGAAAGTCCCCGATGCATACTTGTGATCGGGCGCTCTCTGATCATATGACTGAAAATTGATCAGTCCTGATGTTCTCAGTGCCTCTAATTTCTTGAGATCCTAAAATAGCCTCTTTTTGGAAAGTAAACTGTCTAAGATATTTGAGAAGAGGCATGGTGAGCCTTTTGAAGTAATTTTTTCCCCCACAATTTTTGGAAAATTATGAAAGTACTTTTTTTTTTTTTTCTTTTTTTTTTCTTCACAAAATTGTAATTTTAACAAGATATTTGTTACACACAGCATGGGCATACTTAGAATTACAGATAAATGAACTAGCTATTGCGCTAAGGTTTGTCACAATTAAACCTATACAATCAGTTCTAAGACCTATTTCATGTCTGTTCGAGAACAACAATGTGCACGAAAGCCCAACTCCAGGTCATGTAGCTCTCTGAACCAACAAGAGACCAGTAGATGTCAGAAAGGAAAAGAGAGCACTAAGACCCTAGTGCAATTAAAGGAGAAGTACAGCCAAAGCTCGTTTGGCTGTACTTACCCTGTGGATCACAGGAGTGAAGCCCACTGACATCACTCTGCCGATCCAGGCTTGGGAAGGATCGCAAACATATGGTCAGGATCCGCCCACATGCCTGGACCGGCACCTGGCTCAGCCTCTTAGCAAGCCGCTGGGAGCCTGAGTTGGGTGCTCCCGCCCCCTCCACAACCTAACGCTCCAGTGAGCGAGGAGGGGCAGAGCAGAGAATTGTGACTAACAGTCACCAGCTCTCTGCTCAGGGAGCTCTGACAACCAAGCAATCGTTGGTGTTTGATCACTCAGTTCTCAGTGTTAGAACCGGCGGGGAACAGATGCAGCATTGGACCGATGCTGCATCTACCTAGGTAGGTGATTCAAAAAAAAAAAAAAAAAAATTGCATAAATCTCTTAACTTTTAGTTGGATAAAAACACAAATGCCAATGCACTAACCCTGTACCCCAATCCATGATGTGCTGTGTCCATCTGTGATGCCGCTGCGTTGGAGGACATATGGGTACATCCTCCCAGAATGATGCTGCTCATCCACACCCATTAATATGGTTAAAGAATGTTTAAACCAAGGGTGGACAACCTTATTAGCTAAGTGTGGTGAAAACGGCTTGTAATATATTTAGAGTGCCAGACAAGGCTGTTATTGCCTGACTGCCTTTGCCCGTGTCTCCCTACAAACTTCCACTCATCCACCATGCCCCTACCTTAGAAAAGGGGACATCTCAGAAAGATTAGGTCCTGTGACATGCTATGGGAGTTGCGGTGAAAAGTGGGCGTGTTTAAATTACATCGTATTTCGGCATGGAGTCTGAGCCTACTTCGGTATACACCACACTCGTATGCTGCAGTCCTTGTATTCTCAAAATAATTACAGTGGTACAAATAAGCATCTAACAGACATGCATAACCTCAGCCCAAAGGATCATTTTTTCAAATTAAGCCTTTTATTAATTCATTGAGTGGCCCCTTGGTAGCCTGAGTACTGACTGACCCCTTCCCAGACACCATAGGGTTACTCAGTCAGCGAAAATCACGTCTGGGGGTCTTGGTGACCTTGGATGGGGCATTTTGTGTGTCAAGTATTGAAAATACAGTGCCTTCCTCTGGCTAGGTCATGAAAGCTACTGATAGAAGGGATCTGAGCTTTGGGGGTAAAGGTGTTAACAGTTCATGACTGCAGGACAAGCGTTAATAGGGTGGTATTGGGTGGCCTGAGGACTGCTGTCAGGTTATTGGGCTGTTCTTCTCACACAAGAACAGTAAGGAAGTCTTGGAGAGTTAAGAGTGGAGTGGTACTAAGGAACTGCATGGGAGAGGGGAGAAAGGTGTGGGAAAAGCTAACAGCAGGGAGCTGGGAGGAGAGTAGGTTAAGCGTGTGCATTGGAGCCAAGATAGAGTGCGGACTGTTGGGTGCAAAGCCGGCAGAAGTATGCAGTGGAGATGGGAAGAATAAGGGTTGGGTAGTTGGTAGACAGTGTGGACTGGTGGGTGGCGAGCCAGCAGTAGTGTGTGATTCAGCTGGAATGGGAAAGGGTGTGTGTGTGTGCCAAGGAGCAGAACAAGAGTGCGATCAAATACCTTTTTATATGCTTGAGTCCCAAGGCCATTTTATATCCCCAAAAACCCCTAAGTCCCAGTAGACATGTCAGTTTGTTTCGATCCGAATACAAATTCGGACAAATTTTCAGTTATTCGAAGATTTGGATGCATCTGGGGACCCTATGCCGTTTTTTTTAACATTTTTCTATTGCAGGCATTCTTGATCTTTCATCTTCAGTGAACAACCAGCTATTTCTTCACATAGAATTCAGATTGGTTGACCGTTTTTTAACCGATCCGAATTCTAATTGTTCTGAAAATTTGGAATTCATTAGAAAATTAATAAATGAGACAAATTTTTAGAGAAAACGAAATGTAACCACTTCCGGACCGATTGCCGTCGATATATGTCGGCCCTTTGACGTTAAATATCAGGGTTATGACAGCAGACAGCTGCCATAACCCCAGTATTTTTTATCAACGGAAGTCGATCCGCTTTAAGGTAAAAGTGGTTTCTGCAGTGGATTCGCCACGAGATCACTTTTATCTGTGACGGGAGAGGTGCCCCCCCTCCCGCCGCATTCCGGTCGTGTCCGCCACTTACCATTCTGTCAGTAGTGGCAGAGACAATCCGATCACGTCCCCTGCTTGGCAGGAAGTCGAGTGAGGGCATGATAGCCCTCACTCGACTCTATGCCCTTGGAGGACCGGAGCAACGTCAAACGTCACTTCCACCCACCAGCCTTAAAGGGTCAATTTAAAAAAAAAAAGACATTTTTATTGCTTTTAAGTGTAAATGTGAGATCTGAGGTCTTTTTGACCCCAGATCTCACATTAAGGCTAGGTTCACACTCCCAGCAGAGGTCCGGTATGTCTTGGTTCACTGTTTCAGGTCAGATTTCAGCCAGTTTTTGGGCTGAATTCGGACCTGAAAGGGACCAAAAGTCGCACAGCATTTTTGTGCAAAAGGCATCGGACCTGCTGCGAAGATATGTAAACTGGCTCCATAGAGAGCCGGTCAAAATCTCCTGCTATTGCGAATTGGATGCAGAGAATTCGCAATGCTGTGAACCCAGCCTAAAGTGTTTGTTTTTATTTATTTTTTTGAAATAACATGTTATATTTACCTCCTCTGTGCAGTGATTTTTCATAGAGTGGCCCCGATCCTCCTTTTCTGGGGTCCCTCCTGGCTCCTCCCCACATAAAGTACCCCGACAGAGAAGCATTCTTCCTCGGGGCACCCGTGCGGGTGTGCTCCCGGGTCCTGCTGCTGCGTCCATTGACACAAACAGGTCTCGGCCCTGCCCCCTCGGCTTCCACGTCATTGGATTTGATTGACAGCAGTGGGAGCCAATGGCTGTGCTGCTATCAATTTATCCAATTAGGACCCAAGACACCAGCTGGAGCACGTGTGCTCATCCCCGTCGCTGGAAAGACCGGGTTCAGTTAAGTAAAAGGGGGGATCGGGGAGGCTGGTGCACTACAGGAGGTTTTTCACCTTAAAGCAGAGTTCCACCTAAAAGTGGAACTTCCGCTGGTTGGATCCCCCCCCCCTCCAGGTGTAACATTTTGGCACCTTTTGGGGGGGAGGGGGAAGAGGACACCTTTTCCACAATCCGGGAGCTCTGGCCGGCCGCCCACCTCCCTCCTCCCTGCTCGCTCTGCTACTGGCCGCCTGCCCAATAGCAGAGCGCAGCGGAGCCTCGCACATGCGCAGTAAGGTGCCCGGCATGAAGCTGTAATGCTACACGTCCAGGTTCCCTTACCCGCAATGGATGCGGCTGCACCTGACCCCCGATCCGAAGATCGGTGGCGGGTGCCGACATCGCTGGACTCCAGGACAGGTAAGTGTCCTATTATTAAAAGTCAGCAGCTACTGTATGTGTAGCTTCTGACTTTTAATTTTTTTTTCCCTGGCGGACCTCCGCTTTAATGCATAGAGTGCATTAAGGTGAAAACCCTTGAGGGCTTATAATCCCTTTAACCGCTTGCCGACTGTCTCGCGTACATTTACTGCAGCCGGTTGGCAGCACTGCGCAAATCGCGGTCTATAAATGGTGTTTTGCGTGGGCGCAAGCCACTGGCGGTGCGCTCTCGTGCGCGCCGCGATCGCCTACTACAGAGCCAGAATGGGGAACTAGCGCTGTAAACATGATGATTTCCCATTCTGACAGGGGAAATGACAGTGATCTACTGATCCCTGTAATTGGGATCCCTGTAGATCTATCTTTAGACAGGTGTCCTTTTCCACACATCCGGGAGCTCAGGCCGATGGCTGCAGCGGTCAGCAGCCGGGCTCCCTCCTCCTCCTCCGCCAATGAGAGAGCGCAGAGATGGTTCACACATGCGTTGTAGGGACCCAGCCTTGAACGGCTACATGTTCGGGGTCCTTTACCCTTGATGACGGCTGCAGCACTCGTCCACCGAATCCAAAGATCGGTGGGCGGTGCCGACATCGCTGGACTCCAGGACAGGTAAGTGTCCTAAAGTTAAAAGTCAGCAGCTGTGTAGCCGCTGACTTTAAATTTTTAAAGGGGTGGCAGACCTCCTCTTTAACACCTTGATTGCCCCTTTTAGTGTTAACCCCTTCCCTGTCAGTGACATACAGTAATCAGTGGCTATTTTTTAGCTCTGATCTCTGTACAAATGGCAATGGTCCCAATAAAGTATCAAAAGTGTCCGATCTGTCTGCTGCAATATCGCAGTCCCAATGAAAACTACAGATTGTGCCATTACCAGTAAAAAAAAAATGATAAAAACTCCATAAATCAATTCTCATAGTTTGTAGACGCCGATAACTTTTGTGCAAACCAATCAATAAACGCGGTTTGCGATTTTATTTACCAAAGATATGTAGAATACATTTTGGCCTAAATTGATGAATACATTTTTTTTTTATATATATATTTTTTTTTTTTTGGATATGTACAGTATCTCTCAAAAGCGAGTACACCACTCACATTTTTGTAAATATTTTTATGTTTTCATGTGACAGCACTAAAGAAATTACACTTTGCTACAATGTAAAGTAGTGAGGGTACAGCTTGTATAACAGTGTAAATTTTCTGTCCCCTCAAAATAACTCAACACACAGCCATTAATGTCTAAACCGCTGGCAACAAAAGTGAGTACACCCCTAAGTGAAAATGTCCAAATTGGGCCCAAAGTGTCAATATTTTGTGTGGCCACCATTATTTTCCAGCACTGCCTTAACACTCTTGGGCATGGAGTTCACCAGAGCTTCACCGGTTTCCACTGGAGTCCTCTTCTATTCCTCCATGACAACGTCACAGAGCTGGTGGATGTTAGAGGCCTTGTGCTCTTCCACCTTCCATTTGAGGATGCTTCACAGATGCTTAATAGAGTTTAGGTCTGGAGACAGACTTGGCCAGTCCATCACCTTTACCCTCAGCTTCTTTAGCAAGGCAGTGGCCATCTTCGAGGTGTGTTTGGAGGTCGTTGTCATGTTGGAATACTGCCCTGTGGCCCAGTCTCTGAAGGGAGAGGATCATGCTTTGCTTCAGTATGTCACAGTACATGTTGGCATTCACGGTTCCCTCAATGAACTGTAGCTCCCCAGTGCCTGCAGCACTCATGCAGCCCCAGACCATGACACTCCCACCACCATGCTTGACTGTAGGCAAGACACACTTGTCTTTGTACTCCTCACCTGGTTGCCGCCTCACACACTTGACACCATCTGAACCAAATAAGTTTATCTTGGTCTCATCAGACCACAGGACATGGTTCCAGTAATCCATGTCCTTAGTCTGCTTGTCTTTAGCAAACTGTTTGCAGGCTTTCTTGTGCATCATCTTTAGAAGAGGCTTCCTTCTGGGACGACAGCCATACAGACCAATTTTATGCAGTGTGCGGCGTATGGTCTGAGCACTGACAGGCTGGTCCCCCCCACCCCTTCAACCTCTGCAGCAATGCTGGCAGCACTCATACGTCTATTTCCCGAAGACAACCTCTGGATATGACATTGAGCACATGCACTCAACTTATTTGGTCGACTATGGCGAGACCTGTTCTGCGCGGAACCTGTCCTGTTAAACCACTGTATGGTCTTGGCCACCCTGCTGCAGCTCAGTTTGAGGGTCTTGGCAATCTTCTTATATCCTAGGCCATCTTTATGTAGAGCAACAGTTCTTTTTTTTAGATCCTCAGAGTTCTTTGCCATGAGGTACCATGTTGAACTTCCAGTGACCAGTATAAGAGAGTGAGACGGATAACACCAAATTTAACACACCTGCTCCCAATTCACACCTGAGACCTTGTAAAACGAATGAGTCACATGACACAGGGGAGGGAATATGGCTAATTTGGCCCAATTTGGACATTTTCACTTGGGGGTTACTCACTTTTGTTGCAAGCGGCTTAGACATTAATGGCTGTGTGTTGAGTTATTTTGAGGGGACAGAAAATTTGCACTGTTATACAAGCTGTACACTCACTACTTTACTTTGTAGCAAAGTGTTATTTCTTTAGTGTTGTCACATGAAAAAATATAATATATTTACAAAAATGTGAGGGGTGTACTCACTTTTGTATGATACTGTATTATAGCAAAAAGTAAAAAATATAGTTTTTTTTCTCAAAATTGTTGCTTTTTTTTTTTTTTTTATAGCGCAAAAATAACCAAAAGAACGCTCTATTTGTGGGAAAGAAGGACGTCAATTTTGTTAGGGTACAGTGTCGCGCGACCACGCAATTGTCAGTTAAAGCGACGCAGTGCCGAATCGCAAAAAGTGCTCTGTTCAGGAAGGGGGTAAATCCTTCCGTTGCTGAAGTGGTTAAAGAGGTCCTGTCCTGCTTATTTCTATTACAAGGGATGGCAGAGGTCGGTGTCAGTAAAGCAATGAATGGTGTCAGTAGGGCAAAGATTGGTGTTAGTAGTTTATTTTTATTCTTTTTTTATTATTATTATTGCTTTTTTACAATTTTAATTATTATTTTTTTTTTTACATTTTTACAATTTTGTTTTACAATAATTTATTATTATTGTTTTTTGGGTTTTTTTTACAATTTTTTTTAGGAGCCCCATATCCCGTTTAAGTCTCACTTTTGGAACAGAGAAAGGGACTGAGGATAGAGATTCCGCAGTCCATTTCTCTGCTGCCAAGCAGCAGGATATATATGTGCAAGGCAGGGTGATTGGGGAGTGCCCTGGCACACCCTGTGCGCACGCCTATGCAACTGGGCGATTTCCAGCACTCCTCTCCTACATGTAAAAATCATAATTTTTTTTGCAAGAAAATTACTCAGAACCCCCAACCATTATATATATATATATATATATATATATATATATATTTTTTTTAGCAGAGACCCTGGGGAATAAAATGGCGGTCATTGCAATTATTTTTGTCACACGGTATTTGTGCAGCAATTTTTCAAACGTGATTGTTTTGGAAAAAAAACTGTTACATGAATTAAAAAACAAAACAAAAACAGTAACGTTAGCCCAATTTTTTTTTGTTTAATGTGAAAGATGATGTTTACGCAGAGTAAATCGATACCTCACATGTCACGCTTTAAAATTGCACACACACGGAATGGCGCCAAACTTTGGTACTTAAAAATCTCCATAGGCAAAGCTTTAAAAATGTTTTATAGGTTACCTGTTTAGAGTTACAGAGAAGGTCTAGTACGATAATTATTGCTCTCGCTCTAACGTTCGTGGCGATACCTCATATGTGTGGTTTGAACACCGTTTACATATGTGGGCGGGACTTACTTATGCGTTCGCTTCTGTGTGCGAGCTCATGGGGACAGGGGCGCGTTAATTTTTATTTTTTTGTATTGTTTATTTTACCTTTATTTTTTTATTGTTACACTGTGTCTTTATTTTTTTGATCACTTTTATTCCTATTACAAGGAATGTAAACATCCCTTGTAATGGGAATGGTGCATGACAGGTACTCTTTATGGAGAGATATGGGGTCAATAAGACCCCCCATTTCTCCTCCTGGCTGGAAAGACCAAGATAAAAAAAATGAACAATCCCGGTCTTTCCAGCCGCGTCCACAGCTTTGTTTACTAAAGCCGGCCCGGACGTGACATAACGTTGCGCCTGGGCCTACGAGGGTCATAGAGATGACTAGTGACCAGATGGTCACCAGTCATCTCCCTGACAAACTTCCGACGGCGACGGATTCATTGTCCGGGCCGCTAATGGCACGGGCGGGCCCGGCTGAACTGCTGCTATGATCTTTCTTATGCTGCACAGAATCGCTGGTCAGAAAGAATGATATATTAATGGTGCTTGTAGCTGCAGGCATCATCCAGATATCACTGTTCAAAGTCCAGGACGTCATATGATGGTCAGCAAGTTGTTAAAGGCTCACTTATTTTTTCTTCTCTGAATTCCAGCTTTCCTGTGTAGCAGTATACCATATATTGTATTTAACAATATACCATAAATGTTGCAGAAAAGAAAAAGCTTTCTGTCTTCTAGGTCAGGCTTTACCTCAGCCTCCAGTCTCTCGTACAAAACCCCTCAATTATCCATCCTCAAATTTGGTATTTGGGACAGAAAAACTTTATGAGGAAGTAGTTTAGCAGCTGACCTCATTAAAGGATAAGTTCACTTTGTTCAAAAAAATAATAGATGCAAATTTTTTTGCAGGTAACCTGGAAAGCATTGCAGCAGCAATTAGCAGCTGTCTGCCCATACATTGTATGGCCAGGCAGTTTCACACTAACAGGTAGACTCTACTAGACCATACCTCACAACTTTGGAACTTGAGAATGAGGGACACCTAGGGATAGAGAAGACATGCATCGCGTACCGTGGCAAAAATGGGCGTGGCTAAAATGTGCTGAATACTGAGATGGCTTCAAGGAGCAGCGTTAAATAGATTTTAAGCCTACATCCGGTATATACTGTACACAGTCTGCAATTCTTGTACCCACAAAATACTTCATAATTACTGTGCTATGAGGCTCTCTGACATAATTCTATACTTACTAAAAAAAATTAAAAAAGCCATGTATACACTCAGATACAGTCAGGGGTTGAGGTACTTAGTCACCCCTTATATCAGAGTCCCCCTTTCACATTAGAAGTCCCCCCTTTCACATTAAATGCACCCCCCCTTTCACATCAGAGTCCCTCTTTCACACCATTTGTCCCTTTCTTCACATTATAAAACCCTTCACATCAAGTGTCCCCCTTCAAATTAGGAGTCCCCATTCATATCAGGAGTTCCTCTTTTCACATCAGAAGCCTCCTGCTTCATATCAAAGCCCCCATCTTTACATCAGAGTTCCTCCCTTACATCAGGCGTCCAACCCTTTACATCCAGAGCCAACCTTTAAATTAGGTGCCCCCCTTTCACATCAGGAGTCCCCCCTTACATCAGAAGCTCTCTTTTTAGCATCAGGAATCTGCCTTTAACTCACCCCCTTTGCATCAGAATTCCCCTTCACATCAGCAATGGCCCTTTAAATCAGGAGCCACCTTACAACAGTAGAACATCTATTTAAAACATCAGGAGTCCCCTTTACATTAGCAATGGCCCTTTAAATCAGGAGCCACCTTACCTCAGTAGAACATCTATTTAAAACATCAGGAGTCCCCTTTACATCAGCAATGGTCCTTTAACTAAAGGGTCCCTATTTACAGCAGGATTCTCCTTTTCCCATCAGAGTCCCTCTTCAACGCCAGTAGTCCCCTTTACATTTGTAGTTCTCCTTACCATTTTGAGTTCCTTCTTACATCAGGAGTCTTCCCTTCACATCTGGAGTCCCCCTTTATACCAGGAGCTCCCTACTTACCAACAGGAGCCCCCCCCCTCCTTCACATTAAATTCCTTCCTTATGTCAGTAGTTTCCCCCTTACATCAGGCACCCCCACTTACATCAATAACCCCTCTTTACATTAAAGTGGGTAGTAGTGGTAGTGTTGGGCAGGGTGCTCCAGGCTAAGAACTAAATATATATGATCTGCATTGCACTGATTAAAGAGACATGCAGCTGGGCTGTGGGTACAGCTTGATGCAGGCAGATAAAAGGTAAATTCTGGGGGATTTATTGATTATTAGTGCTGTGGACTAGGTGAAGTATTGGGAATGGAGGAGTCCAGTGTCAGGGAGAGAGGGCATGCAGGTCACGGTGCCTGCTGGTGAGGAATGGGTAAAGGCATCTAGTGGAGAGAAAAGAGGAGTCTGGTGTGATCGGGACGGAACTTACTGATGACTGGGCAGAGGAGATCTATATCAGGATCGGAGCTTCTGCTGGCGGGGGAGGAGAGCTGGAAACAAGGTAACTAATTTCAGAGAGAGAAATTGCCTAACTTTCCTTATGGGTGAAGGATATATTGTGGATATATTGCATGGATGGATCGGGGCTGTTCATTAATGTGGGAGATCGGGGAGCTGGAAGGAGCGTGATTAGATATAAACCTGCAGGGATTGCGAGTTGGAGGCAAAGAAATTAAAAATGTTAAAAAACTGAAAATTGTTTCATACTTATCGTAATTTTCCTTTCCCGGTGCCTATCCATGGCAGCATACCTGTGATAGAGCTCTGCCTTTACTCCTCCCTCAGTACCAGTGAATAGCATAAATTAAAGACGTAGTCTTTCCCCAGCATTCTCCGTAATATAGAAAACTGAGTGTGGGAGTGTATGCTGCCATGGATAGGCACCGGAAAAGGAAAATTACGGTAAGTATGAAACAATATTCAGTTTTCCCAGTGCCTCCATGGCAGCATACCTGTGATAAATAACTAGCATACACGGGAGGGATTAATGCCAAACATAAAGAACTTTAATTAGATCCAGCCAAAGCAGTATGCACCACACTCCTTCCGAACCCCACTGGTGTAAGAGCCCCTAGATCAATACGGTAATGTTTGAGAAAAGTGTTCCGGGAGGACCAGGTGGCGGCCCTACAGACTGTTTCCAAGGATACATTTGCCCTTACTGCCCATGAAGCTGAAACTGCCCTGGTTGAGTGAGCATTCAGTTGAGAAGGTGGTTCCATATTCTTCACCCTGTAAGCCTTTTGTATCATCTTCACAATCCAGGAAGCTAAGGTTCGGCTAGAGGCCTCCTTTCCTCTGTTTCTTCCCCATGGGACAATAAACAGCCTTTCAGAGTCCCTAAAACTTTTGGTCACTTCCAGGTAGATTGTGAGGACTCTATAAACATCTAATTCTTGACAGGAGCCTGAATCAGGGTCCTAGAACAAGACCAAGATTCCATTAAGTAAGCTGGAGTCGTGACTTTAGGCGTAAAACCCCTGAGAGGGCGAAGCTCAACTCTGGGGAAAAAAGGAGATATGTTCGTCTCTTATCCCCAAGGCATGCAGCTCCAAGATCCTTCTGCCAGAAATAATAGCTATCAGGAAAGCAGTTTTCAGAGTGAGATTCCAAATTGAGGTTTCCTCTATAGGAGCAAAAGGATGGTTGGCTAAGACTTCTAGAACCAGCGTGAGGTCCCATTTTGGAAAGGAGTGCCTACTAGGTGGTCTGAACTTTAGAACTCCCTTAAGACACTTAATTACCAGGGGGTTCTCTGCCCACCTCGTGTTGGTTGCAGCAGAGATTGCTGATATTTGTACTTTAAGTGTGCCTAGGCCGAGGCCCAGATCAAGTCCTGTTTAAAGGAACTCTAGTATATTTGATATAGAAGGGTTGACCGGGTCAAAGCCTCTTTCCTTGGCATAGGCAGAAAACCTGTCCCAGACTCTTGTATATATCATATTTGTTGAGGGCTTCCTAGCACTAGGGAGGGTAGATATGACCCTCCGGGAGCAATCTAGTGAGCTGAAGATCCAGCTTCTGCGCGTTCGGATGGGATCTGCTCCCCTGCGTTAGCAGATGTGGGAATGACGGAATTCTGATGGGAGGCATCATGCTGAGGTGTATGGCCAGAGGAAACCACGGTCTCTTCTGCCAGTATGGTAGGACAGCCAGGATCTGCACAGGCTCCCTCAGTAGTCTAAGGAGAAACCTTGAGATGAGTGGACATGGAGGGAAGGCGTAAGCCACTGTAAAGTTCCATGGGCAAGAGAGCGCGTCCACCTCCTCTGCCTGCGGATGTGGTAGCAGAGAAATAAACCTCCTGAGCTTGGAATTCTCCCATGTTACAAAAAGATCCACCTGTGGAGGTTCCCAGAGGTTTGCAATCTGGTGAAAAACATGAGGGTATAGAGACCACTCGTTGTTGACAAATCTCCTTGACAGGTTGTCTGCCTCCATGTTTAGTCTCCCTGGGAGATACAACGCCCTGAGATCCAGTAGGTTTCTTTCTGTCCAGATCATTAATGGCTCCACTTCCCTTAGGAGCGTCCTGCTGTGAGTGCCGCCCTATCTCTGTAGTTATGCGACTGCCGTCGTGTTGTCCAGTCGTAGGAGCACCCTTTGCCCTTTGACATGAGCGGTCAAAGAAATCAAAGCCAGAAACGCTGCTCTCATCTCCAGTATGTTGGACACTACACCCTTGGGGTGAAAAATGTTCTAATGGGGGAATCGGAATCGCTGCCTTCTGTTCTATTAAGGATGTTATATATTGGTCTAGAACTAGTGCCTTTTGTTGAGAGGCTGGTGATTCTGTCCTTTTGAATGAGTTTTGGGGGGGTTGATGAGAAAAAGTCCATGAGTGCCCATATTGGCTTGTGGACAGAACCCACGGGTCTCAGCACTCCCTGGTCCATGCTGATAGGAAAGACTTTAGCCAAGCCCCTACTTGGGGAGGCTCGAAACCTCTGGCGTCAAAAGGACTTTGCCGCTTCTTGGGAGGTGGAGAGAGTCTTATTTCTTTTTGTTCCCAGAAAGGATGCCTGAGTGCCCCCTCCAGGGTCTTTTGTCTTTACCCTGACGAGACTGCCTGAAGTCTCTGTAACCCAACTGTCGGAAACTTGAAAGGTAGGTTTTGGATCTCCGAAACTTTCTGTCTTGAGGAATCAGACCGGACTCCCCCCTTCACTCGGGAAATGGCTTTGTCCAATTTTTCTCTGAATAAAGACTTCCAATCGAACGTAATCTTGCACCAACTCTGTTTTGAAGCTAGGTCAGCCGTCCATGACTTCAACCACAGGGCCCTTTTGGCCATTATCGAATGCAGCATCGAATTGGCTGAGCACCTGATTGTGTCAATGGCTGCTTCTCCCACAAAGTCTGCGGCAAGCTTGAGCTCCTCTAAGGCTTTGACTATATCATTCCTGGGCACGTCCTGTTTTACTGTCGTTTCCACATTCTCAGTCCAGACTCTAATGGCATTGGAAACAGGTTAATGCAATAGCAGGCCTACAGGCTGCTCCTGAAGCCAGATAACTTTGCTTCAAGTCAAGGTCAATCCTTCTATCCAAAGGATCTTTAAATGATGTGGAATCCTCCATGGGCAGAGTTACATTCTTTGCCAAACGTGCTACTGCTGCATCCACCACCGGCATTGAGCTGAAGGATAGTGCATCTAAATCTGCTAAAGGGTATAGCTTGGAAAAACAGGCCAAAGAAAGCTTTTTATCTGTCTTATTCCATTCATCCTGAATAATTTCCCGAATTTCCCCCATTAATGGGAACACAATCTGTTTTCTTTTGAGGAATGGGAAATAAATCTTAACCTTGGATGGTGGTTCCACTGGATCTTCCCAGGCTATGGTCTCCTTTAAGATAAGATAAGATAAGATAAGATAAACCTTTATTCGTCCCACAGTGGGGAAATTTCTTTGTTACGGGCCTGAATAAATGAATGGACCAGCTGAATGTTAAAGCCAGAAAGCTCCGCCTCCTCTGAGGATTCTTCAGATGACTCCTTAGGAGGTCGATCTCTTGCCATCTGCCCTGAGGCAGGTAAAGGTGTACTGACTGATCATGGACCTGGCATACTGGGTTCCATAATCTGTGCCTCGGGAACTGGGGAGGCTGGTCGTTCCGGTATTAAAGCCGCCAGCTCTGAGAATGAGTCTCTCATTGTCTGTTTAAGAAGAATGGCCACCTGTCGACTTTCCTGTTCTCTGTTGGCTGCATAGTCCCTGAAGCAGTCTCTACAGACCAATTTGTCTGGAAGCGGAGTTGCGCCACATGCCCAGCACTTTTTTGAAGCTGGACAGGCTGGAGGCCATGGAGAGTAATAGGATCTCCTGGACCTTGATCTCCCTGATGACCTATGCCGCGAGGAATGCGACCTTCACTCTGGACTCTGATCATCATGATGCCTTGATGATTTCTTTGACCGTTTTGAGGGAACAGGGCTGCAACATAGGGGAAAAAAAGTTTTGTTTTTTTTTCCAAGCATCCGCTCTTTTTTTTTTTTTTTCTCTCTTACCTGCGGATGGTCCCTAACCTATTTGACGTATGTGGATCTTTGCTCTTTGATGAATGACTCATGGCGAGAAGCAAGGGCAGAGGGATCAACTGAGAGAGAGATAGAAAAAGAATGAAGCATACCAAATTAGGATTCATGTAACAAAGCGCCAATTGCTGGCTCTGACGGCTGAAAGAAATTACCTGCAAAATAATCCAATATGGAGCAAGGGGCACACCTGTTCTGTAGACAGCCACAGCACCAGTGAAGGAGAGTCCCCTTTTATATTATACTTCATTTAAGGAGACCCACACCCCCCCTTTGGAAGCCTGGCTTAAGGGCAAACCCATAAATATGGGTTCCGCTTTTCCCAGAAGCAAGATAGCGCTCCCGGCCGAACCGCGCATTCGCCGACCGCGGCCCCAGCTTGGATCGCACAAGGCTCCCAAACTTCCGAATCGCGCTCGCTCCAGCTCCGCCCCACCATTACCGAGTCCCGGACCTCCCCGCCATTTTACCGGCACTAGGAGAAGCAGGACCAGGGGGGCAAATGGAGGAAAAGGGAAAAAAAAAAAAAATCAGGGAACACCCGACAAGGCCTGTTAAAGTTCCTGGAAGCCAACCATAGAGCCCCTAGACCACAGGGCGGCCGAGAGAAGGAGAGCGCTCTTCCCTCCCAGATGCTGCTGAATAAAAAAGTCTTCCAGTTGATCCACCTGCCTGACCACCAGCATTCATGTATTTTGAATCTTGCAGATTGCGCTCCTATGAGGAAACTCTGCTTACCCCAAAAGATCCACAGAAGGGGTTCCCATCCTTATTAGCGCTAATAGCAGCCCAAGGAACAGGGACTGCACACGGGAGAGGTCTGAACCCGGCGGATGCTGCTGATGGCAGAGGTGGGGACTTGCTGCACCTTTCTTCACTGATTCAAGAGGTATGAGGAAAAAAAGGAGAATGCTGGGGAGGGACTATGTCTTTAATTTATGCTATTCACTGAGCCTGAGGGAGGAGTCAAGGCAGAGCTCTATCACAGGTATGCTGCAATGGAGGCACCGGGAAAACACAAGCATATGAGACTGCCCCTTGCAACACATGGCAAATTATGGCAATAATAAAAGAGAAACAAACAGCTGTCATTTCTCCTGCTTTGTGTCTGCTGTGCAGGAGAAGAGTAAGCAGCAGTGGAGCTGATGCGGGACAATGCTTAGCTGAGCGGGAATGTGGGATATATGACACAATGTGGGGCTGTCCCGCAGAATCCGTGACTGTTGGGAGGTATGTACTAGACTCTACTCTAGCTACAAGCCAACAGCTGCAAAGGATGTCGGGACTTGTAGTTCAGTCATACACAGAGCTCTAAATGAATGACGTGACTGTGTGGGCGGAGCAGTTTTCAAAAGTGACAGCTAGTAAGGGGATCTTCTCCCCATATTGTTGTCACAGGGAGAGAGGTCAGCAGGGAGCGGTTGCAGCAGTGGGAACATATTACATGTTTCCAAAGGTGAACTTATCCTTTAGCACACACCCTGCACCTGCGCTAAACCCTCCAGGAGATTACCCCCGCCCACTTCTGCAGTTACATGCTAAGCCAATGCAGACATTGTCAGTGAGCTTCTCCCTCTATAAACAGACATCAATAGTTTTTCACCTTCTTCTTGCATAGATCATTAATTTGGTAGATTGTGCAGGAGCTGAGTGATAACATAACAGCATACGTATGTGGAGCAAAGTTGTAGTATTGATAACAGGAGAAGTGTGTCCCTGGAAGTCTGTAAATTTCACCATACTCTATATCCTTTAGATCTACCATCAACTATGTAGAGCAAGTGGCTGCCTGGTTGTATGCAGACTGATTGGATAGATAGGTGTGTCCTACTATTATATTGGTAAATCTGAGGGGGATTGTGCAGAGATTGTACAATCAGATTGTGTAATGTATTGCCACCTTTATACACCTACAATTAACTAATTTCACTTTCAGCACAAATAATTGTTAATGGCACCCCAAATACAGAAGCAAACACACATTTTGCCACATGAAAAAACAAGCAACGACTGCAGCAAAACGCACAGTAAAAAACATGAAAACCGCAACATCCCCCAATGTCCCATGACCTACTTTGCCTTGTGTAGGGCTGCCCATTGAAATTGATGGGCTGCCCTCACAGCAATTTTCTTGCAGTATACCCTATAGGATTTAAAAGACTTGGGGCGCCCCAAGAAGAGCAGTAGTGCGGTGCCATGATGAGCAGTGGGTATGGCCAAAAGGTTAGTCTGTCCCCCAGTATAATCCCCCCAGGTTAGTCTGTCCCCCAGTATAACCCCCACAGATCAGTCTGTTGCCCAGTACATCCCCTCAAGTCAGTCTATTGCCCAGTATTATCCCCCCCGGTCAGTCTGGCCCCCAGTGTAATTCCACCAGGTCAGTCTGTCCCCCAGTGTAATCACCCCAGGCCAGTCTGTCCCCCAGTGTAATCCCCCCCAGGTCAGTCTGTCCCCCGTAGTAATCCCCCCCAGGCCAGTCTGCCCCCCCCGGTGAAATCCCCCCAGGCCAGTCTGTCCCCTGGTGTAATCCCCCCAGGCCAGTCTGTCCCCCAGGCCAGTCTGTCTCCCCAGTATAATCCTTCCCAGGTCAGTCTGTCCCCCAGTATAATCCCCCCTATGTCAGGCTGTCTCCCAGTACAATCCTTCCCAGGTCAGTCTGTTCCCACTATATCCCCCCAGGTCAAGCAGTGTGTACTACTGCCCAGGGGCAATAATCTGAGAGCTGAGTATTTTAGAGGCACCAATAATAACACACACACACACTTCCAGGTGTACTGACCCCTCTCCAGGAAAAGGAGACCTCTTAACAGGAGGAGTACATGGGGGTGATTAGAAGGGACTCCCTCCCACCCATCCAGGAATACAGAAACCCCCTTCCAGTTAAAGGAGACCCCTGATCAGGAGGACCACAGGGTGGTGATGACATGGGTCCCCAATCCAGATATACAGGAACCCCTCTCCCTCCAGTTAAATGGACTCCTGGATAATATGACTGCAGGGGGTAATCAGAGGGGAACCTCCACCCAGGAATATAGGAACTCTCCCCTCCCCCCTAGATAAAGAAGACTCACAGATAGGAGAACTACAGGGAGATGATAAAATGGGACCCTCATCCAGGAATACAGAATTCTCCTCCCTCTCCCGTCCAGATAATTAAGACCCTCAGCTAGGAGGACTACGGGGGTGATAAGAGGGGACCCCATCCAGTAACTCACATCTCTCCTACCTCCAGTTAAAAAAGACCCCCAGGTGAGAGCACTGCAGGGGGGTGATAAGACTAGACCCCAATCCAGGAATACAGGAAGTCCCCTCCAACCCCCCTCTAGTTAAAGAAGACCCCCAGCTAGGAAGTTTGCATGGTGGTGATAAGGGGGACCCCTGTCCAGGAACATAGGAACTCCCCTTCCTCCTCCACCAGTTAAAAAGACCCTCAGCTAAGAGGACTGAAGGGGGTGCTAAGGGGGACCCCCATTCAGAAACATAGAGACTCCTCTTCATCCCCCTGCAGTAAAAAAATAACACCAGCTGGGAGGAATGCAGATGGGTGATAAGGGGGACCCCCATCAAGAAACACAGGGGCCCCCACCAATTAAAAAAGACCCCCATCTAGGAGGATTGAAGGGGTGATAAGGGGGACCTTGCTCATCCCCCTCTAGTAGAAAGAGACCACTGGTCAGGAAGAATACAGACAGCTGCCCCCTCTTCCCTCTTAATACGGTGAATGGTGTGTAGTGAGTGAAGACATCCAGAGAGCTGCACACACATAGCAGCTCCGGTGACAGTGCAGAAGGGGGAGGTTAGAGGAGGACAGAAACCCGGGCACAACTGTCAAACCTGTACTGTCCGGGTCATTCCCTACAGGTGGCAACCCTACCCCATCTTGCTGCTATTAAACTGATTAGCCTTTTAGCGGTCAATCCAATGAGCTGCAATAGGTTCTCCGTGTTGATACAAACTTGTTTTTTCTGCACACTCTATTGGTGGCCATCTATGTATTACTTACAAATGGTTCTAATTTTCATGTTTACCAAAACTTTGTTAATTACTATTGCATACTGACATATTGCATCCAAACTTTTTCTTCATTTATACATTTTTTTCAATGTCCTTCATACATTTCTGTATTGCTTTGTTAAAAAAAAAATCTATAAAAATACAATTATAAAAAAAAAAAAACACAGCCGCAAATCCCACTTTGACAGGTGTGCAGGTATGGGTGAGTCGCCCCCAACTGCATACTGTCTGTGTTCAGGGCACTGCACATGCCTGTCAAATTAGGACCTGCGGCTGTATTTGTACAGCTGCTGCATCCCTATAGCATAATATAGGCTGCCTGCATACAGCTCCAGATATAAACAAGCTGCTGATTCACACTGTACAGACCAACCTCATTTACACGCAGAGCAGAGGAGGATTTTTTCAGCAGGAATTTTTAACCACTTCCCGATGGGAGGGCGTACATGGACGTCGTCCCGTTTCAGTGGTTATATCCCGGTACGAGGCCTGCACCCACAGGCATCACCCCAGTATCATTCGTTGCAGCCGACGATCCCCTGCACCGAAATCAAGTGGCTGAACTGCCACTTGAAGCATCGGAGGGTGGCGGGGGCGATGTCCTCTCCTGCCACCCTCCCATGCTTCTACCGACAAGCCAGAGAATGAATCTGCCAGCGCCAGACCATAGAGATTTTCGAGGAACAGATGGTCCCCGGTTATCTATATGAATCTCGGAGGCCCGTGTTATGACGTCACGTCCAATCTTAAATACTGTACTCGACTGGAAAGCTGAGATTTTTGTTTTTTGTTTTTTTATCTCAGGCTTTCCAGCCTGGAGGAGAGGTGTGGGATCTTATTGACCCCACATCTCTCCATAAAGAGGACCTGTCATGCACTATTCCTATTACAAGGGGTGTTTACAATCCTTGTAATAGGAATACAAGTGATAAAAAACATTTAAAAGAAAGTGTATTAGTAGTAGTAGTGTGTGAAAAAAAAAATGAAAATAAAATAAACCAAAAAAGAAAAATGTAACATGCCCCCATCTCCGCTGAAGTAGAATAATGACGTATCGGACCAGGCAGGACTTTAGTGATGCAGGCTTATTAACAAAAGCTGGGAACATGCAGGTTCATGTGCAAAGGATAACAAGATGCAGGTCTAATTTATAGTTTCTTACAATGCAAGCATATTAGGTACAACTTGATTGGTTGCTAGATCTACGTCATTGTAACTAACCATAAATCTGACACCTGTCATACAACCAGATAAACTTATTCATTCCCACATTTCCTATATGTTTATTAAAAGGATTTTAAAAGGTTAAAAGGACAAATTAAGAATTAAAAGGATTTAGAACTGGTTTTGTCTATGGTTTTACCCATTAAAATACTTGTGTAGAGACAATATGGCACCCAGTCATGTTAAATCAAACCCATCTTGTTTTGGTAAGACTTCACTAACTCAAGGATAACATATTTACAACTTTGGGAAAATGAACTTGCAATCACCCCACCTCATGTGTTAAATGTCTTATCCTATATGTATGTATTCATATATTGGTTACACAAAAAGGTTCTATATTATTTATATAATAAATATATAAGCTAACTGCTTTATTCAATATTGTCTAATTATTAATATATACATACACATATCAGTGACTGAATCTGCTATCTGCCTATGCCTTTTAACATTGGTATGTCTGTATTGCTGATCGCTTCACCCAAAAACGGATCCATTGCTATCTGCCTATGCCTTTTAACATTGGTATGTCTGTATTGCTGATCACTCCACCCAAAAACTGAACCATTGCTATCTGCCTATGCCTTTTAACATTGGTATGTCTGTATTGCTGATCGCTCCACCCAAAAACTGAACCATTGCTATCTGCCTATGCCTTTAACATCGGTATGTCTGTTTATACTAGCTTCATCTTCCTTAAACTGAACACTGAATGACTGCTTAAATGTCTTTGGTGATCTGCTTTGTCACTGCTGTTTAAACTACATCTGTAGCCATGTTCATAGCATTGTGATGTTTATTTAGACTATAGCCTTACCTAAATTTATGGTTCTCCTATCTTTACAATCTTGGCCTTTGTTGCATTTTGATTGCAGTTTTAGAAGTTTAATGGGATAGCTATGTGCCTTATATCATCTCCTAATTGATTAATTGTTTACCTCCACCCCCACCCATCACCCATCACAAAACCAAGCCTTGCTTACGGGGGATTAGCATTGCAGGGGGTTCTTCCAAAAAAGTGGGGGTTCTTTAAATAAGTGGGCACTTCTGCTCTTGCACTTCAGCGATTTGCACAAAGCGAATACTAACAAGAAACTACTTTAACACCAGACTACAGGTAACCTCATTTCCAAAACATCACATTTTCCTCTCTAGAACATGCGTATCTTTCCTCTCCTATTCCCGATAGCAGCCTCTCTCCTCAAACTATCTTTTCTTCACCCCTCTTCCCCAACCCAGAATCTGTACATATCATCCTCACTTCTCCCCTCTCCGTTACTGCACTCATCACCTCTTTCTAACTCTATGCCCACATCATAACAAAACCAGGATGCTCAAGCATGTCCCCTCATGTAAATCATATTCCCATATTACTTCCCTTTCTCTTCTGCTTCTCCTAGCCTCTGGAGATATTTCCCCAAACCCTGGGCCTCTCTCATTTAACCACACACATCACCACCACCCTACACCCTCTGGCAGTAGTCGCAATCTATACAATTTAATCTCCATCCCCCTTCTTCCCAAAACCACCCTCCCCTTATGCTGTGCCCTCTGGAATGCCCGCTCTGTCTGCAACAAGCTCACTGCCGTTCATGACCTATTTCTCACTAATTCCTTTCATTTACTTGCTATCACCGAAACCTGGCTCCACGAATGCGATTCTCCCTCTCCTGGGTCCCTCTCCCATGGTGGCCTTCTCTGGGCTCACTCCCCTAGGCCTAATGGACACAAGGGAGGTGGAGTGGGATTCCTCCTATCCCCACAGAGCACCTTTCAGGTTCTTCACTCTCCTCCCTCTCTGTCACTCTCATCATTTGAAGCCCCCTGTATACGTCTATTCTCTCCAACCTCCCTAAGAATTGCTGTGATCTACCGGCCTCCTGGACCGCTGTCCACTTTCCTTGATGAATTTTCTGCCTGGCTACCCTACTTCCTATCTTCTGAAATTCCCACAATCCTTCTTGGGGATTTAAACATCCCAGTTAACATGAACACTACTGCTAAATTTCTTAGTCTAACTTTCTCATTTAACCTGAAGCAATGGGTACAGGCTCCTACTCACACTGATGGGAACACCCTCGACCTTGTCTTCTCCTATCTATGCACTCCATGCAACTTCTCCAACAATCCTTTTCCCCTCTCTGACCACCACCTTATTAGTCTCTCTCTCTCCCTGTCTTGCACCACCTTCCCCTCCAATCGCCTAACCGTCACCCGTAGAAACCTTCGCCAACTCAACATTTCTCTCCTCTATTCTATTACTGACCACCTCTATGAAAAAATCTCACCTCTGTCCTGCCCCAACCTAGCCACTGCCATCTACAATAAATCCCTGTCCTCCACCCTGGACGAGCTTGCTCCCCTCACCACACACAAAATCAGGCCTCGACCCCTACAACCCTGGCAAACAAACGACACCAGGAACCTCAAAAAGCGTAGCCGTGCCCTTGAGCGTCTGTGGCACAAGACTAAGTCTCTCAAAGACTTCAACCAATACAAATCTGCCTTCCATAAATACAATTCTCGCCTCCACACTGCCAAGCAGACCTATTTTACCACTCTTATTAACACCTTCTCATCCAGTCCCCGTCAACTCTTCTCTACCTTCAGCTCCCTACTTCGTCCTCCACTGCTTCCGCCCACTAACTCACTCACTGCCCAGGAGGTTGCTAACCACTTCAAAAGCAAGATTGACACAATTTGTGACGAAATCTCCACTCTACAGGCATCCTCCCCAGTTGACACCCCATGTCAACAAGCACAATCGACACTATCCTTATTCAAACCTGCTACTATAAACAAGGTTGCTAAACTCCTTTCTAACGCCCACCTAACCACCTGTCCACTGGACCATATTCCCTCTCAAATACTACGCTTACCCTCAGACTCTATCCTGCACTCTCTAACTCACATCTTCAATCTCTCCCTCTCTTCTGGCATCTTCCCCAATGCTCTAAAAAATGCATTGGTCACCCCCATACTCAAAAGGCCATCCCTGGACCCTACTGATCTAAACAATCTGCGCCCTATCTCCTTGCTCCCCTTTTCTTCCAAAATCCTAGAATGCCTAGTCTACAACCAACTGAGTGACCACCTTGTTAAGAACAACCTTCTGAACCCCCTTCAATCTGGATTTTGCCCTCAACATTCCACAGAAACTGCCCTTCTTAAACTCACAAATGACCTACTAACTGCAAAAACCAATGGACACTACTCTATACTCCTACTCCTGGATCTTTCGGCTTCCTTTGATACTGTCGACCAGCCCCTCCTCCTCAAAAAACGTTACTCCTTCGGTCTTCGTGACTGTGCTCTTCAGTGGCTCTCGTCCTACCTATCACATCGCACTTTCAGCGTAACCTACAATTCTACCTCCTCCTCTCCTCTTCCCTTCTCTGTTGGGGTCCCCCAAGGTTCAGTTCTTGGACCCCTCTTATTTTTAATATACACCTCTTCCCTGGGTCAGCTGATAGCCTCCCACGGCTTTCAATATAATTTCTACGCTGACGATACCCAAATCTATCTCTCCACCCCCCCAACTCACCCCATCAGTCTACTTACGTATCACTAGCTTATTAACAGACATATCTGCCTGGATGTCACACCACTTTCTTAAACTCAACTTGTCCAAAACTGAACTCATAATATTTCCTCCCCCACGTGCCATTTCCCCCGACTTCTCTGTCAAGAGCAATGGCACAACCATCCCCACATGTCAGGGTGCTTGGTGTTACCCTGGACTCTGAACTCTCCTTTTGGCCCCACATCCAATCACTTTCTAAGGCTTGCCGCCTCAATCTCCACAACATCTCTAAAATACGTCCCTTCCTAACCAATGAAACCACAAAGCTCCTGATTCACTCCCTGGTCATCTCTCGTCTCGACTACTGCAACTCCCTCCTCACTGGCCTACCTTTAAATAGACTATCCCCTCTCCAGTCCATCATGAATGCCGCTGCCAGACTCATCCACCTTACAAACCGTTCAACGTCTGCCACCCCCCTCTGCCAATCCCTCCATTGGCTGCCACTCGCCCAATGAATTAAATTCAAAATACTAACAATCAGCTACAAAGCCATCCACAACTCTGCTCCCAGCTACATCACCAACCTCGTCTCAAAATACCAACCTAACCGTCCTCTTCGCTCCTCCCAAGACCTCCTGCTCCCCAGCTCCCTCATCACCTCCTCTCATACTCGCCTCCAAGACTTCTCCCGAGCCTCTAGCGATCCCTGAAAACTTTTCTCTTCAGGGAAGCCTATCCTGCCACCACCACCTAACAACTACACTCCTTATTTTCTCAATCAGCTCATCCCCCTCAGTTTACTGCCCTTTTGTATCATTCAACCCTCCCTCTTATATTGTAAGCTCTAACGAGCAGGGCCCTCTGATTCCTCCTGTATTGAATTGTATTGTAATTGTACTGTCTGCCCTAATCTTGTAAAGCGCTGTGCAAACTGTCGGCGCTATATAAATCCTGTATAATAATAATAATAATAATAATAATAATAATCAGTGTTCTCTTATTCAAATGTATTTTAACAGTTTTAATTAGGACACAAGCAGACCTTTTTGACCCTGTCAAACTTAATTCATGTACATAGCTTTCCCATATTCCACATAATTACTTTTAAACCAACAGTGTAAGAAGTTTTATTACTATTCTTGACAATGGTTGTTTTACTACCTTTAAGGAATGTTATCTTATCAGACTATAATTCAACTGTTGTCAAAGTGTTTCTTTTCTAAGCAGTGGTCAAGAATTCAACTTAAAATGAGCTATCCTATATTATAAATAGTATAGTATGAACTTCTATCAACTAATAACTTTTCCTAATATTGAACTAATAATAATATTGATAATAATTCCACTACTACTACACTATTATGAATAATAATATGAATAACAATTATATTATCAATAAAACATATGCAAATGAATACAGTTGTGCTCATAAGTTTACACATCCTGGCAGAATTTATGATTTCCTTACCACTTTTCAGAATTTCAAGCAAAATATTTGCGGCCATCGGCTTCCGATACGTCTTCGCCACCAGTCGTCCCTCAGTTTTTTGTATCAAGAGGTCCAGGAAGGTAAATTGTTTTGCATCGTAGCAGAAAGTCAGACGAATGTTTCTGTTGTTGGTGTATAGCTCAGTTATGAACTGCTCAAGCATCTCGGTAGGGCTCTGCCATAGCATCAACACATCATCAATGTACCTTAGCCATAGGATGACATGGCTAAGGTACATCTCTGATGTGAAGACAATTTCCTCCTCCCAAAGTTTGAGGTGGAGGCATGCATAGGCAGGAGCCCAAGGGGCACACCCATGGAGGTGCCACGAATCTGCCTATAGTTGGTTCCCAGAAACTGGAAGTAGTTGTTATGGAGCGCAAAATGTAGCAACTCTAAAACAAACTCATTCTGACACCCCATGTGAGGGAAGTGTTTGTCCAGGAAATGGGCTGCTGCTACCAGGCCCAGGCACCTGGACATCCTGTATCTTAATCAGAACCTCTCTAGTATCTTGTACTTCAGATGTCATTTTTGTCACCATTTCCTTCAGTAATCCATCAACATATTTTCCGATTTTTTCAAGTGGCCCTTTAATTGCAGAGATTATGGGTCTCCCTGGTGGTCTTTCCAACGATTTGTGAATTTTCTGAATAATGTATAACATTGGGGTATTAAACTCTATGACTCCTATTCTTTTTTGGAGATCAGGCTGGCTTCCTGGGCAAGCAGAAGCTTGAAATTTAATTTGTTAACAAGATCAGGGAATGGGTTATACGTCAGTTTTTCATACGTCTGATGGTCCCCTAGTTGTCTCCGTATCTCATCTTCATAGTAGCTCGCTGTTAATAACACAACGTTGCCCCCCTTATCACTTTTCTCAGGACACAGATTGTCTTTGAATCCTGTCCCTTTCCAATCGATTTTCGCAAGGTCGTCCTGTACTAGATCCAGGAAAACTCCAAGGCACCTATTTCTCCGGAATTGCGGCATTTTAAGAAATTTAATAGGGAGTTTTACTTACCTTTTCCAGGGGCTAGGAGGAGTAGGGGTTGATATTTCATCATCAGTGTGTATCCTGGAGGACCTGTTTAAGAATCACCTTGCACAGAAAGAGTGTAATGTCCTTGAAAACTTCAAATTCATTCATTGAAGCAGTTGGAGAGAACGAGAGGCCTTCAGAGAGTAGTTTTTTGTGTCTAGCGTGTACTTTGAATTCAGATAAATTAATGATGGTATTAGTGGTATCATCACTTTGTGGCATATAAGATGGGGAATTATTATTCTCCGCCCGGGTCTCCTTTACTTCCTGGTCTGACTTTGCGTGTTGGTTTTGGTGGTTTCCTTCTGGTTTTGTGCCCTTCTGCGTGCTCCTTTTCGGCTTTCGTCTCTTTCTTCTTCTCCTGTTTTTAGGATACCTTTGATCCGAGTTGTTGTCTTGGAGGTTGTTTGGTCCTCGTCTAAAAAACCAACCGATCGTGGTGAACCATCTTCGCTTTCCGATGTATTTGTGGCCCCTCGGGATCTTGATCACCTGTGACATGTGCCAGAAGATCGCTGGGAGGGAGGGGGGTACAGGTGAACTTCCAGCTCCGTGGCACCAGGAGAGGAAGTGAAGGGTCCCCGCTCCCCCCCCAAAAAAAATTACATGCCAATTGTGGCGTGTCAGGGGGTCACCTTCACTTAAAGCGGAAGTTCCACTTTTGGGTGGAACTCCGCTTTAAAAACAAATGATAGGGGTGACAATCTCATGGGGCCACTTATCTTTTTTTTTTGTGGCCCTAAAATTTTAACCACTTCAATACAGGGCACGTATACCCAGGGCCGGCCCTACCATGGGTCCCAGTGGGTCCATTGGATCCAGATAGCACTTTGAGAGAGGCAGCAAATTGAACCTTGGCTGCCTCTCCTTCTCAAATTGACGATCAATAATTGTTTTCCAGCAGTTTAGTGTGCCATGATGACAACTACCCCCTGGGCCACTCTGCCTGTCCCTATACTACTCTAGCCCGCCCCTATACTACCCTAGCTTGTCTATATACTACCCTAGTCTGCCCCTATACTACCCTACCCTGTCTATATACTACCCTAGCCTGTCTATATACTACCCTAGCCTGTCCATATACTACCCTAGCCTGTCTATATACTACCCTAGCTTGTCCATATACTACAATAGCCTGTCCATATACTACCCTAGTCTGCCCTTATACTACCCTACCCTGTCTATATACTATCCTAGCCTGTCCATATACTACCCTAGCATGCCCATTTACTATCCTAGTCTGTCTATATACTACCCTAGCCTGCCCCTATACTACACTAGCCTGTCCATATACTACCCTAGCCTGCCTCTATACTACCCTACCTTGTCTATATACTACCCTAGCGTGCCCATTTACTATCCTAGCCTGTCTATATACTACCCTAGCCTGCCCCTATAATACCCTACCCAGTCTATATACTACCCTAGCCTGTCCCAATACTACCCTAGCCTGTCCCAATACTGCCCTAGCCCGCACCTTGGAATTGAACATAATAGTATGTCATATAATTTTGCATATAGTCAAGGTGCTGTTGCATGTAAATCTGACTTCCTGATAAATTTAATTTTAGTTTTAATTATCATAAGATAAAATAATGGATGTGGGGGCCTTTTGGTCGGCGTGATTTTTTTTTTGGGAAGGTGGGGGGGCAGCATTTAATTCTTGGACCCAGGCAACACAATGTCTTGGGCTGGCCCTGCATATATCCCCTTCCTGCCCAGACCAATTTTCAGCGCTCTCACACTTTAATCCTAAGTTCATATTGGAGCGATTTGGCATGTGATTTGACATGTCAAATTGCATGCCAAATCGGCGGCAATTGTCAGCAATGGCAGCAACCTGCACAGATGTCTCTGAAATCACCCCCCAAGTCGGGACTGCCATGCAGGAATGAAATGGTGCGAGTTCAGATGAACTCGCACCATTTCATTCCCACTGTCAGTATATTTCATTCCCACTGTCAGTGTGAACCTGGGCTGAATGACAATTACATTTTTATCATTTTTTTCACACAAATATTTTATTTTTTTGCGATATAAGTAAAAAAAAAGAGTGAACATTTTGAAAAAAAACCCACTTTTTTTAGTTTCTATTATAAAATTTTGTAAATAATTAATTTTTGTTCATAAATTTGGGCCAAAATGTATACTGCTACATATCTTTGGTAAAAATAACCCAAATTAGACTACAAGCTATGGTGCCAATCATTGAAAATTGATAACACCTGATCACACCTGGTGTACTGAAGGCCTATCTCATTTATTGAGGCCCTGAAACGTCAGGACAGTACAAATACCCCCAAATGACCCCTTTTTTAAAAGTAGACAGTCCAAGGTATTTAACCACTTCACCCCCGGAAGGATTTCCCAGGTTAGGACCAGAGCACTTTTTGTCATTCGGCACTGCATCGCTTTAATGGACAATTGCACGGTCGTGCGACGTTGTACCCAAACGAAATTCGTGTCCTTTTTTTCCCCACAAATAGAGCTTTCTATTGGTGGTATTTGATCACCGCTGCGTCATTTCTGATCGCCGCTATAAACAAAGAAAGAGCGACAATTTTGCAAAAAAAAACAATATTTCTTACTTTTTGCTAAAATTCAAATAAAAAAAAAAAAACAAAACTTTTTTTTCATCGGTTTTGGTCGATTTATATTCTTCCTCATATTTTTGGTAAAAAAAATTGCAATCGGCGTTTATTGATTGATTTGCTCAAAAGTTGCTGCGTTTACGGATGATGAAAATTCATTTCTGGGGTTTTTATTTTTTTTTAATTTTTTACTAGTAATGGCAGCGATCTGGGATTTTTAGCGGTACTGCAATATTGGGGCGGACATGTCGGACATTTTTGACACTTTTTTGGGACCAATGACATTTATTCAGCGATCAGAAATTTAAATGTCCACTGATTACTGTAGAAATGTCATTGGCAATGAAGGGGTTAACCTGCAGGGGGAGATCTAGGGGTTAACTGTGTTCCCTGGGTGTGTTCTAACTGTGGGGGGGCTGGGCTACTATGGGCATGAGAGATCTAATTGATCCCAGTGACAGGGATCAGTAGATCTCTTATATCCCCATTGACAGAGCGGGGAACCGCCGTGTTTACATCAGCGGTTCCCCGTTCTTTTACTCTGGCCGCTCATCGCGGCTCGCCGGCGGACATCGGGTCTGCCTGAGCCGTGGGCACACTCCTCCGGAGTGTGTCGGGCACAAGAGCGCGCCGCCAGCGGCGCGCGCTCACCCCCTAGCTGCGCCTGCGCAAAATGACATTATTTACGGCGATTCGCAGGACACATCCACACTGCCGCCGTAAATATACAGTGCGCAGTGTGGAACCGGTTAATAAAAGGCATGGTGAGTTTTTTGAAGTTGTAATTTTTCCCCACAATTCTTGGGAAAATTAAGAAATACATTTTTTTTTTTACACAAAATCGTCATAATTAAAAGTTCTTTCTCGCACACAGCATAAGCATACTTCTAATTATACCCCAAAATACATTCTGCTACTCCTCCTGAGTATGGAGATACCACATATGTGAGACTTTTTCACAGCCTGGCCACATAGAGAAGTCCAACATGCAGGGAGCACCATCAGGCGTTCTAGGAGCATAAATTACACATCTAATTTCATTCCTACCTATCACACTTTTGAAGGTCCTGGAGCACCAGGACAGTGGAATTACCCACAAAATTAGAGCACTTTGGAATGCAAACACCCCAACGTATATTCTATGAGGCATTAAGAGTCTTTTGAACATGTCATTTTTTTCCACAAGTTTTTGGAAAATGTGGAAAGAAAATGAAAACATATTTTTTCTTACGCAAAGTTGTCAATTTATAAGATTTTTCTAACACATAGCATGTACATAGCAAAAATTACCCCCAAAATATATCCTGCTACTTGTACTGAGTATAGCGATACCACTAAGCATGTGCACGGCCGAAAATTTTATATGTTTTTGATTCATTTGTTTGTTTTTTTTTCCGGAAATTTGGGAATTCAAAAATTTTGGAAATCGAAATTCGAAAATTCGGTAATTCGAAAATGCCGAAATTCTAAATTTTGAAAATCGGAAGTAGAAAATTCAAAAATTTGGAAATTCGAAAATCCGAAATAACTAGTAAATTATAGGCATTGGAATTTCCTTTCAAATTTGGCTGTTAGTGAACGTAAATACAAATTTATCACTAACAGCCAAATTCTAAAGGAAATTCCAATACCTATAATTTAATAGTTATTATTAGTTACTTATTTCAGATTTTCAAATTTTTGTGATTTTTGGATTTTCCAAATTTCAGATTTTCCGATTTTCGAATGACTGAATTTTCTAATTCAAAACTACGAAAATTCTGAAAAATTCCAAAAATTCAAAATTCCAAAATTCGGATTCGTCTGAATTAACGAATTTTGAAAAATTTGTTAAAAAACGAATTCAGAACGAAACGAATTGCACATGTCTAGATACCACATGTGTGACCAGTGTTGCCAACCTCCCGCAGCATTTTTTACTGGCAAAACATGGAAAATTTACTGGTGGAGCACATTTTTTACTGGCAACCTGAAAAATAACAGAACTCCTATTAAAAACGAAGTACAAGCCTATACACAAATATGCTGCCCCACTGGACTGGGCTGTATTTTGTGGAGCCGCATATTTGCGTATCTCCCTTTGTGCTGGGAGCGTGTCACATGGCACAATCCCAGCACTGAGACTGGGGTCTCAAGGAGAGCCCCGGGCGCCGTACTAATGATCGGGACCTGGATCTCCCGATTCCGGGTCACCTGATCACAGTGATAGCCTCTGATTGGCTATCACAAAGATCAGTCACTGTGAAGCCCATCCCTGTTTTTCTTTCTGTGTGAATGGAGAAGAGAGATGCATAGTGTCTCTCGCTCTCTAAAGCCAGGAACCACCTAGTCACCCGGCTATGTCACATGGCTATTTTTCTCCCTGTTGTTACACATCCACTTCAGGGGGCATGGTAGGTGACTAGCCTAAATGACCTTGCTAGCAGGTAGTACTTCATTGCCTCTAAGGCCCACTTGACAGCCAGGCACCCCTTCTCCACTATGGCATAATTCCTCTCATGCCTGTTAAGCTTCCTGTTTAAGTACATAACCATGTGCTCCTCACCGTCTCTGATCTGGGACAGTACGGCACCCAGTTTCACCTCAGAGACATCTGTCTGTACAACACAATCTTTTGTGAAGTCCGGGGTCACGAGCACCAACCGCACACAAAGGGCTTGCTTCAACTTCTGGAATGCCTTCTCTGCTTCAGGATTCCATTTAACCATGCCCGACCCCCTACCCTTTGTCAGGTCAGTTAGAGGGACCACAATGGTGGCAAAGTCGGGTATGAAACACCTGTATAACCCTGTAATCCCCAGGAATGCCCAAACCTGTTTTTTATTTACCGGTTGAGGCCATTTTTGAATTGCCTCAATTTTGTTGGTCTGGGGCTTGATTAGTCCCTGACCGATAACATGCCCAAGGTACCTGGCTTCCTCCAGACCTATGGCACACTGTTTGGGGTTGGCTGTTAGACCTGCTATCCTAAGCAAATCTACCACTGCTTGTACTGGGGGCAGGTACGATTCCCAATCTGGGCTGTGGATGACCACATCATCCAGATAGGTCACTGCATAGGGCCGATGTGGCCTCAACGTTTTGTCCATCATTCTCTGGAATGATGCCGGGGCTCCATGCAGCCCAAACAGCATTCGCTTGTACTGGAAGGACTCCTCTGGAGTAGAAAAGGCAGTTTTTTCCTTTGTGAGTCCGTGAGGCGGATCTGCCAGTAGCCCTTAGTTAGATCTAGGGTTGTTATGTACCGGTTACCTCCAAACCTGTCCACAAGTTCGTCAAACCCGCGGCATCGGGTATGCATCAAACTTAGACACGCTATTCAGCTTTCTGAAATCATTACAGAACCTGATAGTGCCATTGGGCTTCGGGACCAGCACTATGGGGCTTGACCAGGCACTAAACGTCCAACTCCAACATGGTTTTTATTTCCTTTGCCACCGCCTCCCGTCTAGCCTCAGGTATCCAGTAGGGTTTTACATTTACGATGACCCCTGGTTCTGTAACTATCATGTTGGATCACTGAGGTCAGTCCGGGTAAAGGAGAGAAGAAGTCCCTATTTTTACTTAGGAACAGTTTAACGTCATTTTGTTGCGCCACAGACAAGGTTTCCATCATGGGAACGTCCGGGGTCATTGGTACCCTGTCCTTTTGAGGGGCTGGCACAGCCACTAACATCTCTCTGTCCTTCCAGAGTTTTAAGAGATTAACATGGTACATTTGCTCCGGCTTCCTTTTCCCTGGCTTGTACCTCCCCTACTCTTTCCATTATCACAAAAGGACCCTGCCACTTTGCTAGGAATTTACTTTCAACAGTGGGGACTAGTACCAGTACTCTGACCCCGGGGTTGAAAGTTCGGGTCTTGGCACCCCGATTATAAACCCTCCTCTGGGCTTCCTGGGCTCACTCCATATGTTCCCGGACAAGGAGCAGAACAGCTGCGATTCGATCCTGCATCAAGGAGATATGTTCTATGATGCTCCTATACGGGGTAGCCTCTCCCTCCCACAGTTCTTTTGCGACATCTAGCAGCCCCCTGGGATGCCTACCATACAAGAGTTCAAATGAGGTATATCCTGTAGACGCCTGTGGAACCTCTCGTATAACAAACATGAGTTATGATAGCAAGAAATCCAAATGTCTCACATCTCCCATCTATCCATCACATTTTTCAACATACTCTTAGGGGTCTTGTTAAACCTTTCCACCAGACCGTCAGTTTGGGGGTGGTAAACAGAAGTATGGATATGGGAGATTTTATACAATTTGCACAATTCCTTGGTAACTCTGGACATAATGGGGGTGCCCTGATCCCTTAAGACTCCCTTTCGGATCCCCACCCGACTAAACACCTGGACCAACTCCTTGGCAATAGTCTAAGTGGAGGTGTTCCACAAGGGGATGGCTTCAATGGCTTCAGGATAGCGTGTTGCATAGTCAAGTATGACCAGAATGTGCTGGTTGCCTCGAGCAGAATTTACCACTGGCCCCACCAGATCCATGCCAATTCTCTCAAATGGCACTTCAATGATGGGCAGTGAGACAAGTGGGCTACAGAAATGGGGAGACGGTGCAAGACCAGTATGAACTGATACGTTGTGCGATAGGACTTCGGTAACTTCGGTAGGGGAACACCTTGTGGAGGTGAATCTGATAACGGTTCCTCAACCAGGTCCACAAATCAGCCCACCCCTAGGCTTTCCCTCAGAATTCCCTAGTCCCGTGGGGGTAATACAGGTCTCAATGGTTCCTTAACACGTTTAACATATTTTAGAGGGTATAGGTATGAAGACAAATGGTGGGGGTTTGACTGCCAGACCACCTTTCCAAATTGTTCTGGGGATTCTCATACAACTTTTTACACTACCTATCTACCCTCTACACTCTGTAAACC
>BLSH010521080.1:84859-95210 GCA_018402905.1 Glandirana rugosa
GACGTCTAGTGTCTAAATTATGGAATATAATATATGTTACGTAATATAGGGTATGTAGAGATCTAGTGTCTCGGTCGGACATGTTAGACACTGCCATGTAGAGAGAGAGAGAGAGCAGTTCTGATCTCCTTCAGCTCGATAGGAACTAATGTGTTGGAGCATGCATAGGCTGTGGAGGTGTTTTGAAGCACTGTCAGGCCATGTCTGTGAACTTCTATAGTGGATGTGTACAGTAGCAGGGACAGGGACTGTTCTGCAGCAGCTTTTAGCCTCAGGTGAACAGAATCCCTGGTTCCCTGTCTAGTATTACTCTCAGCGTGCTCTGTAATGTGGACCTTGTACTGTGCTCTGTGACAGGCAGTGTATTCTCCCTGCAGTAGCTGTGGTGCCGTCATCTGCAGGTATATAGAATCCCATGCACAGTGATTGTACAGGCTGGCTCTGTGATCTAGAGATGTATGGGATATAATGCATTGTATATAATATAAGGTATTAAATCTGTGATCTGCAGATGTATAGAATCGCAATACATTATGCACTGTGCAATGGATTCTATAAATCTGCAGATCACAGATCCAATATATTATATTATATACAGGGCATTATATCCCATACATCTGCAGATCACAGAGCCAATATATTATATTAAACGTTGTACTTAGGGTTCTATGAATTTACAGATCACTGGGCTATCTGTACTGCTGTATATACCCCTATCTGGCGATGCTGTATATCCTATCTGGGGATGCTGGGCTGTATACTCCTGACACAATGGGTAGAATCTATAAGGGGTGGGGCTTATGAGAAGTGGGAGGGGTCAAAAAGGAAGGACGGGGTCTGGCACCCCCCCATCCTAAAATTTCATCAGCCGCCACTTGTGACTTCGAGCACTGGGGGCTCTCCGCTCCCCACATCTGCACTGGCAAAGCTGTATTAATGGGCACTGATGAGGCAGGCAGCAACCAGCAATGACACTTAACCCTTAATTTAGGCCTGAAGCACCCATCCTTTTGCCCACCTGGCAGCACCCCTGTCTGTGGCAAAATGTTTTATCATTTTATATTTTTTTGGGGGGAAGGTGGGCTTGATTCCTCCTCTCTTGCTGGGGCAGGGATGGGAGCCTCTTTTCATCCCTTGCGGGGCTGATCATGCTGCCTTTTTTTTTCTGTTTCCCTATTGAAAGAGAAAAATAATATAAGTCCAAAAGCTAAAGGATTGTCTAAAAACATTAACAAATTCTATTCTACATATATGCTTTAGATTTACCTTCAAATTTTGAATCGCAAGGCATACAGTTTTAAATCTCAGCTATAATTCTCTCTACCTACTTTTAGCAAGAACATATAGACAGACACATAATTTACACATATACATATTGCTTACATACAACTATTGCTTACTTTTTTAAGTACATGATGGATCTTCTCCCAGCTGATCTTGTTCCCTGTGTTTGAGGTCAGACCATCGCTTTCTGATTTGATCTTTCGAACGCTGTACACCATGCTCTTTCTTCAGACATGCGATGATCTTCTCCAATATGTAGTCTTTCCGGCTGTTGGGCCTCTCATAATTTGCCAATTTCATGTCATAATCATGCCTCTCTAGGATGCCCACCATGTCCGCCATCTCTGCCGTGCTCATCGGGGTCGCTTTTGCCCTGCGATAGGATCCAGTAATGCAGGCCTGGCTGAAACTTGCAGATTCCGCTATATTTACTCCGAAGGTTCCGCTGAGTGTGTCGCATGGAAGATAGGAGAGCCGTTCACGCCCCAGAGTCATGACGCACCTGAGAGCGGAATTGCAGGCATGCACAGTGTATAAAGCCAGATCACCCATTTGATGCAACGGTTGTAGGTATGATCTTTGAGTGGAAGAGGATCACTTGGCAAAGTGACAGATTGTTTGGAGAACAAAGGTTCGACTTGAACTTGTGGCATAGGTGGGTAGTGGCTTATACTGCTTGAATTGGAGCCTAGATGGGGGGTTAATGGGCTACACTGCTTAGATTGAGGCCTATATTGGGTCCAGCTTAGGGGTATGCCAGATGAAGTTGCATTATGCTTTGTCTTGTTTTGTGTCTTGCAGGCATCATGACTGATAAATTTTACACTCATGAGTTTCTGCCACAGTTCCTTGATATGTACCAGGAGCTACCTTGCCTGTGGAAGGTAAAGACCAAGGAATACTCCAACAAAAACATTAAGTGGGCAGCATTGGAGAAATTGGCTGACCTATATAAAACTATCTACCTCATGCTGATTGCACTTATATCAGGGATAAAATTGGCAACCTGAGGACCACATACACAAGGGAGCACAAGAAGTTCCAAAAATCCCAGAGGTCAGGAGCTGCAGCGGTTGATGTGTATGTCCCCAAGCTGTGGTATTTTCAACACATGAGGTTTGTCAGCAACCAGTCTGAGCCCAGGCCCTCTCTCTCTACCCTGCCATCAACCTCTGCTAAGGCCACAGCTCAGGAACCTCAAGATGAAGATGCGGAGGAGCCCATCTTAACACAGGTATAGTGTTGTTGAACATATTGTGAAGAAAAAACACAATGATGATAACTAAACATTATTGGCCAAATATTTGAGCCTTAGCAAAGTAGGTCCCATATCAAAAAACACAGTTGTGCCCTAAAATAATTTGAAGGATAAATCCAAATGCTGGTGCCAGAATGCTAGTGTTTTGTATTTTGAAATATTCAATTAGCAACAGTGAGCAAATGTAAATTTGGTTTGATTGATTATACTTCAATAATATCACATTTTTATACACAGGAAAGTGTCACAGAAACTGTGACAGGGGATGAGCCAGCTGCATCTTCCCAGGCTGTAGAGTTCCAGATCCCTCCCCTGCGTGTTGGTGGGAAAAGAGCCCGAAATGTAGAGGACAGCCCTTCCAGTTTCTTCTGCCAGGCCTCAGCAGTCCTCCAAAGGGACCCTGATGAGGAGGAATACTTTGTTTATACAAAGCTGCAAAACTGCGCCGCCTGACCCCATACCAAAGGGGCAGGTCAGAGGAACTGATCACACAGGTCCTAAGCAAGGCAGAGAGAGAGCAATTAACAGACAACATCCACCTGTCTGAGTTATGTGGCTCCACCTCCACCACCTCAACAGCTACCCCACCTACCACAGCAGCATGCCAGGCAGTGGCGATACCTTCCCCATGGCCCCCAACAACAGCCATGGTCTGGGGATTATACCCAATACCCCCATTAATGTCTTTTTATTTTTTCTGTATTTTTTTGTGTATTATTTTATTTTGTTTTGGTTCTTTCCCACATTTTGCGAATCAAATGCACTTTTTGTTTATGCAGAAAATCACCGCTCAAGGAATGTCCAAGCCTTGTATGGATCAGGTGTGCTGGCTGTATAAACAGGTGCTGGCTGATGAAGCAAACGATCAGCTGGTGCAAATGAAGGTCTGATAGCCGCACTCACAGGTCCAATTTCAATACTTTATTAAATGAAAAGGTGCAGACAGCTCACAGACGAACTACTGGTCCCAGCTAACGCGTTTCACACCTTAGGCTGGTGCTTACTCATAGCTTGATCAGACACAACTTAATCAATACATATATACATTCACAAATAGACATTAGTATGTTAATTGAAAGATTGAATAATTAATACATTGGTGAAGGTGGCAACACCTGGCAAAAAAGGGCAAATGTAAAACACGGATACACAAATAAGAAGCATGATAAATACAATGAACCCAAGAATAAAGACTATAATTGATCACAACAGTAATTATACATAATGAGTAAGCACCAGCCTAAGGTGTGGAACGTGTTAGCTGGGACCAGTGGTTCGTCTGTGAGCTGTTTGCACCTTTTCATTTAATAAAGTATTGAAATCGGACCTATGAGTGCAGCTATCCAACCTTCACTTTTTGTTTATGTTATATTTTTTGGTGACAGATACCATGTCTAGTTTAATTTCTCTTTATTTATTTTTTTTTTTCACAATAAAGAGTCATGTGAAAAAGAATACTTGCCTGTGTTTTTTAATTCAAAATTACAGGTTTGAAGTAGGCAGTTACATTAAAAATAAAAGTAATAACTATTACCAAGGACACCAACATAGTTTGATTTTTCATATTTAAATATCAGGGATATTGAGAGTGTAGAAAAGCTCCAAAAAAAAAAAATACACAAGAATATTGTGAATAATATTTCTATCACTACAGAACAAATGTCTTTCATTACGTTTGTAACATGATTATCACCAGCAAAGCAGCTTCATTATTATCACATTGAAAGAGATGCTAATGTGCGCTGCATTTCACTATTTCAATTCAATTGCCGCTTCACTAATGTGAATTGTCAATTCGGAATGCAGGTTTACGCAACCGGACACTTCCGGCTCATTCCTGGCTTCCGAGCATGCGTGTTTGCACTTCCAATTTTTGGTTTAGCCAACTTCTGTATACACGAGCCAACAATCGGCCAACAAAAGTTTTCTAGTCTTGTGAGCCAACTTCTGTTGGATGATAATTGGAAATCTGCTGTAGAATCGTGCGCACTATTGGTCGGATAATCGGCCAACAGGCTGTTGGATGACCGTTGTTGGCTGATAATCGTACCCTGTGTAGGGGCCATTAGCGTCTCATCCGCGTTGTCCATGGCTTTGAACAATATGGTTAGGGCTAGGGTTGGTTTGCAGGCCATGCTTGCAATTAGGTAGATCCACTTAAGGTTGGACTCAATCCGCCTTTCCAGGGTGTCTTTGAAAGAAACCGTGTCTTTCAGAGGAACATGTCTGACCAGTTTGATCACGCTGCATCCACAAAAAGCGCTGATTCTAGATGCTTGACTTCTTCCTTGAAGAGATAAAGCTTCAACACTAGATAGAATAGAGTTTTTCTTCTCCACTTTGCTCCACTCGTCCATAATAACTTTACCAAATTCATTAAGGAATGGGAAATTCAGGCGCTCCTTATTTAGTTGCTTAAAGAATTTCCTTTGCTTAGGAGGGGATCCTCCCAACTTAGGGTTTCTCTCACTGAGGAACCAGGGCGAGTCGAAGCCCATACAAAGATCTTCCAACTCTAACTCACTGTCCGAGAGGACAGCAGAAGGGCAACATGGCTGGGAGGACTCCCACCTGTCTTGGACTTGCGCCTCCCTCACCGGTGAGCGTAAAAGCTCTGCAGGGGGTTCATGGGACTGGCCGACTTCCCTCTCTTTTGGGAACTCTTTCATGACCTGCTTAACTAGAGCCTCCAACTGCTGGTCCATACCAAGACAAGGGGGGGGAGTTGGGTCCTTGCTGTGACGCCTCGACCTATAGGATGACCCGTGGTGCCCAGATCTGGAAGAGGAGTGCCGGCGATGCGATTTAGAGGAGTCGCTTTCTTTTGCATGCATTGTGCTGAGGATCAGATCTAGAAGGGCTGTAGGATGAGGAAGAGAGAGAGAGAGAAAAAAAGAGAGAGAGAGAGAGACCACAGGGCAAATATTAGAAGACACTGGTGCTGCTGTACCCCATCTCCCTCCCCCCCTGCAGCAGGCAATACCCTATACAGTGTGTACCTGCTGTGAGGCAGTGATGCATCCATTGTCCTGGGGATATCCAGCAGGAGGCTGCAACAACATAACCAAGTCAGCACCCAACAGAGAAACACACAGTGTAAGTGAGCAGAGGATGCAGCCCTAACTTCCAGCAGAGGTCCTGTAGCCAGGGGAAGTCACCGCATAAGCCCGCAAGCATTCCTGAGGCTCTGCTGGCTCTTCCCCATTTTAAAAAAGGCGCCCCGTGACCTCAAACACCAGTGTCGCACCGCAGCACCCGTGCGCACGTGCAACCGCCGCCATTTTGGGGGAAACGCGAACCAAGCATCGCTCATGTCCCACACCCCCACATGCGCAGACCAGCCAAGGGATGAACCTGAAAGAGCGCGGCAGCTGGAATGCAGATGAGAACCAGCCGTCGTGGCTGGGGACACTAGCACCAGAAAGAAAAGAAGAGAACAGACAGATAGATAACCACAATAAACACTGCTGCCATGGGGAACAACACTTCTCACCGTTCCTTCCCGCAATCGTACCAGGCCAGAGGTAGGTTGGTCTTTCTGCTTTGGGGCAGATAGGGCCACCTGCTAATAGCTAGGCTTTCTGGCCAATGGGCCGCTTGCCTGCCAATGGCCAGGCTTTAGCTCTTCCAGCGCCCACTCCATACCCCGCTAATAGCTAGTGTTTATCTGAGTATTGCTACTCTTCATCCCTGGGGTCGCCACTCGGCCGGTCCTGATCGCAGAAGGAGGATACCCAACTGGGTCCTTCGGAAGAGGACAAAAAAAAGGAACACGGCCGCTAGCTCGAAGCAAAGATTTATGGGCGCGGGGTCCTATAGGGTAGTAGTGGAGACAGGGTTAACCCACATGTATACTGCCATGGAGTCTGCCCGGAAAAAAGTAAGTTAGACTTACCGGTAACTTGTTTTCCAATAGTCTTTCAGGACAGCACCCGAGAGATCATGGCTCCTCCTCCAACAGGAAACACCTCACCATTCAAACTTAAAAGGAGGCCTGCATCCAATACCCTTCAGTTGTTTGTAGAGAACCTCCAGCCCCGGCTGAAACACATAAGCAACAGTTATGTCATAGTATACAGCAGATAATACAACAGGGCGGGTTACTGCTGTCCTGAAAGACTATTGGAAAACAAGTTACTGGTAAGTTTAACTTGCTTTTTTCCAAAGCGTTTTTCAGGACAGCACCCGAGGGGATACCTACAGGGCTTTCTAGATCTGAAAGAGTAGGCCTCCGTAATAGTCATTCTTAGCCACCTGGCAATGGTTCCTTTAGAAGCTTGCTTTCCCTTCCTGGCCCCAGCATATGAAACAAATAAAGCAGTAGAGTGACTAAAATCTTTTGTGGCTTCCAGATAACAGAAAACTGCTCTCTTAACATCCAGAGTATGGAATTCCTCTTCCTTCTTCCCTGTCGGATTAGAGCAAAACGTAGGCAGGATTATTTCCTGGGCTCGATTTTGAACCGAAGCGACCTTCAGTAAGAAATTAAGGTCCGTTTTCAGAACAATTCTGTCTGGAAAAATAGAAAAAAATGGTTCCCTTTTTGACAGGGCCTGAAGCTCACTTATTCTTCGAGCCGTGGTTATAGCAACTAAAAAGACAGTTTTTAATGTGATAAGCCTCAATGAAGCAGACTCCATGGGCTCAAAAGGTCCCTTGGTTAGGGCCTGCAGGACAGTTGATAAGTTCCACTTCGGCCAACTTCTGCCCACCACTGGTCTGGATCTAGTGAGAGCCTTGAAGAACCTACATACTAGTGGGTTGGATGAAACAGGCTTTTCCAGAAATACTCCTAATGCTGCCACCTGGACCTTGAGAGTACTGACTGCTAGGCCCTTGTCTGCTCCCTCCTGCAAGAATTCTAGGATCGAGGTAATACTGTTTACCGGTCTTCCAGATCTGGTACACCAAGATGAAAACACCTTCCAGTTTTTTGCATAAATTGCTTTGGTGACCCTCTTCCTGCTCGACAAAAGGGTAGTCACCAATCTGTCAGAAAAACCCTTCTTTTTCAACAGTTGTTCCTCAGTAACCAGGCTGTGAGCTTCAATTTTTCTATCTTCTGGTGGAACAAGGGACCCTGCATTAAAAGATCCCGCCGCAATGGAAGGTGCAGAAAAGGTTCCAGCTGCATTTGGAGAAGGGCTGAGAACCAAGCCCTCTTGGGCCAGAAAGGAGCAATGAGAATAACTGTTGTCACTTCCTTCTGGATTTTCTTTATGACCTGAGGTATCAACTGAAAGGGAGGGAAGGCATAACATAGGCAAAACTCCCACCTGTGTGCTAGAGCATCTAGCCCCAGGGATGTGTCCGACCTCCTTACGGAGTAGAAGAGAGGCGTCTTGGAATTTTCCTGAGTGGCAAAGAGATCTACCTCTGGTTGACCCCACTTTCTGACTACCATCTGGAATACCTCCGGGTTTAACCGCCACTCCGCCTCGTAAATCCGATTCCTGCTGAGGAAGTCTGCCATTTTGTTTAAGGACCCTTTCAGGTGGACTGCTGACAAGGATAGAGTATGGTGCTCTGCCCAACTTAGAATGTTTTTTGCCAACTCTTGCAGGACCGGAATGATGACTCTCTGAGATCTCAGTTCCTGAATTAGGGACTTCATGGCAAGAGCCCTGGTCGGATCTCTTGGGGAGTTTGTCACCAGGAATCTTTTTGGAGGTTCCACTGAAAATTCTATTGCATACCCCAAGGAGAGCAAATTCAGAATGAACTGGTTGGATGTTATTGCCCTCCAGTTCGGAAGAAACTCCTGCAGTCTTCCTCCCACATGGAGGGCGGAGTCATTGCGATTTCTGGGGGCCCGTAGGAGGATTGAAGAGCACTCCACTCCTACCCTTTGGCTTCTGGGAAGACCATGGCTTCCTTTTCCCCTGCGTCCTATTTTCCTGCTGCCCTTTTTGAGGCCGAAAAAAACGCTTTTTTGTTTGGACCTTCTTTTTCTTAACCGGAAAAGCTTTCTTCTTGTCAGCCGTGCGGTCAAGAATAGAATCTAATTCAGTGCCAAACAACAGATCTGCTGCGAAAGGGATACTACACAGCCGATTCTTAGATGCTGCATCCCCTGGCCAAGTCTTCAGCCATAAGGCCCTTCTGGCTGAATTTGTAAGAGCCGCTGACCTGGCAGACATGCGAATTGACTCTGCCGAGGCATCTGCGATATAGGACACCGCCGCTGACAAAGTTGAGAAGGAGTCCAGAATTTCCTGTTTTGAGGAGTCTGCCAGAATATGCGTTTTCAACCTATTGAGCCAGTGCTCCAGATTACTTGCAACACATGTCGTTGCCATTGCTGGCTTCAAATTATTCATGACTGACTGCCACGCTCTCTTGAGGAGCAAGTCCATCCTTTTGTCCATGGACTCTTTTAGTGAGCCCATGTGCTCAAAGGCTAAGTCAGTTGACTTCGACACCTGTGAAAACGCAGAGTCCAGCTTTGGGACTTTGTTCCAAACAGCCTCCGGACTATCCTCAAAAGGAAATCTCCGCCTATGTGCCCGGTAAAAAAATGGTTTCTTCTCCGACTCCAGCCATTCTTTCTTGATCATCTCTGATATAACAGACTGAACTGGAAAGGTGCGGCTTTTAGAGTCCCCTAATCCCGCATACATGCGGTCATGTAAAGTGAGTTCTTTCTTTTCTTCCTCTATGCCTAGAGTAGAATGAATCACTTTTAGGAGTCCCCCTACTTCTTCCAGCGACAATTTGTATTTAGTAGTTGCATCAGATTCATTTTCATCCTCCTCTGAATCTGAATCCTCCTGGTCTTGTGATCCTGCCCACTGAATCTCCTCCCTGTTCCAGGGATACCGAAGAATCCTTCTGGGAGCCCACAAGCAGCTGCTGGGTCCTGAATTCCCTTGAGGGACCTGGTCCTTCCGCTAGGCTGGACCTAAAGCTTTGGAAGGTGGATCTAAGCTCGTCCCTAAATTGTTGTCACTAGGTTGCCACAAAAAGATGGGGACTCCTCTTTGACAATATTAGAAGTACAATCTTCGCAAAGAGTTTTTGTCCAAGAATCGCTCAACTTGTCTTTGCAAACTGGACATCTTCTTTTAACTGGTTGAGCCTGGCTTTTAGCCTGGACAAACAGAAGAAGGGACAACAAAGAAAAAACCACGCTGAGAAGCTGCATGCAGCTGGCAGAAAAAAATATACAAAAACACCCAGGTGCACTAGGAAAAGAAACTTATACCTGTGCCCAAGCAAGCCCCCACCACCAATACCCCCTATAGGATTCCCTAATCCAGGGAGGAGTGCTATCTCAGCGCAACCTGCCTAGCCCTGTGCTGCCACCCACAAGCCTAGGGGATCCCAGTGGATAGAGGTGGAAAGGGGGGGGGGTAAAAAACCCATAGGAGAAACGGCCTTGTAAGCAGGTCACAGACCCTTACCTTGGCCTTGCTGGTGCCTTGGCTTGCCCCCTCAGCAGATACTCCTCTTTCCTCCATCACAGAGTGCACTACGGTCGCGTGCTGTAGCAGGTTCTGGATTCAAAGACGCCGCCGCGCCGACACTGTACCGTGCAAACGACGGGTCGCTGCAAGCCGCTTGCTGCCAAATAGGGGCCGCACTTCTGCCGGTACAGGCTCTCCCCGAGCACGGAAGGGGGAGAAGGAGCCCACGGACCAGCCAGCTCGGAGCAGGTGGGAGAATCACAGTCTCCAGGCAGAGAGAACGGAGGTGAGAGCCCCTGTCTCCCAGGACAGACCAGGGAAAACATGGCCCCTCACCAGAGGTGTTCCTCCCGGCTGGAGGAAACACAAAAAACTGAAGGGTATTGGATGGAGGCCTCCTTTT
>BLSH010521080.1:103308-114281 GCA_018402905.1 Glandirana rugosa
ATTACAATATGGGACAGGGGGGGATAGAGCTTCTAGGGGTACACTGTGCCACCAGAGGTCATTACAACATGGGACAGGGGGGATAGAGCTTCTAGGAGAACACTGTGACACCACAGGTCATTACAACATGAAAAATTTAAATATCCACTGATTACTGTATAAATGTCATTAGCAGTGAAGGTGTTAACACTAAGGGGGCAGTGAAGGGGTTAACTGTGTTCCCTGGGTGTGTTCTAACTGTGTGTGGGGGCTGGGCTGGCCGGGACATAACAGATCTAACTGATCCCAGTGACAGGAATCAGTAGATCTGTTATGTCCCCTTCACAAAACGGAGAACCGCCGTGTTTACATCGGCGGTTCCCCATTCTGCCGCTGTGACAGGGGGATAGAGCTTCTAGGAGTACATTGTGACACCACAGGTCATTTCAGCATGGGACAGGGGAGATATAGCTTCTAAGAGAACATTGTGACACCACAGGTCATTTCAGCATGGGACAGGGGGGGAATAGAGCTTCTAGGAGTACACTGTGATACCACAGGTCATGACAGCATGGGACAGGGGGATAGAGCTTCTAGGAGTACACTGTGACCCCACAGGTCGTTACAACACGGGACAGGGGGGATAGAACTTCTAGGAGTAAACTGTGAGACCACAGGTCATTACAGCATGGGACAGGGGGGGTAGAGCTTCTAGAAGTACACTGTGACACCACAGCTCATTACAGCATGGGACGGGAGGGATAGCACTTCTAGGAGTAAACTGTGAGGCCACAGGTCATTACAACATGGGGCAGGGGAGATATAGCTTCTAGAAGTACACTGTGACACCACAGGTCATTACAACATGGGGCAGGGGGGATAGAGCTTCTAGGAGAAAACTGTGACACCGCAGGTCATTAGAGCATGGGACAGGGGAGATAGAGCTTCTAGGAGTACACTGTGACACCACAGGTCATTACAACATGGGACAGGGGGGATAGAGCTTCTAGGGGTACACTGTGACACCACAGGTCATTACAACATGGGGCAGGGGGGATAGAGATTCTAGGGGTACACTGTGACACCACAGGTCATTAGAGCATGGGACAGGGGAGATAGAGCTTCTAGGAGTACACTGTGACACCACAGGTCATTACAACATGGGACAGGGGGGATAGAGCTTCTAGGGGTACACTGTGACACCACAGGTCATTACAACATGGGGCAGGGGGATAGAGATTCTAGGGGTACACTGTGACACCACAGGTCATTACAGCATGGGACAGGGGGGCTAGAGCTTCTAGGAGAACACTGTGACACCACAGGTCATTACAACATGGGACAGGGGGGATAGAGCTTCTAGGAGTACATGGAGCCAGCACAGGTCATTACAGCATGGGACAGGGGGGATAGAGCTTCTAGGATAAGATGACCAGATTTTTAAAATGAAATGACATTTGTTTTTTTATTGGCAAATGGTAAACTATATTTTCTAAGCATATTTTCCTCCATTGGTATAGGCAGTGTATGCGGTATGCGTTCATGGAATAAATGTATGATATATACATTATTTCTCACATTTACTCCAGAAGATAAAAAAAAAAAAAAAGATAGTTCTTAGAATTTTTGGGGATATGACTACCAAATGTTAAGCTGGAGAAAAAACTTGAAGGGAAAAATCAAATCCAATCCGGGCAGGTGCGGCTCCAGACAACTTTTTTTTGGTGGTGCTCAAGGTAAAACTGAGGTTGCTAATCAGGCACGCGAAGCATACCGCTGCTACCGCACACCTGTGGGCATGGCTAAAAAGTGGGCTGTGACCAGCAAGTGGAGGTTTCTTCAATGGTGTTCAGTATGTCCTGGCCTCTATATACCAATAAAAAGTAAAAAAAAAAAAATAAAAAAAAAAAAAGCAGCACAACCCTACACTTCCTTTATACAATTCTACAAATGGTCTTATAAATGCAATGGTAAAACCTAGAAATGAATATCCAGTGCAAATCAACCAATGTATTGCAATATAGTAGTGATGGTGTCATCACCTCTGCATATTTTGAGAAATTGCAGAGCTTCATTGTGCAAATAAAGGTGAAATCCCCTACATACAATAATAATGACAGAGATGCATAAAATGTAAAATATGTACATTAATGCAGGATGCTACATGCAGGGTGCAGGAGGATGCTACATGCAGGAGGATGCTAAATGCAGGGTGCAGGAAGATTGTATGTGCAGGGTGCAGAATGATGCTACATGCAGGGTGCAGGAGGATGCTACGTGCAGGGTGCAGGAGGATGCTAACTGCAGGGTGCAGGAGGATGCTAACTGCAGGGTGCAGGAGGATGCTAACTGCAGGGTGCAGGAGGATACTATGTGCATGGTTCCGGAGGATGCTATGTGCAGGATGCTGGGTGCAGGAGGATGCTATGTGCATGGTTCAGGAGGATGCTATGTGCAGGAGGATGCTACGTGCAGGGTGCAGGAGGATGCTACATGCAGGGTGCAGGAGGATGCAACGTGCAGGGTGCAGGAGGATGCTATGTCCATGGTTCAGGAGGATGCTACGTGCAGGAGGATGCTACGTGCAGGGTGCAGGAGGATGCTACATGCTGGGTGCAGGAGGATGCTATGTGCATGGTTCAGGAGGATGCTATGTGCATGGTTCAGGAGGATGCTATGTGCATGGTTCAGGAGGATGCTACATACAGAGTGCAGAATTCAGGAGGATGCCACGTACAGAGAGTGCGGGGCTCAGGAGGATGCTACGTACAGGGTGCAGGGCTCAGGAGGATGCTACATACAGAGTGCAGGGCTCAGGAGGATGTTACGTGCAACATTCAGGAGGATGCTACATACAGAGTGCAGAATTCAGGATGCCACGTACAGAGTGCGGGGCTCAGGAGGATGCTACGTACAGGGTGCAGGGCCCAGGAGGATGTTACGTACAGAGTGCAGGGCCCAGGAGGATGTTACGTACAGAGTGCAGGGCTCAGGAGTGCTTTGTATAGAGTGCAAACTTCAGGAATGTGTTGTACAGAGTGCAAACTTCAGGAATGTGTTGTACAGAGTGCAGACTTCAGGAATGCGTTGTACAGAGTGCAGACTTCAGGAATGCGTTGTACAGAGTGCAAACTTCAGCAATTAATTAATCAGCAAAGACACCAATTAATCAAACATTGCACACTTACTGTATCTTCCAAAATCTTGATTAGCTGCAGCATACAGGAGCCAAGGCAAGAATGGTGGCATCAGGTGCAGGAGGATGCTACGTGCAAGGTGCAGGAGGATGCTACGTGCAGGGTGCAGGAGGATGCTACGTGCAGGGTGCAGGAGGATGCTACGTGCAGGGTGCAGGAGGATGCTACATGCAGGAGGATGCTACGTGCAGGGTGCAGGAGGATGCTACGTGCAGGGTGCAGGAGGATGCTACGTGCAGGGTGCAGGAGGATGCTACGTGCAGGAGGATGCTATGTGCATGGTTCAGGAGGATGCTATGTGCAGGAGGATGTTATGTGCAGGAAGATGCTACGTGCAGGAGGATGCTACGTGCATGGTTCAGAAGGATGCTACATACAGAGTGCAGAATTCAGGAGGATGCCACGTACAGAGTGTGGGGCTCAGGAGGATGCTACGTACAGGGTGCAGGGCTCAGGAGGATGCTACGCACAGAGTGCAGGGCGCAGGAGGATGTTACGTACAGAGTGCAGGGCTCCGGAGTGCGTTGTATAGAGTGCAAACTTCAGGAATGCGTTGTACAGAGTGCAAACTTCAGGAATGCGTTGTACAGAGTGCAAACTTCAGGAATGCATTGTACAGAGTGCAAACTTCAGCAATTAATCAGCAAAGACACCAATTAATCAAACATTGCACACTTACTGTATCTTCCAGAATCTTGATTAGCTGCAGCATACAGGAGCCAAGGCAAGAATGGCGGCATCAGATGGATGAGTACAGCTATGGACACGCAGCAGTGTATAATTCAGGTTTATTATACACTGCTGCTGGTACACATACAGTAGTTACAATGGACCCACCCCCTGCCACCTTCTTCCCTACCTGCCTATGTATAAACTTGGGCTGTTTGCACTTATTTGACAAAGGGGAGGAACTCCGTATATCAGCCCCACCCATCCCGACATCAGAGCTGCGAATCGACAGCTCCACTCACTGTCATTGGGGCCGTAAGTCCGTGACCCGGCATGCTCGGCAATCCCTGGCTGTGCGGGATGTATGGTCAGACTGCCGAATGTTTCAATCCGGGGACAAAAAAGGGGACAAATTTGGTCCGGGGACAGTACCCTCAGTCTGAGGACTGGGGGTACTGTCCCCAGAAATTGGGGACGTCTGGTCACCCTATGCTAGGAGTACACTGACACCACAGGTCATTACAACATGGGACAGGGTATAGAGCTTTCTAGAAGTACATGTAGCCATGTGCATCTAATGAACTGCCTGAAGTCACTCTAAGAACCCCAACAATTAACATCACTTACCGTATTTGCTTCCATCTGACCCTCTCAGGACTCGTTCACACTTGCGGCAGCCGTTATTTAGGCCTCATACACACAGGACGTTTTTGGACGTTTTTACAGCTACTGTTTTTGGCTTCAGACGTTTTTTTCTACAGTCAATAAACTCTCCATCGTGTTATCCTATGTGTTCATGCACACATAGGCTGTTATCAACTGTCTTGGGCAGGGGAGTTTTTGGGCTGTAAAAAAAAAAAAATCTAAAACTAGTGGGTTCTGAGAGAAGTTTTTCAGCTCTAAAAATGCTCAAACGCCTATAAACAAACGCTCCCTATAAACAAACGCTCACAAACGTGGCTCACCAAGGTTTTTGAACGTTTTTGCTTCACTTAAAAAAAAAAAAAAAAAAAAAAAAAAAAAAAAAAAAAGCTAAAAAACACTACCGCTCAAAAACGCTAAAAAAACACTAATGCAATAACGCTCAACAACGCTACTGATATTTTTATAACTTTTTATAACGTCCAGTGTGCATGAGGCCTTACAGGTACTTATATAGTGCCTTCAATTTACACAGCGCTTTACATCTACACTCACCGACCACTTTATTAGGTACACCTTGCTAGTATCGAGTTGGACCCCTTTTGCCTTTAGAACTCCTTAATTCTTTGTGGCATAGATTCAACAAGGTGTTCCTCAGAGATTTTGGTCCATAGTGACATGATGGCATCACACAGTTGCTGCAGATTTGTTGGCTGCACATCCATGATGCAAATCTCCCATCCCACCACATCCCAAAGGTGCTCTATTGAATTGAGATCTGGTAAATAAGTCCTTTCCCACTATTTCCAATGAGTACCATTCATATCTGTATGACTTCAAGTCATGCAAACTTCAAAGTAGTTCCTGCATTACTTTGGCCCAACTTGAGGTCCATAGACTTCAATGTTAAACCCTCAAAAGTCGCATGCAAATCGCACCTGAATAATATGGATGCGATTTCTGTACTATTTCTGTACGACTTTGTAATATGTTTTCATTGTGCCAAAGTTGCAACAAAGTCGGACCAAAGTCATACTGATCCCAAATCGCGGTAAAAGCACGGCAAAAAAAAAATTGCGGCAAAATCACTGTAAAATCGCATCGTACAAGTGTGAAAGGGGCCTTACTAAAACTGGAGCACTCAGAATCCGGTGCAGCTGTGCATGGTAATCAATCAGCTTCTATCCTCTGCTTGTTCAGTAATCTCCCACACTGTCATCTTCAAGAAAGCAGTGGTGAGATGATTTGAGCTTTGTGACACAGTGCATTATCCTGCTGGAAGTAGCCATCAGAAGATGGGTACACTGTAGTCATAAAAGATGGACATGGTCAGCAACAATACTCAGGTTTGACGTGGCATTTAAAAGATGCTCAAGTTGGTACTAAGGGGCCCAAAATGTGCCAAGAAAATATCCCCCACACCATTACACCACCACCAGCCTGAACCGTTGATGCAAGGCAGAATGGATCCATGCTTTCATGTTTACACCCAATTCTGACCCTACCATCTGAATGTCACAGCTGAAATCGAGACACTGAAGCTAAAATTGGTGATACTGTGCTAATTGTAGCTTTGTTTCCTGTGCTTACCTGACAGGAGTGGCTCCCGATGTGGTCTTCTACTGCTGTAGCCCATCTGCTTCAAGGTTCGATGTGTTGTGTGTTTACAGATAGTATTAGGGCTGCAACTAACGATTATTTTCATAATTGATTAATTGAAACAATAATCAGCCAACTAATCGGTCAATAACCCTAAAAAAAAAAGTGTGGTGTATAATTTAGTTAATATGTAAAGTTTAAAAAAAAAAGGAAATTTACTCTTAAATATCTCTATGCAGTTGTAAATATAAATAACTAACTATATGGTTAAGGAGCAAAATCTCGAATCCACTCTGAGAATAACAGACAGAAGAGATATACTGTATACACTATTAGAGATGTAACCTGGGGGTAGCACCGTAATGACCGCCAGACAGTTTAGTGAAGCAAAAGCAAACAGTTCATTTATTTTGAAGCAAAACAAAATCAAATGACAGCTTTCTTCAGCCAAAGTAAATACATAGTCCAGAATCCTGGTATTGATAACTAAAACAGCAGGCTCACTGCTAGTCTCTGGTCCCACAGCTCGGTTAGGCTCCTCCAGAGTCAGGGTGTCAGGCCGGCCAGACAGAGGGGTTCAGCAGCTTGTGTCTCAGCTGATTCAGAGAGCTCACGCTTGCTGTCCAGCTTAGGAGCTCTCTCTCACTTCCTTGACACAAATGCAGGAGTCTCTGCTGCCTTTCAGACCTCCCTTCCCCCGGGTCTTAACCCCATAGATACCGAAGTCCTAGGGATCTGGGTTTGAGACTCTGCAACCGTCCTTCTTAAAGGGACCATGGCTCCAATATGGGGTGGAATGTACTTGCCTTTTAGGACACATCACCGGTGTCCTGTACAGAGGAGATATACTGTATATACTATTACAGGTTGAATCTGGCAAATATTATCAGACTCAGAGATCAAAATTTTATTTAAAGAAAAAAAAACGTTAAACACCGTTTTGCCGATTTTCAGACAGAACTGTAATTATATGCTGTCCATACAAAAACAATGTCCTCCTTCAAAAAAAATGTAATTTTAACCACTTCAGCCCCGGAAGGATTTCCCATGTTAGCACCATAACACTTTTTGCGATTCGGCACTGCGCCGCTTTATCTAAGGATTGCCCGGTCGTACGACGTTGCACCCAAACTAAATTTGCGTCTTTTTTTCCCCCACAAATAGAGCTTTCTTTTGGTGGTATTTGATCACCTCTGCGTCATTTTTTTTTTTTTTCAAAATTGTAGCTCTTTTTTTGTTTATAGCGGTTATTTTTTTGATCACCGCTATAAACAAAAAAAGAGCTACAATTTTGCAAAAAAAAAAAATAACAATATTTCTTACTTTTTGCTAAAAAACATATAGATAAAAAAACTAATTTATTCATCGGTTTTGGACAATTATATTCTTCCTCATATTTTTGGTAAAAAAAATTCCCAAAAGTTGCTGCGTTTACAAACCATGAGAATTCATTTTTGGCGTTTTTACATGTTTTTTTTTTACTGGTAATGGCGGCGATCTGCGTTTTTTATTGGGACTTTGATATTGGGGCGGACATGTCAGACATTTCTGACACTTTTGTGGGATCAATGACATTTATACAGCGATCAGAAATGTAAATATCCACTGATTACTGTATGAATGTCATTGCCAGTGAAGGGGTTAACCTGCAGGGGGCAGTGAATGGGTTAACCGTGTTCCCTGGGCGTGTTCTAACTGTGAGGGGGCTGGGCTACCATGGGCATAAGAGATCTACAGTATCTCACAAAAGTGAGTACACCCTTCACATTTTTGTAAATATTTTATTATATCTTTTCATGTGACAACACTGAAGAAATGACACTTTGCTACAATGTAAAATAGTGAGTGTACAGCTTGTATAACAATGTAAATTTGCTGTCCCCTCAAAATAACTCAACACACAGCCATTAATGTCTAAACCGCTGGCAACAAAAGTCAGTACACCCTTGAATGAAAATGTCCACGTTTGGCCCAAAGTGTTAATATTTTGTGTGGCCAACATTACTTTCCAGTACTGCCTTAACCCTCTTGGGCATGGAGTTCACCAGAGCTTCACAGGTTGCCACTGGAGTCCTCTTCCACTCCTCCATGATGACATCACAGCTGGTGGATGTTAGAGACCTTGCGCTCCTCCACCTTCCATTTGAGGATGCCCCACAGAAGCTTAACCTCCCTGGCGGTAATCCCCAGTGTGGCTCGGGGTGGAATTTCAGTACCATTAGCAGTAACCCCGAGCCACACTTGGGATTGCATTGCTGGATCCAGGCTGCGTTACTTACCTTGTCCCCTGGATCCAGCAATGTCCTCCAAGCGTGTCTGTCCTCCGCCCGATGCCTCTGTGTGCGGGGCTCCGTTCCCTGCGAGCGTCGCGTCGCACGGAGACGGAGCCCGGCGGGGAATTCAAAAAGTGAAACACACAGTACACATACAGTACACTGTAATCTGTAAGATTACATTACTTTATCAAATCATTTCACATCCCCTTTGTCCCTAGTGGTTTGCCCAGAGCCCAGCATGCACTTTTATATTATTTATGTCATTCTTTCTGCCTGGAAACTTGAGAATGTCCATGGCAACCAAAAAGTGTCCCTTTACTTCAAAAGTGTTTTTTGATCAGCTAGAAAACAGCGATAGTAAATAAGAATCATTTGCAGAATTGAGTGATACTGATTTTTGGGGAAATTTATCATCAGAAACTGAAAGTGACAACAGCAACAATTCTGCAACTGAGCAAATTTCAGTGTTTTTGATTTAATTACATTATTGAATAGATTTTATTACTATTACGTTATTATTTTTGATAATTATTTATAGTTATTTATTATATTATAATTTATGATTTCATGTTTCAAACTTTATTATACCCGGGATGGCTACTAGACTCTTGTTTGGACAGATTTAAGTGAGTTATTCCTAAGAATTATATAAACAGAAAACACAGCGCTAATTAAACATAATCAATAATCAATAATTATTGATAAATATATCAGTGCAATGTGTCAAAATAGTGACAGCTGCTGCTGTAAATATATATGAAATGAAAAACAAAAAAAAAAACACTTAAAATCCAAAGGTGCTAGCAGGGCTATCTATTTCCTATATACCATACAGGAGTGCAAAAGTAAAAAGTTCATAAATAAACAGTTCATATGCAAAGTGCCAGTGCTTCATACAGTCCAACTCAGTGCAAAGAGTAAATCCTCTAATGAATCCACTCCCAATAGTTCCTCCACCTGTGTCACCACGTGCAAACAAACACACTGGAGCTCACCGGAACTAAGAAGCAATACAGCGTATCTGCATCAAAGAGCCATAGCCTCCTCCTTATATAGGGATCACTAGGATCAAGCAGCGTATCCTGGTAAGGGTGTATCCACTTCCTCCACAGGTCCCCTCCAACTCCGCCACTGCCTGGTCACAATCTTTTTAGAATGTCCACTGAGATGCGCAGGAGTTACGCCATTCCTCACCTCCCCAATCTGGATCCTGCCAGATTTCTTGTGAGCTAATAACTTCCTGTGCTTTCTGCTCACAGCTAATGTTCCCAGCTATTTCTGAGGACTACAAAACATCTCCATGTTGTGGAGAAGAGCAGAGGCTTTGAAGCGGAACTAAAGTCTGCAGATACTCCTCTCCCATCCCTCCATCACTGACATCATTTCCTAGGCTTCTTCCAGGTACAGAGTTTTGGGGCCATCCTGATTGGGGAGGTGAGGAATGGCGTAACTCCTGCGCATCTCAGTGGACATTCTAAAAAGATTGTGACCAGGCAGTGGCGGAGTTGGAGGGGACCTGTGGAGGAAGTGGATACACCCTGACCAGGATACGCTGCTTGATCCTAGTGATCCCTATATAAGGAGGAGGCTATGGCTCTTTGATGCAGATACGCTGTATTGCTTCTTAGTTCTGGTGAGCTCCAGTGTGTTTGTTTGCACGTGGTGACACAGGTGGAGGAACTATTGGGAGTGGATTCATTAGAGGATTTACTCTTTGCACTGAGTTGGACTGTATGAAGCACTGGCACTTTGCATATGAACTGTTTATTTATGAACTTTTTACTTTTGCACTCCTGTATGGTATATAGGAAATAGATAGCCCTGCTAGCACCTTTGGATTTTAAGTGTTTTTTTTGTTATTACTAAGAATTACAGGCCTACAATATAAAACGCCAAATTTCCATGCAAAATAATCGTACCGCTTTCAGCACCAAAAATCTGACATAATCATACCACCAGGGAGGTTAATAGGGTTTAGGTCTGGAGACATGCTTGGCCAGTCTATCACCTTTACCCTCAGCTTCTTTAGCAAGGCAGTGGTCATCTTGGAGGTGTGTTTGGGGTTGGTATCATGTTGGAATACTGCCCTGCAGCCCAGTCTCCAAAGAGAGGGGATCATGCTCTGCTTCAGTATGCCACAGTACATGTTGGCATTCATGGTTCCTTCAATGAACTGTAGCTCCCCAGTGCCAGCAGCTCTCATGCAACCCCAGACCATGACACTCCCACCACCATGCTTGACTGTAGGCAAGACACACTTGTCTTCGTACTCCTCACCTGGTTGCTGCCACACACGCTTGACACCATCTGAACCAAATAAGTTTATCTTGGGAAACATTTTATTTCGTGACGGTCGCAACAACGTCTCCAACTTCCCCACCCCCCAGTCGGACATTCACGAGTCTGGTATATGGCGTGTGACGTAGTTTAACCAGACGTACCGAGAACAGGGTCTTCCTTCGGAGAAGATTTCTACTACGTGTTCTTTCGGGCGTTTGTCAAAAGACTTCTGTTCGTCTGATTCCTGTACCTAATGACCTTGGTACAGGACACTAGACTACTCTGGTTCTATTTGAATAAACCAAGTCTACCACAGTTCGCACACACCGTC
>BLSH010521080.1:153727-167727 GCA_018402905.1 Glandirana rugosa
CTCAACCCACAGATATATATATAGTATGAATATATAAAATAAAAATAAAAAACTATTTGTAAATAGAAAAAGGATAAATCAATGAATTAATAGGCAGAAATACCGTTGATTGATACTAAAGTGCCATATACACTTACTATTTGGAGATAAGATTGGTGATGTAGCTTGGGGGAGAATTGTAAATAGCTTTGTATGTTATAGTTAGGGTTTTGAATTTTATTCATTGGGCAATGGGAAGCCAGTGGCGGGATTGGCAGAGAGGAGTGGCGGACAGTGAACGGTTGGTAAGGTGGATGAGTCTGGTAGCGGCATTCATGATAGACTGAAGAGGGGATAGCTTGCGGAGAGGTAGGCCAATTAGGAGGAAGTTACAATAGTCAAGGCAAGCGATAACAAGGGAGTGAATAAGTTGCTTAGTGGTGTCAACGGTTAGGAAGAGGCGTATTTTAGAGATGTTTCGGAGGTGAAGTCTGCACGATTAGGACAGTGATTGGATTTGGGGCTGAAAGGAGTCTAAGATTACACCTAGTACCCTGGCATGAGGGGAGGGACTGATAGTTGTATTATTGATCTTGATGGAGAAGTCAGGGGGAGGCGCACGGCTGAACAAAAAAAATTGAACTCAGTTTTCTTTTTACATTTTTTTTTATTCCTATTACAAGGAATGTAAATGTTTACATTCTTTGTTATAGGAATAAAATTGATAAAAAAAGGTAAAAAGAAAATGTCAAAATCAAAAAAATGAAAAGTAAAATAAACAAAAAAAATACTGCCAAGCAGACCTATTTTATCACTCTCGTTAACAACTTATCATCCCGTCCCCGTCAACTCTTCTCTACCTTCAACTTCGCTCTTCTCTGCCTCCACCCACTACTTCACTCACTGCCCAGGAGATCGCCAATCACTTCAAACAGAAGATCAATACAATTTGTGAGGAGATCTCTGCTGTTCAGATACCTTTCACGCTTTACACTTCATGCCTACAGGTACAATCACTACTTCCCTCATGCAACCCCACCACCCTCCACTTTAGATGAGGTTGTTAAACTACTTGCTAATGTCAAACTAACCACCTGCCCTCTGGATCCTGTTCCCTCGCAAATGCTACGTTCACCCTCTGACTCGATTCTACACTCTTTAACCCACATCTTCAATCTCTCCCTCTCTTCTGGCCTCTTCCCCAACTCTCTAAAACATGCACTAGTTAGCCCCATACTTAACCACTTCCATACCGAGCCTGTTTTTTGGGTTTGGTGTTTACGAGTTAAAAACTACTTAGAACCCCCAAACATTATATATTTTTTTTCTACAAAACTTTATGTCACACCGTATTTGCGCAGCGGTCTTCCAAGCGTGATTTTTTTTGGAAAAATTCAGTTTTTCAAGTTAAAAAAATAAGAAAACAGTAAAGTTAGGCCGCTCGCGGAATGATGACAAACTTTGCAACTAAAAAATCTCCATTGGCGACGTTTAAAAAATTCTACTGGTTAACAGTTTTGAGTTACTAACGATCGCGGCGATACCTCACATGTGTGGTTTGAACACTGTTTTCATATGTGGACGGGACTTGCATATGCGTTCGCTTCTGCTCGCGAGGACGGGGCACTTTCATTTTTTTTTTATTATTATTTATTTTACTTTTTTACTTTTTATTTTTACACTGTTCTTTGTAAAAAAATTCTGATCACTTTTATTCCTATTACAAGACATGTAAACATTCCTTGTAATAGAAAAAAGCATGCCAGGACCTCTTAAATATGAGATCTGGGGTCAAAAAGACCTCAGATCTCATATTTACAGTAAAATGCAAAAAAAATAAACATAAAAAATAATTAGAAAAAATTACAGTGTAAAAAAAAATGGGCCCTTTAAGACCCTTGGGTGGAAGTGACTTGTAACGTAAGTTCCGCCCTGCCGTGTTATGGGGCCGCTCACTCGGCTCACGGACACTGAGGGGGAGAGGACCCGATCATCTCCGTCCGGTAAGCGGCGAAGATGACCGGAAAGCGGTGGGGGGCACCTCTCCCACCGCTGATAAAAGTGATCTTGCGGTGAATCCGCCGCTAAGACCGTTTTTATCAAACACAGGATCGCCGGCTGAAAAAAAAGATATCTGAATGGTGCCTGTAGCTGCATGCACCATTCAGATGTCCAGGCTCAAAGTTGCGACGCCATGTGACGTGATTCTGAGGGAAGTGGTTAAAAAGCCTTCACTGGACTCAACCAATCTTAACCACTTGCTTACTGGGCACTTAAACCCCCCTCCTGCCCAGACCAATTTTCGGCTTTCAGTGATGTCGCGTTTTGAATGACAATTGCACAGTTGTGCGACATTGTACCCAAACAAAATTGGTGTCCTTTTTTTCCCACATATAGAGCTTTCTTTTGGTGGTATTTGATCACCTCTGTGGTTTTTATTCTTTGCGCTATAAACAAACAAAGAGCAACAATTTTGAAAAAAAAACTATTTTTTTTACTTTTTGCTATAATAAATATCCAAAAAAAAAAAACAAAAAAAAAACAAATGTATTCATCAGTTAAGGCTGACATATATTCTTCTACATGTTTTTGGTAAAAAAAATCGCAATCGGCATATATTGACTGGGTTGCGTAAAAGTTATAGCGACTACAAACTATGGACATTGGTTTATGGCGTTTTTATTATTTCTTTTTTTTACTGGTAATGGCGGCGATCTGCGATTTTTTTTATCGGGACTGCAATATTGTGCTGGACTTGTCTGACATTTTTGACACTTTTTTGGGGCCAATGACATTTATACAACGATCAGATCTAAAAATAGACACCGATTACTGTATAAATGTCATTGGCAGTGAAGGGGTTAACACTAGCCTGGCACGAGCCAAAGGGGAGGACGTCTATTGACGTTCTCCTGGCATTTTAGATCCACGCTGTAGCTGTCAATCGGCTATGGCGCGGATTCGAAGAGGTTAAAAACCTACACCCCATCTCCTTGCTCCCCTTTTTATCCAAACTCCTTGAACGTCTGGTCTAAAACTGACTGAGCAACCACCTTGCTGAGAATAGCCTTCTTGATCCCCTCCAGTCTGGATTTCGTCCTCAACACTCCACAGAAACTGCTCTTCTAAAACTAACAAACGATCTTCTAACAGCCAAAACCAATGGACACGAATCTGTACTTTTATTCTTGGACCTTTCTGCTGCCTTTGATACTGCTGACCACTCCCTCCTCCTCCAAAAACTCCATGCCATTGGTATCCATGACTGTACTCTTCGCTGGGGTGTGTGTTTTAACTGCCAAAACCCTGGCCACATTGCTAGATTTTGCTGTGCACCCAGGAGGAATGGCAGGGATGCATGGGGAAAGAGGGATTGACAGGCAGAGGCTCCAGTATGGTCAGTAATATCTGAAACTGATGGTAATGATGCTTTTGTAAAAATTACTTTGGCAGAGATGCCCTATTATAATGAGCTCACATTTCTGACAGATACTGGGGCATCAAAATCAATCCTGTCTTCCCAGTGTACCCCACCCCTTCCCCACTCGAGCAAAAGGACAGTGGTTGGTTTGGATGGTTCTGTAACAGCTCTAAAAGAAACTGCCCCTCTGACAGTGAGGATTGGAGATGTTACAGTACAATCTACATTTTTGTTGTCTGATACCGTACCTTGTAACTTGCTGGGGAGAGATATATTGTCAAAATTACAGTGTACAATAAGTTACACTCCTGAGGGGGTCTTTGTCACCTCTCCGCTGACCGAAATAGGGCAAGAAGTGTGTGACAGTCTCCATGTTTTGGTGGCCGCCCCAAAAACATTTAATTCATCACCAGCCTTGCTGGACGTACCTGAGTCACTTTAGGCAGAGTCCAAGGAAGACATAGGTCTCCTAAATGTGACTCCGGTCAGCGTAAAGGTAAAACCAGGATCCATTTTACCAAAACTACCTCAGTATCCTCTCTATCAGCAACTGGAGGGTATCAGGGATCAAATAAGGATATACATAGAGAAGGTGGTGTTGCGGGAAATGAGCTCCCCTTGCAACACTCCTCTATATCCAGTGAAAAAGAAACCTACAGATAAGACTGCTCCAGTTAAGTACCGGATGGTACATGACTTGCGGGCTATAAACAAGATAATAGAAACTGATGCACCGATCGTGCCAAATCCTTACACTCTCCTTTCAGGTATTCCCAGTGATGCCAGCTGTTTCACTGTGATTGACCTGGCAAATGCATATTTTAGTGTAAAACTGGATGAGTCATGTGTCCGCCTGTTCAGTTTTACCTTTGATCAAAAGAAATACACCTGGCTCCGCCTCCCCCAAGGCTTATCTATCTCTCCAAGCTGTTTTAATCAAGCATTGGAACAGGTGTTGGACCAATGGCAGGTGCCGCCAGGGGTCACACTGCTTCAGTATGTAGATCACTTATGCTTGGCAGCGGTGACCAGGGAAATATGTGAAATGGCTTCTTTGAGTTTGCTAAAATTTTTAGCTGAGCAGAATTGTAAGGTGGCTAAAGATAAGCTGCAGTGGTGCCAGGACAAGGTTGTCTTCCTGGGGCATTGTATCTTTAAGGGGGGTAAACATTTAACCTCTGAAAGAAAAGAGGTGATACGCTCATACCCTTTTCCTAAAAATCATAGGTCTCTAAGAGCATTTTTGGGTTTGGTTGGATATTGCAGACAATGGATCCCTAACATGTCTCAAATAGTTAAACCATTGTATGCTTTGACCTCAGGTAAGGCAGTGCATTTTGAGTTGTTAGCTGAGGAGACACAGGCTGTGGAGGCATTGAAGGAGGCTATAATGGCATCTCCGGCATTATTGCTTCCAAATTATAAAAAAGACTTTTACCTGTTCTGTCATGAATCAGGTAATCAGGCATCTGGAGTGTTAACACAAAAATCTGCTGATAAGCACAAACCTGTGGGATATTATTCCCATCCTCTTGATCCTGTGATCTCAACAGCAGCACCTCGTGTGAAAGCCACAGTAGCGGCAGCCATGTTAGTAGAGAAGACTGCTGACATTGTGTTGGGGAACACCCTGATTCTCATGGTCCCCCACGCAGTGGAGCAGGTGCTGGGACAGCTTAACACAAAACACTTATCTGCTGCAAGATTAACTAAGTATGAGCTGGCTTTGCTTACACCGAGTAATATTATCATTAAGAGGTGTAATGTTTTAAACCCAGCCACTTTGTTACCCATTCGGCCTATTCCAGTGGAGGGGGTGCATGACTGTTGTCACACAACAGAGACCTACTATGAGCCCCCAGGGACAGTACAGGATTTTGCCCTGGAGAACCCAGAGCTGGAACTATGGGTAGATGGTTCCAGGTATTACACTGAGAAAGGTTCTGTCACTGGTTTGGCTGTGGTAAGTCAGGACAAAGTCATTTTCCAGAAGGCTCTACCAAATCATTGTTCAGCCCAGGTGGCTGAGTTGGAGGCCTTGATAAAAGCATGTGAATTGGCAAAAGGTAAATCAGTAAATATTTACACTGATTCACGTTATGCTCATGGGGCAATTCATGATTATGATTATTTCGTTCTCTGGAAAACTAGGAGCTTCTTAACATCACAGGGCAAGCCCATTAAAAACTCTACTCAGGTGAAGGCCTTACTTGAAGCCATCACTTTACCCGTTGCAGTTGCAGTGGTCAAGGTGAAGGCTCATACTAAAGCGACAGCTGCCTTACTTCCCCTGGTAATGAGTGAAGATGAGAAAGTGTATTTCCTGAAAGGGGACACAGACATCCAAACTCTACAACAATTGCAAAGTACTGCATCTCGTGAGGTAATCAATAAGTGGAAAAAGAACAATTGTCATTACAATGAGGTTACAGGTGTTTGGCTCCATGGGGATGGGAGGCCATGTGCCCCTCCTTCAATGTACCCGTCTCTTTATGGCACATCTCCCTTCTCATGTAGCCAAAGGAGGGATGGTTGATCTAATATGGAAATTGTGGTATGCACCAGGTATTGAGGAAGTGGCTAAACAGTATTGCCAGGCTTGTTTAATTTGTGCACAATATAATCCAGGAAAACGGGTAAAAACGCCTCAGGCTCACATCCCAAGAGCTTTGTATCCCTTCCAAAGATTACAGGAGGCGTGGCCTATACAGAAGGCCACAGCCACAGCAACAGCAAAGAAGCTGATACAGGAAGTAGTGTGCAGATATGGGATTTTTGAGACCTTAGAGTCAGATAGAGGAAGTCACTTTACTGGGCAGGTAATGAAAGAGGTACTTACAGCCCTCAACATCGAGCAACGCTTGCACACTCCATACAACCCCACAGCTAGTGGTAAAATAGAAAAATACAATGGGCTATTAAAAGCCAAGTTGAGCAAAATTACAGCTGAGACAGAACCTAATTGGTTACAAGGTTTGCCTATAGCTTTATTTGCATTGAGGACTACACCAAAACAGAAAGGGAAACTCTCTCTCTATGAAATATTATTTGGATCAGTACCAAGGACCAGCTTGTACTATCCACAGGCTTTAGCGAAGTCCTACGGGTCACTCACTGAATATGTCATCAGGTTACACAGGCATTTAAATCAATTGCACAAGAAAGTATATTCATCTCTTCCAGACCCAGATACCCTTGAAGGAACTCATGACCTGCAGCTAGGTGACTGGGTAATGGTGAGGAAGCATCAGGGGAGGGGTCTGGATCCCAGGTGGACAGGACCCTACCAAGTGCTGCTCGCTACAGCAACAGCAGTAAAGCTGGAAAACAGAGACACTTGTATACATGCTTAACATTGTAAACGGGTACATGCTGCAATTGTATCTGAGCAGTAGGACTAGTTCTCCTGCCTAATGATTCTGTGTCCTCAGCAAGACACTGCTCAGAATGTGATCATATCTCTCTAGCCGTTACAGGAACACCTAACGAGGAATTGTGCTGTGTTAAACTACCTGATGAAGGATCATGAGTGCCTGGAGGAGTTTGCTGCTGCTGAGTGTCGCGTGGTGTGCGCTTGTGGATGGTCAAACCTATCTGAATAGGATGATCCAATTACATGAGGTGATCAGTACTCAATTCAATCTTTCTAACTGTTGGGTGTGTTCTATGATTCCCCCAAGTGTTAGACACAAACCTATAGTAGCTCTAGCAGTTACAGATCCCAATTTATTTTATGCAATACTGACGAAAAAGACAGCAAATAGTACCTTAGCTGAGAAAACTTGGAAACTGGTAGAAGAAAAAGGGCTGTTGATGCAGGGAATATCAGGGAAAGGAATTAGACTAATCCTTAACCATAGTGTCGACCCAGAGAGGGTTGAAATGGGAATTACAGATTATTATAAAGACCTTGGGAATATTCAGGTTGTGGTAAATGGTTGTTTTAACATAGAAAAACTATGTGTTAGTGCCTCAAGGATTGTTCTAATTGTTTTGATGAGACCTTAAAGAAAACATTAAAGGCATTGAATGTAACTGATGAATGTGAAAGGGATTATGAATTCACTGACTTAAATAAGTACAATCATTCCTTAAAGGAAATAGTAGATTCCCAATTAAAAATTCACCACATAAGCATAGAAGCTAGAGTCCTGCCAGCCTCATATTATTATGTATGTGGCAGGAAGGCCTATAAGTGGCTACCAGCAAAAGCAAATGGTACTTGTGTGCTTGCTAGGCTGATTTATACCACTAGAGTTGTTAATACTACAGAACTACTAGAGGCCCATAAAGGAAAAAGATTTAAAAGATCTGCAGAAAATGAGAGGTACTCTATCACGACAGCACAGAAGGAAATGAAACGAATAGGGAAAAAGTACTCTGTGTCTTTGTTCGGGGAGGCATTTAAAACATGGACTTATGCCCCCTCGTTCACAGGCTGGGGACATGAAATGGCTAATAGGTTGAATGATTATAATAATGTTACTAACATAATGTTGGGACATGTTTTAGAGGCTCTAAAGGAAGAAACGGATGAGCTAATAGAGATCCGACGACAGGTGATTGCTAACCACATGGGGTTAGACATATCATTTGCTTCACAAGGAGGGTTGTGTAAAGTTATTGAACAAGAATGTTGTACTTATATAGTTGATAATAGCTATGATGTAGAAAAACATTTAGCGGCAGCAGGAGAACTGCAAGGGAAAGTGCAGAATATTGCTAATCATACATTGGATTTATCAGAATGGGGGGGGGGGAGGATGGCTATCCTGGCTAAACCCTCTATCATGGTTCAAAGGAATAGGAGAAGTGTTTAAAACCTTTTTGATAGGACTACTGAAAATTCTGGGGGTCATCCTGGGAGCTGTGTTACGTGTGTTTTTATGTTTTAAGATAGTCATGTGTGCATGTACAGCAATGTGTAAGGTAAAGATATAAACCTGATAAGAAAACCTCAGATGTTTCTTTTGCTTTCTCGAAGGAAGAAAATGGTAGAAAGACAAATGCGAAACCTATATTCCGTGTTTGATGGTCTCTGCAGTTGCCTATCCTGCTGTGATGCTGAAGCAGTAATGCCTGAACTAGAATTTGAATCTGAAAGTGAGAAATTACTTGATGGATGATATATGAAGCAGTTGGGAGTTCTCTAAGCCCTATGACCCCTACCAAGAACTTTGAACTAGAACAATTAAACTGTGTTGCTGGACCCAGTTCACTACCCAGTACTGGAGAGCCCATAGAAGAAAATAAGGAGTTTGTTCAAGCTGATGACTCCCGTCAAATATTGGAGGATGAACAGACTGTACGGGAAATTTGGGTTGTGGGACATTCATATATATATATTGGGCCCAGAAGAAGGCATTACAAGTGGGGATGGAGAATTTGGGGTGTGATCCCAGTCAGATAAAAGTAATATGGGGTGGTCTTAGGGGAATGCGCTGGAGGGCTTTGAAGCCACTCTTGTTAAAGGCGGCTGGTCATTGTCCTACTCCTCTTGGTATTATCATCCACTTAGGTGGTAATGATGTGGGGAGAAATAATAATTTGGGATTGATTTCCTTGATAAAAGAGGATTTGAGGTGGATTTCAGAGTATTTTCCTGACACCATTCTGGTATTTTCCTCCATTGTTCTCCGACCCTGTTGGAGTCGGGGAGTAAAGTGGAGGGGAAGAAGAATAAATAATGTTTTACAAAGCTTTTTGTGGAGAGAAAAGGGGTATATGTACCATAACTATTCTTTGGAAGGTGAACAGCTTGATCTCTTCTGAGATGATGGGGTTTACCTGAATAATGAAGGGAATTGCATTTTTATATCTAGTTTGAGACAGATGGTGGAGGTTTGTCTGATAATGGGGGATGTGAATTTTAGTTAGAGTGTGCAGTGGCTAAATAAAATCTAAGCTTGCTTGAGTGACTCTGTCCTATTAGTTCCAGCTCTTCGAGGGTAACATTCGCCCAGTTCACGAGCATGGCTACTCCAGCTTGTGAATGTCGGTAGAGGAGATGGAATGGATGGGGTCTATAACTTAGGAGGATAGTAAGGAACTAAAGTATTGTAACCTTCCTTAGCACCAGAAAGTCTGTAGATGGGGATGAGTGTGTGAGAGTGGGGGACTTATATTCTTGCATCTCCATACTCAAGATGATAGATGTTTTGAAGGGTCCTCTATCTTATACACCTTTGGTTCTTGTCTCTTTCAGGCTGATGGGAAGGAATGAAGATTAGTGATCGGCAATGATCAAAGGAGGGAAATGTATAGGGAATTTTATGATCATGCCGTATCACTATATATATATTTCTGGTTTGTATTGATTAAGTGTATTCTGTTTTGCTCTGGTCAAGCAAGTGCTGAATGACAAATTCTGTATTCCAATGTCAGCACTGTAGAATGACAAAACATATTTTGTCACGAACATGACTAGCCAGTGGTTTAGAGATAACAATTTGTGTGTTAGCAGTTTGAGATAATATAATGCACTTTGTAAGCAACTTGTATGTTAAGTTACGGTGATTGTCAAGTCACGTTTGTACGTCATAGCAGAATGGGAGACACAGATAACCAGATAAGCAGAAATGAAGATTTGGGTGTGTTAACGATGAAAACAGTATAAAACTGCACCCTGACAAGTGCAAGTTGGAGCACTCTGAGAAATGCATGACTTAATGTATTAGTGTTCCCCATATATATATATGCAATAATAAACTTTGAATTTGGAGCCAGTCTTGCTCGGCATTTTAACCCTTCACATATACCATCTCTATGCTGATGACACCCAAATCTATCTCTCTACCCCTCAGCTCACTCCCTCAGTCTCCTCGCATATCACTAATTTACTAACAGAAATATTAGTCTGAATGTCACACCAATTCCTCAAACTCAATCTATCCAAAACCAAACTTATAATTTTTCCTCCACCATGTGCCCCTCCCCCTGATCTCTCTGTCATAATCAATGGCACAACTATGGCACATCGCCACATGCCAAGGTCCTAGGCGTAGTCCTGGACTCTGAACTCTCCTTTAAGCTCCATGTCCAATCACTGTCCAAATCCTGCCGCCCAATCTCCGCAACATCTAAAAAATACACCCCTTTCTAACCAACGACACAGCAAAGCTCTTAATTCACTCCCTGGTCATTTCTCACCTCGACTACTGCAACTCCCTTCTCACTGGCTAACCCACATAGGCTATCCCCCCTTCAATCCATCATGAATGCTGCGGCCAGACTCATCCACCTTACCAGCTGCTCTGTGTCTGCTACTCCTCTCTGTCAATCTCTCCACTGATTCCTGCTCACCCAACAAATTCAATTCAAAATACTCACAACAACCTACAAAGCCATCCACAATTTAGCCCCTAGCTACATCCCCAGCCTAGTCTCAAAATACCAACCTAATCGTTCTCTTCGTTCCTCTCAAGACCTTCTGCTCTCTAGCTCCCTCGTCACCTCCTCCTTTGCTCGCCTCCAGGACTTTTCCAGAGCCTCTCCAATCCTATGGAACTCCTTACCCCAACCTGTCCAATTATCTCCTACTCTATTAGCTATTAGATGATCTCTGAAAACCCTCCTCTTCAGAGAAGCTTATTCTATCCACACCTAACAACTACATTTTCATTTTTCTTCATCAATTCACCCCCCACAGTTATTACCTTTTTGTTTCACTTGACCCTCCCTTTTAGATTGTAAGCTCTAATGAGCAGGACCCTCTGATTCCTTCTGTATTGAATTGTATTGTAACTGTACTGTCTGCCCTCATATTGTAAAGCGCTGCACAAACTGTTGGCGCTATATAAATCCTGTATAATAATAATAATAATTTAAAGTGCCCTGTCCCTGCGTGCCCCCTCGCAGAACCGAACTCATACGTAGGTCACGCCCACATTTGTAAACGGCTTTCAAACCACACATGTGAGGTATCGCCGTAAACGTTGGAGCAAGAGCAATAATTCTAGCACTAGACTTCCTCTGTAACTCTAAACAGGTAACCTATAAAAATTTTCAAACCGTCGCCTATGGAGTTTTGTAAGTACCGAAGTTTGCCGCCATTCCACAAGTGTGCACAATTTTAAAGCGTGACATGTTGACATGTGGCGTATCTATTTACTCAGCATAACATCATCTTTCATCTTTCACATTATGCAAAAATATTGGGCTAACTTTAGTGTTTTTTTTTTTTTTTTTAATGCATGGTTTTCCAAAAAAAATCTGTTTGAAAAATTGCTGAGCAAATACCATTCGAGATAAAAAGTTGCAATGATCACCATTTTATTCCCTAGGGCTCTGCTAAAAACATGTATAATGTTTGGGGGTTCGGAGTAATTTTCTAGCAAACGAATGATGATTTTTACATGTAAGAGAGAAGTGTCAGAATTAGCCTGGGTGGCAAGTGGTTAAGCCACTCACAACAAAAGTTTATGATTCTACTACATCACTGCTGTGATTGTCACTTTTAAGGTGCCATATTTTCATATGTCTTCAAAATGCCAACACTTATGAACATGCCAGGTTTTATGCAGATCAAAGGCACTTCTAGATGATGAGGCGGAAAGGTATATTATTAAAATCATTGCTAATGTTTTTATAACTATAAGATGGCTTCTAAAAGCTAACCTTTGTCTGTACGTCGCTTTATGTTTAATGTACATGTGTGTAATTTGGACATCTGAGTGTAGAAGAATATGGCAACAAGGATCCTGTTTAGTCTTTGGAAATTGAATCATAAGGCCTCATACACACGGGCGTATCTAAAAAAATAAACAAAACGTCGGGTCCGACGTCAAGGAAAAAAAGTCGACGTTTTTCGGCGTTATGCATTGGCGTTTTTGAGCGTTAGTGAGCGTCGGCGTCAATAGACGTTTTTTAAAAAAAAACATCCCTCTGCTATTTTTCAACCTAAAAACGTTGGCGTCAAAAAACGCCAGAAAACGCCGGTACAATATTAGGTGGCGTTTGTTGGCGTTTTGTGGCGTCGGCGTCAAAAAACGTCAAAACGTTACAGCCTCAGAACGCGATGGCCATGGGTTCTACTTTCTGCTCACTAATGCCGATGCCACCTACAGCTCAAAAACGCAGACGTTTTTATGGGGCCATTGACTAACATGGAGAGCTGCAAAAAACGCCAGCGTCAAAAAACGTCCGTGTGTATGAGGCCTAAAAGTATAAATTAACATATGCAGAATCCGCTAAAAATCTGAACAAGTCCCCAAGATTTATCAGAAGATATCATCAACATCTGACCAGTGACCAAAGACTGCATAGTTTACACCTTTTTTATTGTAAATACTCATGTCAATCATCCAGTAAATTGAGACATCTTTCAGCATACCTCTGACATCTGTTTCTGATCTCCTAACCTGCAATATGTCTTTGAATCAGGCCTCACTGACTATCTGTAGACAGGTAGCTCTACCTGTATTCCAACAGTGACTACAGGGTTTGTATATCGGTACTCCCAGGTATGCATCTTTCTGCAAAAATAACATCTTATTTTACGCAAAGAATAGTAAAAGAAGGCTTGGCTGGAGTCTTTTATAGACAACACTACAATTCCACTTACTCTAAAATGGTGAAAGCAATACTGATATTTGGGGGCAAAAAAATGTTCCCTTGTTCGCTTGTGTTTACATAGGGCCGCATATGTGCGGCCTCTCTGTGTTAAATCCCATCCGCTGAGCGGTTGCATATATGTGTGCAGGTGACGGGAAGAGGTTAAGTCCTCAAATGTTTATGTCAAAACTATTTCAGATTCCTAACCTAAATTGTTGGCTATTATTGTTCAGCTGTTACTTTGGGATAAACGGTTGTTCCAGGGACACAAAATCATACCAGGGACACAAAAATACGCCGCATCTAAGATAAAATAAAATAATGCGGCCATCGCAGCATGTCCTGCAATCAAATATTCATATCGCTAAGAAGACTCCCTGCTGCCCTGTGACCATACTAATCCGTCCATAGCGCTATGACAGAGCGCAGGCAGGGCGGACCAGGATGGCCATCCAAAAATAGCATGGCAAACAAGGCATATATCAACATGAGCTTATGGCATAGTACCATATCTTGAACACCAGATAGGCCATGATTACAGATCCATCATATGATGTGTCCATTTATATTGTCACATACAGTGGGTACGGAATGTATTCAGACCCCCTTAAATTTTTCACTCTGTTATATTGCAGCCATTTGCTAAAATCATTTAAGTTCATTTTTTTCCCTCATTAATGTACACACAGCACCCCATATTGACACCCCACGACACACATGTAATTACTCCCTTTTTTTACTTGAATTTACTAAAATCGTTTACCGACGTTATATTGTCTCACTTTTTAAATTCCCCCAGACTTATGTAAGGCATGGGTGACATACACTGTTATATTTACCTGTGTAGTATACTACCTAGACATTAGTACCGGATAGACCACAAGTTCTATACCATGATACGGTATTCGAGTACAACTATATACGGAACAAACGGTACGATAAAAACCTACCGGTAGGACCAGGCGGGACGGACGCGAGACAGTATCGCGATACCTGCCTAATCATACCAGTGTCCCGTCGTCCCTCAGAAGAATCGCTATACTTATAA
>BLSH010521080.1:182111-200177 GCA_018402905.1 Glandirana rugosa
AACCACTTTCACAAAGACCAAATAATATACACTAATTTGGGTTATTTTTACCAAAGACATATAGCAGTATAAATTTTGGCCAAAATTTACGAAGAAAAATTACTAATTTGCAAAATGTTATAACAGAAATAAAGAAAAATGCATTTTTTTACAAAATTTTCGGTATTTTTCCATTTATTGCTCAAAAAATAAACACCCCAATGGTGATTAAATACCACCAAAAGAAAGCTCTATTTGTGTGAAAAAAAGGACGAACATTTCATATGGGTACAGTGTAGTATGACTGAGTAATTGTCATTCAAAATGTGAGAGCACTGAAAGCTGAAAATTGGTCTGGTTAGGAAGGGGGTTTAAGTGCCCAGTTGTCAAGTGGTTAATGAGGAAAATAAATGAACTTAAATGATTATAGCAAATGGCTGCAATATAACAAAGAGTGAAAAATTTAAGGGGGTCTGAATACTTTCTGTACCCACTGTATATAGCTCCTGATCATGGTCCTAGTCCACCCATGGTGCCATAAACAAAGGGCGGGCCAGCATGACCATTCAAAAAGTCAATAGGACGCCTCAAAGGCCACATACTTACCTAATGCACGGGAGCTGTCCAGCACACATCCATGTGTCAGAGCCGCCGTTCGGAGGCTGACACTGGGACGCCGCCAGTCCTCACATCTTATGCCCAGTTCTGTCTGAAGTGACGAGGCCGGCAACAGCCTCCTGACGATTAGAGACAAATTTACTAATTATAGCGTCCTCTGCAAGGAAATGCCAGTTGTGAGATAGAATATTGTGAACTTGCAAGGATGCTATAATTAGTAAATTTGTCTCTAATCGGTCAGAGATGGTGTTCATGAGAGCACCATCTCTGTGCGATAGGCTCATTCTCAGCCGCTACCTCCCGGTGCTCCAATGGAGGGTGCAATGTGGGGGGTGGGCACTTATCACTGTGGGGAGTGTGATTACTGCCCATGGATAAGGGAGGGATCTAGTTATCCTCTGCCGAGGGGTGGCATCCACAGACCTCGTATGTACACCACCTGTCAAATGGAGGGGGTGGTGTACATGGCAACGTGTGCCTGTGGTGCCTTCTATATAAGGAAGACCAAGCGCACACTTGCCAGACTGATCCAGGATCATCGCTATTATATAGACGCTGGTCTCCTATATACCTCTATTGGAAAACACGTTGGCCTCTGCCATAGCTATGACACTATGACAATCTCCTTTTTCGTACTAACCCATGTGCCTCCAAATCCACGAGGAGGTGATATTTACCAAAATATTCTTAGAATGGAATCATGCTGGATATTTAACCAGAGGGCCACTGAGCCCCCTGGTTTGAATACATGCGCTGCTTGCTATGGCACGGGAGGACCTGGGGCCTGTTGGCATCGCCCATAGTTACATATATAGTTACATAGTTAGTCAGGTTGAAAAAAGACACAAGTCCATCCAGTTCAACCAAAAAAAAAAAAAAAATATATATATATATATACATATACATATATATACACATATACACATACAACCAAATAATCCCATATACAATACTTCACCCACAGTTGATCCAGAGGAAGGCAAAAAACCCCAGCAAAGCATGGATCCAATTTGCTATAACGGGGGAAAAAATTCCTTCCTGATTCCCCGAGAGGCAATCGGATTCACCCTGGATCAACTTTACCTAAAGATGTTAGTACCCAGTTATATTATTTACATTAAGGAAAGAATCCAGGCCTTTTTTAAAGCAATCAACCGTGCTGGCCAAAACCACCTCTGGGGGGAGTCTATTCCACATTTTCACAGCTCTTACCGCCATAGGGCGGTCTTGCCAATGGCCTCCATGTCTAGTGTGGGCGCCCGCGCCGGAAGTGACGTCAGGAGGCTGTTGCTGGCCTCATCACTTCCGACGGAACTGGGCATAAGATGTGAGGACTGGCGGCGTCCCAGTGTCGGCCTCCAAATGGTGGCTCTGACACATGGATGTGGGCTGGACGGCTCCCGTGCATTAGGCAAGTATGCGGCCTTTGAGGCGTCCTATTGACTTTTTGAATGGTCATGTTGGTCCGCCCTGCGCTTTGTTTATGGCGCCACGGGCAGGCTAGGACCATGATCAGGAGCTATATATGTGACAATATGAATGGACACATCATAAGCTGGATCTGTAATGATGGCCTATCCGGTTTTCCGGATATGCTACTATGCCATAAGCTCAGGTTGATATATGCCTTGTTTGCCATGCTATCTTTGTATGGCCATCCTGGTCCGCCCTGCGCTCTGCCATAGTGCTATGGACGGATTAGGGTGGTCATGGGGCAGCAGGGGGTCTTCTTAGCGATATGAATATTTGATTGCAGGACATGCTGCAATGGCCGCATTATTTTATTTTATCTTAGATGCAGCATGTTTTTTGTGTCCCTGGTATGATATTATAATCCAAAGGGCCGATGTAATGACATTATTGCCTTATCACTTAACGCTTTTACAAATGTTTGGTATAGACCATTTAGAAAGCCCTTGTATGTCTACTCTCAGGTAGTCGGTCCCTCCTTCCTAGTGTTGGACCGAAGCTTACGTCTTGGGACGCTCTGGCAAAGTGCCCATCTCCTGCTGGAGAGGACATTGCTCCATCTGTCCAACCTCCTCCTCGACATCCCAGTTCAATATCCGCCTGTGCGGGATGGGTGACTCTGACATCCCTGTCTTCCAGTGTCCCTGGCTTTTGGTGGCGGTGCCTAGGAGGGAATGAGGCAAGCGGCTCGACAAGTCTAAGCACTATATTGGTTGTGGTGAGCATGTAAAATGAAATTTTGTTTTTATTGTTAACAGTTACTGTGTGAATACATGTACATATTGCATATGACTAATATAGAATGGTATCTGTAATAGAGTATCAAGCAACCGGGATCACCCTGGATGAAGCAAGCAAGCTGCGAAACGTCGGTGAAACATGATCCCAATATTGCATTCCTCATGACTTACGCACTTTGTATAATGTATCGTTCCTATTGGTGATATGTGATACCAAATTTTATATCTTATATACTGAATAAAATTGTAAAATTTTATTAAAATTGCTGTGATATTGCTCATCACTGAGGTATGTCTCATAAAATCCCCCTACGTTTGCATCTTAAGGCTCACTGTTAACCCTGACAGTCTGACTAAGACAATTTCTGTATCCACTTTTGTAATACACAAATGAAAGGCAAAACATATTTGTGTATAGAAATTAAAAAAACACTATCAATATTTTTTTTTTATCACATTCCCTCTGTACTCAGCTGCAAAAGAGCTGGGGGAGGAGAAACAGCAGTATACTGAGCTCACCAGTGAAAGGCTGTGCAGGGGGGGGTTCAGGACAAGTCTGATCATTGGAGGAGAGCAGGCTGTGTATAGGCTAGCATATATAGGGAACTGACCTCGGTGTGTAATCCTGCTTAGTGTGGTCAGTTTTTTTATATTAAAGCAGAGGGACTGGCAGGAACACCAGGGATTTCACACAAAGGAAGCAATACAAACAGAAAGGGATACTTTTTCATACAAGTACCTGGTACCGCAGGCATGTACCAAGAATATGAAATGTTGGGGTAACAAACACATTAAGGGAATTATAGAGCATACAAACGCAATAAATTACCCACATTTTTATGCAGAGTAAATAGATACCCAAAATGCCAAACCTTAAATGTGTGTGCCCCTGTCAAATAGGGATAATCAGTACCCTACATTTTCAATATGCAATGCTTTAAAAGCCCCCTATAGGTATCAGTTTAGTGTTACGGAGGAGGTCTGGTGCTAGAATTATTGTTCTCACTCCAGCGTGCGCGGTGATATGTAACGTGTATCGCAATTGCCTTTTTTCAGATCCTCAGAGTGTTCTTTGCCCTGAGGTGCCATGTCGAACTTCCAGTAATCAGTATGAAAGAGTGAGAGCAATAACACTAAATTTAACACACCTGCTTCCCATTCACACCTGAGACCTTGTAACACTAACAAATCACATGACACTAGGGAGGGAAAATGACTAATTTGGCCAATGTGGACATTTTCACTTAGGGGTGTACTCACTTTTGTTCCCAGCTGTTTAGACATTACTGGCTGTGTGTTGAGTTATTTTCAGGGGACAGCAAATGTACACTGTTATACAAGCTGTACACGCACTACTTTACATTGTAGCAAAGTGCCGTTTCTTCAGTGTTGTCACATGAAAAGATAGAATAAAATATTTACAAAAATGTGAGGGGTGAGAATACTATGTGGATATATATTTCTAAACACAATAATTTGTATATTTAACCACCTCATTACTGGGCACGTAAACCCCCTTCCTGTCCAGGCCATTTTTCAGCTTTCAGCACTATCACACTTTGAATGACAATTACTCAGTCGTGCAACACTGTACCCATATGAAATTTGCATCCTTTTTTCACACAAATAGAGCTTTCTTTTGGTGGTGTTTAATCACTAGTGGGTTATTTATTTTTTGTGCTATAAATAAAAAAAGTTTGAAAATCTTGTGAAAAAATGCATTTTCTTTGTTTGTCAAAAAATTTGGCAAATTAGTAGTTTTTCTTCATAAATATTAGCCAGAATTTATACTGCTACATATCTTTGGTAAAAATAACCAAGATGTGTGTATATTATTTGGTCCTTGTGTAAGTTATAGAGTCTACAACCTATGGTGCCAATCATTGAAAATTGATCACACCTGATCACACCTGATATACTGACGGCCTATCTCAATTCTTGAGACCCTAGCAAGCCAGGAAAGTACAAATACCCCCCAAATTACCCCTTTTTGGAAAGTAGACCACCCAAGGTATTTAGTAAGAGGCATGGTAAAATTTTTGAAGTAATTTTTTCCCACAATTCTTTGCAAAATTAAGATTTTTTTTTTCTTTTTTTTTTTCACAAAATTGTCATATATTAACAGGTTATTTCTCACATCCAGCATATGCTGGATGAGTATGGGGATATCACATGTCTGAGACTTTTTCACAGCCTGGCCACATACAGAGGCCCAACATGCAGGGAGCGCCGTCAGGTATTCTAGGGACATAAATTACACATCTAATGTCAGGACGACATATCACATTTTTGAAGGCCCTGGAGCACCAGGACAATGGAATTGCCCACAAAATGACCCCATTTTGGAAAGCAAACACCCCAACGTATAATCTATGAGGCATAATGAGTCTTTTGAACATGTCATTTTTTTCCAGTAGTTTTTGGAAAATGTGGGAAAAAAATGAAAACGCATTTTATTTTACACAAAGTTGTCCATTTATATGATATTTCCAACACATAACATGTACATAGCAAAAATGACACCCCAAAATATATTCTGCTACTACTCCTGAGTGTGGCGATACCACATGTGTGAGACTTTTACATAGCCTGGCCAAATACAGAGGCCCAATATTGAACTAGCACCTTCAGGCGTTCTGCGAGCATAATTACACATCTCATTTCTCAACCACCTATTACACTTTTGAAGGTCCTGGAGCAACAGGATAATGGAATTGCCCACAAAATTACCCCATTTTGGAAAGCAAACACCCTAACATATAATCTATGAGGCATAATGAGTCTTTTGAGCATGTCATTTTTTTCCAGTAGTTTTTGGAAAATGTGGGAACAAAAATGAAAACGCATTTTTTTTTTACACAAAGTTGTCCATTTATGTGATATTTCCAACACATAGCATGTATGTAGCAAGAATGACACCCCAAAATACATTCTACTACTCCCCTGAGTATGGCGATACCACATGTGTAAGACTTTTACATAGCCTGGCCACATACAGAGGCCCAACATTGAACTAGCACCTTCAGGCATCCTACGAGCATAAATTACACTTGTGGTCAGATTCTTCCCTGATTGGACAGTGATACCATAATTGCCAGACCAGAATTGTGCCTTGATCTGGCTGGTCAGTACACCTGAAAGAGGGCATACCTTGAATGTATGATTACCTTGAAATAAAGGAGCTGTGCATGCTGATTAGCTCTGAACTGGGGACCCGGGTGGGTGGGGACCGAGAAGCCGAGCCGACACTGAAAGGGAGGAGGATGGAGCGTTATGTGCTACAGACTCCTCCCACAAATCCAGGCCAGCCTTCAGACTTGTGGTCAGATTCATCCCTGATTGGACAGTGATGCCAGACCTGAATTGTGCCATGATCTTTCTGGTCAGTACACCTGAAAGAGGGCAAAAGACACGAAATAGGTATGAAATTATTTTTTTGCAGAGACTAACAATCACTTCCCACTTAATTTAACAGAGTATTGAAAGCTTGGATAACTTCCGTATGTGGTTCAGGTATGTAACGACTATAGCAAGCAGACCTCCAACGCCCCATATGTTTAATAATGTATGCCGGGACCCCCGGCTTAGAAGCTGCGGAAGCTGCCCAATCCTAAATGAATGTCCAGAAAATCGTCTAGGATTCAGATGCAAATTTGTCAGCAAGATGCGCATATGCGTAATGAATTGTTTTGAGGACAGAGGACACACTGGACAGGGGAGCAAAGGAGAATCCAAAGGTGCTGCCGCAAAGTGACTACAGAGTGTATCCAAAACTACCATCGGACACCATGGGCCACCAGTGCCATAGTATTTTACCACAAACCCAGGCCCTAACTGTCTAGTTTTACTATTCCATTAGCTGCAAGGCATAATGGTCATTTCCTATGGTAAGACTACTTCTTAGCAAAACTGGTGCATTCAGGTTAGCCTGCGAAACTTCCCCTGGTCTGAGAAAATCAAAGAAACTCAGATAAATGGCGGCTTTGAGCACCAAACTAGGACCCACCCCAAATGGGGAAGTAGACAACATGTCTGACATGTCCTGAAAAATTCTCCCCGTAATCTGTTGCCGTGACAACCGAGATTGATCCTGAGACCTTTGCATCCCCCTCAACATAGCTTTGAGAGGGTGAGCTGCAAAAATGGACGGCCTGTTAGGTGACTGTAGAGATCTGAAATGCTGTACCCCTGACAAATACAGCTTAACAGTGCTAGAGGATAATCCCAACTCGCTGTGACAGTAATCTACAAATGCCATGACATAACTAACATCTCCCGGGGCATCACAAGGATATCGATCCATGAACCTGCGAAACGCCATCCACCCCGTGGTATAAGCCTTCAAGATATTCCTGGATAGGGAACCGTTGGCCAACACCATGGCCTGATCCCAGAACCTGTCTAGTCCATGATTAGATGGGCGTAAGGCGGAACTGCTTTGCCCTCCAGCTTGGCTCCCGGATGCTGTAAGAAAAATTGAGGCAGGTTAAAACGTGACAGTGCATCAGCAGCACCATTAACCTTCCCTGATGAATTAACCTTGGAAATGAAATTTAAAAGTGATGCCTAACCATGTCAATCTGCGCATGAATGACATGATCAACAGTGATCCTAATCTGCCTTTAATGATAATTTTGGCCGTAGCCAAATTATCTGTGAAGAAAATTACTGACTTCCCAGTCTACTCCGCTCCCCACGTGACTGCTGCTGCTACGATTGGATAAATTTCAAAGAGAGTTGAGGTCTGAGCAAATTTAGGCAAATGAAACACCTCGGGAGACCACCATCTAGCAAACCTTTGGTTACCAAATATGGCTGAAAAACCCATGGATGCTGCAGCATCGGAGAACACCCTAGGTGAATCATTGGTAGGTTGTGGAATAAGTGAGGAGATGCTGTTCCAGTCACAAAGGAACTGATCCCACATGACCAGATCAGCCCGGGCATCCGCCTGCAACCTGATCACTGATTCAGAGTCCTGACATAAGGGCAGCAGGGCCAATAACCTAGATACAAAGGATCTACCCTGAGGGATAATCATAGCATGATTCAACATGCCCAAGAGAGACTGTAACTCCCTTTTGGAACAAACTGGTGACCGCACAAATGCATGAACAGTCTGCCGAATCCTGACCAGTTTCTCTTTGGGCAAGCTTGCAACCATGCTACCAGAATCCAAAGTTATACCCAAAAAATTGACAACCTTGGACGCCCCCTCCACTTTGCGGGCTGCGAACGGAACATTCAATTCCGAGAACAACCTGGTAAGTGGCTTCAGATCCTTTGGTGATGAATCCGGGTCTTCAATCAGTAGGAAATCATCTAAATAATGCACTATCCGCTCACAACCCTCGCATTTACCCAAAATCCAGTGAAGTGCTTGTGCAAATAAATCAAACAAGCAAGGACTACTCTTTGATCCGAAAGTTAATCTAGTGGCAAAGTAATAATTCCCCCGCCATTTAATGCCATACCATTGCCAAAGGTTAGGCTTTATAGGCAGCAGCTTAAACAAATCCACCACATCCGCTTTGGACAACCAAGCCCCTGTTTCTAACTGCAAAATGTGCTGTATGGCTAAATCCACCGATGCGCATTTCAACAAAAACTCTTCTGATGGAACAAGTGAATTCAAACTCGGTATGTGGGAAGAATGAGGCGCACACAGGTCATAAATCAAACAATATTTATTGGAGAATTTTCCACAAACCACCCCTATCGGGCTGACCCTCCACATGCCAAAAGGTGGAGACACGAATGGACCGATCACGAAGCCCTTGGAGATTTCTACTTCCAATAGTTCATCCACCACAGCAGCATGTCTGGCAGATTCCTGCATTTGAAAGACTGCGTTGGAAGTGTGATGAAACCTGTATGAAACCCCTCTGGAAATCCCTCCATCAAAAATTGCCTGAATGCCGGTGACGGATGATTTTCTAAACAGTCCTCTAACAAAGAAACGTTTATTTGGCTTAGTCATGTGCTGGATGACCTAACCAAACAAGAGGACTTAGGGTGTGCCCTGAAACAATTTGTGCAGACATGTAGGAGCCTACACTGATTATAATTACAACCTGCCTGATTATAATTATTGCACAACTGTGCCTTACCCATATAATGGATAGGCCTCCCCAACTTGTCCACCTGTCCTGTGGGTCCTGTGGAAGATACCTCACTGACTTGTTTGACCGCCCCAACGTGACTAGATGCCTCGAACGTGCGGCACCAAGCTGAAGTATGAGCTGTGGACTGACAATTGCCGCACACCGGAGACTTCTGATTGGCAAAATGCCTGCAGAATAGTTCCGTATCAATGTTACTCCAACATGTGACTAACTGGAACTGAGCCCAAGTTGCTGCAACCTTCGCCGAAAAAGATCTATGGTAGTCATAGAAACTACACCTGCCATATTTATGCGCCAAATCCACTACTTTATGTAGATATAGGTCCAATTCCTCTCTTCTACCGGGACTAACTGAGCAGATAATATCCCTGAAAATAGCAAATGCCAGCACAGATTCTGCCACACTAAGCATGTGCGTGGGAGCCGCCAGTCACGGCACGGTCGCAGTGGAGGAAGGGCACGGAGGCCGTTTCTTCACTGCGCATGTGCCGACATGACATCGGCACAGCTACAACACTGCATATCTCCTGCACCGTACAGGTTTAGGAGATATGCAGGGCACCTACAGGTAAGCCTTACCTCACAAGTTGACAACCACTTTAAGCATGGGGGCCTTTATTCTAAGGACGTGCGTGAATACTACGCAGCGCGTGCAACCACCTAATACACAACCACCCCTATGTGTAATGTACTCCCCTTCTGTTTAGCCCGAGCAACCTGCAGCACTGATACAGGAATTAAAAAGGAACACTCAGGGCTAACGTACCCACAGAACGTGGTGGGTAGATATAGGAGTAGGATGCGTGAACGTGCATAGTATGACGTATGGTATACAGGCGAGCATTTATGTTTTATAACATTTAAAAACTAAAACTCAGCCCATATGAATCCGTAGACGTGACGGATCCTGAAATAACCACCTGACTACCACTACCGTGAATGAAAGTCATCTGACACACCTTACTGTTTGCGAGATACTCTGGGGTCCACGAGCAACCAGATACCTGAATTCTGGTGATGCACCTGATGAAAAGGTATGACAGACGTAATGATGAAGTAACAAATGACACTGCAGCGAAACCAGATGAACATGAAAAACGCACAAAAATGATGGACACCAGAAACTGAACCATGCCCCATGCAACAGTAACCCTCTATGTGTAAAAATGTTTTTTTTTTAAAAACGCACCTGCTAATGATACGCAATTCAGAGGTCCACCTATGAAGATCGCAAGAACACCACTATTGCAAAAGCAACACTAACGACTGGAAGATGAAGACCCACCTGTGACAAAAAGTACTGACAGTGACTCCCCCCATACTAACAATGAACCGAGAAGTGACATCCAACAAATGCCCAAGCATGCTGCAAGAGACACCCCCCTCCCCCAACAGACCTAAGCAATAATCTCTTACACAAGGGAATTACTACAACCGCCAATGCTATGCCCCCCCCCCCCTTTTCTAACCATTGAAACAGCCTGTATATGCTGAGTGACTACAATACACCTCCCCCGCTTTTTTTTTTCCTCCCAGCACACTTCTGCCCTCTCCCCCCCCTCTACCTTAAACACATGACACCTCGCCACCGCAGCGGCGAATACCTAACCTGCGATATTCCCTGCAACCACCCCTCCCCCCCTCTGGCCATGGAACTTCCTGCTGCACTGCCCCCCCTATCCAGGCATGCCAGGGAGGAGAAAGACAGGATACAGATCTCATTATCTCAGCTGGGGGGGGGGAATGGCGGAGATGACCGCCGGGTTGAATCAGCCGTTTGCTTGACACCTGCCCCCCCCCCCCCCCGCCGTGAATGGCGAAATGCTCTGCCGCCCCCTAGGGTTCCCACCTCATCCCTTTAATCCAGGACACACCTTAATTACACAGGTTCTGTGGCTGATTAAGGTGGTAATTAAACTCACTTGGTGCCTTATCTGCATTAAATCAGCCTCAGAACCTTTGTAATTCATGTGTCCTGGATAGAAGGGATGAGGTGGCAATCCTACCTCCCCCGTCCCCACTCAGGTACACCAGAACTCAGAGCCACAGGGCCACAACAGACAGATCCCATGGCACAGATGGGGAGGGGGGGTGCCGGATAATCAGCAGCTTGTTACGCTTGTGCACCTGCCCCCACCCCCCGCATAGAACCGCAATGATAAAATGCCTGCCCACTCGTATACCTGGCCGTATGACAGCGAATGCTCTGTCCCCTCCGCCCCGATCGTTACCTGTGAGCTGCCGATGCCCGACAATGCTGCTGCGGCCCCTATACCTGTCACCACGAGCCGCCCGTGTCTCTGCGAAAAACTGGAAGTCCCGTGTATCTGCAAATGACATCCACAAACCGAGAAGCCGAGCCGACGCTGAAAGGGAGGAGGATGGAGCGTTATATGCTCCGGCCAGCCTTCAGACATCTCATTTCTCAACCACCTATTACACTTTTGAAGGACAATGGAATTTCCCACAAAATGATCCCATTTTGGAAAGCTAACACCCCAGCATATAATCTATGAGGCATAATGAGTCCTTTGAACATGTCATTTTTTTCCAGTAGTTTCTGATAAATGTGAGAAAAAAATTAAAACGCATTTTTGTTTACACAAAGTTGTCCATTTTTATGATATTTTCAACACATAGCATGTACCTAGCAAAAATGACACCCCAAAATACATTCTAATACTCACCCTGAGTATGGCAATACCAAATGTGTGAGACTTTTACAGGTGATGTTTACTGATAGGTAATGACGGTGGTCACTGACAGGTGATTGGCGATGGTCACTGATGGGTGACTGGTGGAGGTCACTGATGGGTGACGGGTGTCTGGTGGTGGTCACTGATGGGTGACTGGTGGTGGTCACTGATGGGTGATGGGTGACTGGCAGTGGTCACTGATGGGTGACGGGTGACTGGCGGTGCTCACTGAAAGGTGACGGGTGACTGGCGGTGGTCACTGATGGGTGACTGGTGGTGGTCACTGATGGGTGACGGGTAACTGGTGGTGGCCACTGATGGGTGACTGGCAGGGGTCACTGATGGGTGCCGGGTGTCTGGTGGTGGTCACTGATGGAAGCCGTGTGTCTGGCGGTGGTCACTGATGTGTGACCGGTGTCTGGCGGTGGTCACTGATGGGTGACCGGTGTCTGGCGGTGGTCGCTGATGGGTGACGGGTGTCTGGCGGTGGTCAGTCATGCGTGACGGGTGACTGGCGGTGGTCACTGATGGGTGACAGGTGACTGGCGGTGGTCACTGATGGGTGACTGGTGGTGGTCACTGATGGGTGACAGGTGATGGCAGTGGTCACTGATGGGTGAATGGCGGTGGTCACTGATGGGTGACTGGTGTCTGGTGGTGGTCACTGATGGGTGACTGGTCACGGTCACTGATGGGTGACAGGCCACGGGTGACTGGCGGTGGTCACTGATGGATGATGGGTGACAGGCCACGGTCAGCGATTGGGGACAGGCCACGTTCACTAATGGGTGACGGGTGACATGCCACAGTCACTGATGGGTGATGGGTGACACGCCATGGTCACTGATGGGTGACGGGTGACACGCCACGGTTACTGATGGGTGACAGGCCACGGTCACTGATGGGTGTTGGGGTTTCTGCTAGGCGCTCTGTTCTCTGATAGCTTGGGCTGTCTCAGTATATCTATTCAGGATCCTGGGAGAATGACCTTAGCACAGAAAAGCATCACACAGACACAGGCTGTAGTCAATCTCTCTCATTTACTTCAGTGAGTTAACATTTATACAAAGTTATGAAGGGCGTTGCAAAGTTAATGATATTCCAAAATAATTAAGGCTATAGGTAAAAAGCTATAGTACGTGACTAAAACTCCTCCTTAAGTGGGGAGGGGGTAAATTCCTGTGTAGTCACCTAGGAAGAAATTAGCCTGGAGCTAGAAGTTTTATTAAGGAGGAAATCGAAACTCGAAAGTAAATGTTTTGCACGTGAGACATAAGACATGAAATGGCGGGGGCAATCTTAAAATGGAGCTTGTAATGAGATGGTGTTTCAGTGTTTCCCCTCCCTCTCCCCATAATCCCATCTTAAATCATGAACATGATTTCCCCTTGAACCCTTTTCGAGCCTTGTGTTGTCACGGACGTCATCGGGGGCATATAGCTCCCCGGTAAAGTCAGTGGGCATAGCAACTGTCCTGTCCTTGATATCCTTGTTGTAAAAGAAGGACTATACCCACCCATCTAGAGATGTTTTAATACCATTTTGCTTACGGCTACGGTGTCTTCTTAGGTACTGTAAGTAGTTTTCGGGGCTGGGGTTGAGGGGCCAAACATAGAGAGATTATCTACTCCTTTGCTCAACATCTTTCTAAAGCATGGAATAATACAGCAAACTATTACCTATTACAGCTAATATAACAATAATGATTATAGAAAGTTGAACTAGGGCTTGTTTCCACCCGGTGAACCACCCAAAATACTGATCTCATGGGTTGTCTATACCCGAGCTCTTCTTAAGCTCTACGGATAGGTTTTCCAACTTTTTTAATTGCCATGGTGACCTTGCCATTAGGGCCTGTATTACTAGGATGTATGTACAACATGTGCTCATTTTTTGGAATCATAGCACACACTCCTCCCTTTTCTGCTGGAACCATGTCTAAAACCATCCTGTTCTGGAATGTCATAGTGGAATCTGCCTGTATCTGTTCAGCTATTCCCTGCAGTGCATCCCTAGTGTAGTTAACAAAACGTTGATGATAATAAATGTAATTTATCCATTCTACATTCTTATTAACAGTTATTATGGGGATGAGTGATTCAAATCCAGCTGCCACTTGGTCTCTGGCTTTGAATTCATCTGGGACCCCTCTTGGGACACCTATATATGTCTTCCCATGAATGTAAAAATGACACTGCCAAGGTACTGTAGGACAGCGAACTATATGGCAGTAGTCAAAAGTAAAGGTGGCTACATGTGTGTTTGATGAGTTATGCCAGAATGTTGTGAGACTGGGGGGTTTACCCTTTCGGGTAATGACCATCTCTGTACTAATACATATGGGAAAAGTCAATAAGGTCACTAGAGATGGGGGTAGGATCAATGAGATCAAGGGCCATGGTCCAAAATTCAGGTAGCAGTTCATTTTCAGGGTCAAGGTTGTCTGCCTCCGTTAATACCCCCTTTTCTTGACTTTTCTTTTCGAGGTCAGGGCTTTCTGCCCCCGTTAGTACCTCCTTTCTTGGTTCTGGGACCTCTGGGTCAGGTCTCTTCTTTACCAACTTCACTCTGGTGGCGTGGATCCAGGCAGGGTTGTGTTCTGTCAGGACTGCGGTTCTGGTGATGGCTATCACTGTGGTCTCGGGGCCATAGGCGAAGTCCTGTGGTTTCTTTCCTCTCGGCAACCGCTTTACCACTACCATATCTCCTGGCTGAAAAGGGTGAGTGTTCTCCTGTGGAAGAGAAGGAAACTTGCGAGTAACTTCTTCCTCTACCTGGTCTAGAATTTTAATCAGTCTCCTTACATACTCATCCCTGATGTTCTCTAAATCTCCCCCTAAAGTCACTAGTGGTTTCTTGGCCCAGGGTGTGGGGAAGGGTCCTCCCATCAATATTTCAAAAGGTGAGTAGCCTAATGATTTAGTAGAGGTCATCCTAATTTCTGCTAAAATTGCAGGTAATTTTATTTTCCAGTTTTCAAAGGTACCACCCGTGGCTTTTCTAATTTTGTCTTTAATGGTTCTGTTCATTCTTTCCACTATGCCTGAGCTCTGGGGGTGGTAGGGGATGTGGAATTTCCATTCTATCTCTAGGATTTTTACAAGTTCTTTGCATACGGCGGATGTGAATGCTGTACCTTGATCTGAGTTGATGTGCAGGGGGACTCCCCACCTAGGAATAATTTCCTGGGTTAGGATCCTAGCTACAGTTTTTGCATCTTCCCTTTTTGTGGGATATACCTCTGGCCAGCGAGAAAACATGTCCACGATGACCAGGGCGCATTCCTGTTTACCTGCTGTCTTTGGCATGTATGTGAAGTCTATTTGCAGGTGGGTAAAGGGCGTGGTTGGGTAATCAAGGTGTTGGAGTTGCACGTGCTGGGAGCTGTTAGGGTTGTTTCTTTTGCAAGTAATGCATCTCCTTACATAGTCTTTTACTAGTCTTTCTATATCTCTAATGTAAAAATCTTTTTTTTAGTTCTGTATAAGTATTTCTCCAGCTTCTGTGTCCCACCCCATGGTAGTGGACAATGTAAATTGGTGCACTGTGTTGTGGTATACATGGTCTCCCCTCTTTCAGGCAAAGACCTTCCTTAGTCTTTTCCAAATTATTACCTGTCTAATCTTTAAGATTTTGTTCTTTAACCACCTCCCACCCGGCCACTGTATATATACGGCCGGGTGGGAGCTTCCCCGTTCTGACAGGACGTGTATACACGTCCTGCAGAAAGGGAGCTTGCAGCATGGCCACGCGGCGCGCTGCGGCTGGATCTCAGTGAGAGCTCAGTGCGGGGGGGGGGGGGGAAGGGAGGAATCTGCAGATATGTGACAGCTCTCTGTATGATGGTGATTTCAAGCAGAAAGCTGTCACAGATCGCCCCCCACACAGTGCACCAAGCACACTGATACCCCTGTCTCCATACACATCAGTGTCCCCATAAAACAGTCCCTAAAACATCTGTATGTCCCCAATCACATCTGTCACCATACACAAAACATCTGTCACAGTCCTCAAAACATCTGTATGTCCCCGTCACATCTGTCACAGTCCCCAAACATCTGTATGTCCCCATCACATCTGTCACCATACACAAAACACCTGTATGTCCCCGTCACATCTGTCACAGTCCCCAAAACATCTGTCTGTCCGCCAACACCAAATAAACTCAGATTTGGGTTATTTTTACCAAAGAAATGTAGCAGTATCATTTTTGGTCAAAATTTATGAAGAGAAATTACTTATTTGCAAAATTTTATAAGAGAAACGAAGAAAAATGCATTGTTTTTGAAAATTTTCAGTCTTTTTTTTTAATTCATAGCGCGAAAAATAAAAAACCCAGGGGTGATTAAATACCACCAAAAGAAAGCTCTATTTGTGTGAAAAAAATGATTTAGCTTAGGTTTGGAGAGCAGTATAACCTTATAACCACTTAGCCTTTGGGTCAACAGATGTTGGGTGGTATCCTGTCCCAGAGTGAATGATGTAGCCATTTCCACCACCATCACACAGGATGCTAAAGCTCTGAGACACACAGGCATGCCTTGAACCTGTACTAGAACCATCTCTGAGGAAAAAAAAAAGCAACAAGGCGGAGCTTGCCTCCATGTTCCTGAGCTAGGACTCCCGCCATCGTTTTACAGTTGTCCCTGGAATCAGGCAGGCCTAGACTAGGGGTCGTTACCATAGCATTTTTCAAATACACAAAAACATTACACATTTCCTTTGACCAGTTTACACAATCTGGCATATCAGAACCTGTGGCATGTCTCAGGAGATTGTCATAGTAGGAACAGTCAGGTATTCATTGGCGGCAGTAACCAATCATGCCAAGGAAGGTAAGCATGTCCTTCTTGGTCAATGGGCGGGGCAGACTCATGAGAAGCCACAGCTCTCTTGTGACTGACTTTCCTTTCTCCTTTTGTGTGGACAAAACCAAAGTACACAACAGTTTCCTGGCACCATGGCAATTTCATTCTAGACACTTTGTGACCACTTTCAAATACACAGTTTATGAGATCCACACTGTCCTCCTGTCCGGCTGGCTGATTTGAAGTAGGACCGAACCATGACGGGAAGTCCAGGACCTCAGTGTGGCCTGGAGCACAATCGAGTAGACTACAGGTGAGTCCACATGGCCCTGGGGCATTCTACACCAGATAAATTGGCGATTCTTTAAACGCAAGGCAAAGATTGGCCGTGTTTCCTTATCCACAGGGACGAGAAAAAAAAAAAAAACATTTGCCAGATCAATCACTGTAAAACACTCTGCATCGGATGGAATGGAGGACAGAAGTGATGGCACATCTGGCTCTATTGGGGCAATGGGGACCACAAGTTCATTTATGGCTCTCAGATCCTATACAAATCTGTAGCTACCACTGGAGCAATGCCTTCCTCCTTTTCTTTTGATAAAGGATACTGTTTATGGTACACAGATTTTGCCCATGCCTTAAGAGTGGCCTTGTAGGGGGTCTGTCAATGTGTGCTGTAATCTTCATCTTTAGTGCTCGGATATCAAACCATATTAGACAGGTGGATTGATGCTTTATTTTTTCTGCACTCTAGACACTAAACAAAATAAAAGACCTTAGTGAATTATCATTACATTTCCCACCTAGAAATAAACAACTGGTTAGCAATAAACACATATCAATCACAAAATACAAAACATATGGCCATGTTGTTTAATAAGAGTGCACTCTTTTCTACTCATGTTAAATGAGCTCATTAAATAATTAATTAATCACCACGTGGATTTTCATTAAAGGACGTCCATCAAAAATTACCAATAATTCACCATGGTTAACATTCACAATAACATTTGCAGTGTGTTCATCACATTGTGCACAAATATTATACATCACCAAACTCATTTTGATGTTTCTATTTCAATCTCTGTTTCAATTCCATACAGATCTGGTTTCCTTCTGTATTAACAAAAAACTTATAAAACAATCATTAGTGCTGTATTTTAAAGTATCACACTTCATTACAATCATTAATCAAAACGATACATAACATATATTGACATACATCTCCAGTAATCATTTAATATTGTCCTATCATATACTGTTACGTAAAGATGACCTAAGCCTGGTCTTTACCAATCAACTGTCTTGTTAGTAAACTTGTTCTGTCAACTAACCATTTCTGGTCCGAATCCAGTAGAAATGCATTGTCATATACTATCCTGTTATAATTTACTAATGACCTCTACATACAGTTATATACAATACATAGCAAAACTAATTACTAACATTACTTCACACTATGAAATTTTATGTCGTGATTACTAACAAAATATTCAAAAAACAATTATGTCTTCCTTTGGTCTAGACATACCTTAACTTTGTCTCTAACTTTATCTTTGTAGTTTTACTCAAACCACTACATATTATAAACACGTGTTACACTACTTGTGTGACGTTTACAATAACA
>BLSH010521080.1:216298-230000 GCA_018402905.1 Glandirana rugosa
TGGTGGCGGGAAGTGGCGGTGGTCACTGATGGGTGACGTGTGACTGGCGGTGGTCACTGATGGGTGAAGGGCGGTGGTTAGTGATGGGTGACTGGTGGTGGTCAGTGATGGGTGACGGGTGACTGGCGGTGGTCACTGATGGGTGACTGGCGGTGGTCACTGATGGGTGACGGGTGACTCGCGGTGGCAACTGATGGGTGACTGGCGGTAGTCACTGATGGGTGACGGGTGGTGGCCAGTGACGGGTGACAGGTGACTGGCGGTGGTCAGTGATGGGTGACGGGTGACTGGCGGTGGTCACTGATGGATGACGGGTGACAGGCCACGGTCATTGACGGGTGACAGGTGCACTTTATGATGGCAGTCTGATGACAGGTGCACTTTATGATGGCAGTCTGATGACAGGTGCACTTTATGATGACAGGTACACTTTATGGGGGCAGATGGGGTGACTTTTGGGTGACAGGTGCATTGGGGGGGGGCAGGGGGGGTGTGTCAGTGTGTTTTTACTACACAGATCAGTAACTCACTGATCCCAGCTCTTCTCTCCTCACACTGGACACTGTGTGAGGAGAGAAGAGCTGGTAAAAGTGAGTTACCGCTCTGTTTACATTGGATGTGATCGGCTGTGAAGTAGATCACAGCCGATCACAAGGTAACAGCCGCCGGCTGCCGGTGACAGGCAGTGTTCCCCGTGCGAACGCCGAACGGCGGGTGTGCCATTTGTGATTAGCCGTGACTTCGTCACGGCCGATCTCATGGTGAACAGCCATAACAAATGGCTGTTCACCCCTGTCGGTGACGCGGTGTGTCCTGGGGACACGCCGACACCGACAGAGCCGGGATGCGCGTGCCCAATCCCGGCTTAAAGGGGCGACGTCATATGACATCCGCCCACAGTAATAGCCGTTCCGCCCCGCTGTCATTTGACGGTGGGCAGACGGGAAGTGGTTAAACACTACTACTCTATGGAGATTCCTCTTTTTTTATACACTTATATGACCGCAGAACAAACACCACCGGAAAGGAAGGAGGACTACAAGGTCCAGCCAGGACCCACTGCACAGCGGCGTAGGACTGTGAAAGCGCTACACCCCTGTGAAGCCTTCCGGTAAGCATATACCCATTAGGACACTAAAGGAGCACCACAGCACCAGGAGCACTTTTCTGAAACCTTATGAATTTGCATTGTACCTCCATGCAGGATGAATACCTGTGGTAAGGGCATTACCATAGGAGGGCAGCAACATTGGATAAAGCACTGAAAAGCACCAGTCACTTTTTTCCCACAAATCACTTTTATATGAACTTTTACATGAACTCTTATGTGCACTTATTTATCATTTCTTTTATGAACTGTAAAATGACTCAATCAGCATCATTTTGGCATAATTTGTGCATCACTAACAAGTCATTTTTACCGTTGTTTATTTTACATGCATAGTCACTTATGTATGGTTTGTAAGCTGCAGATGTGTTTAACCGGTTCCCAATCGTGTGCCGCATATTTACTGCTGCAGTGTGACGCTGTCTAAGCGGCAATCGGCGCATGCACAGTTAGCGGGCGGGAGCGCGCCGGTGGCGGCGCACTCTCGGGCCTGCCACACTCTGCAGGAGTGTGCCCGCGGCTCTGACCTGCCAGAGAGAAAGAACGGGGAACCACCGATGTAAACATGGCGGTTCCCCGCTCTGTCAGGTGGCATGTAAGAGATCTACTGATCTTTGTCACTGGGATCAGTTAGATCTCTTATGCCCCTGACAGCCCAGCCCCCTCACAGTTAGAACACGACTAGGGAACACAGTTAACCCCTTCACTACCGCCTGCAGGTTAACCCCTTCACTGCCAATGACATTTACACAGTAATCAGTGGATATTTACATTTGTGATGGCTGTATAAATGTCATTGGTCCCAAAAAAGTGTCAAAAATGTCCGACATGTCCGCCCCAATATCAAAGTCCCGATAAAAGTCACAGATCGTCGCCATTACTAGTAAAAAAGAAAAACAATGTAAAAACGCCAGAAATGAATTCTCATGGTTTGTAAACGCGGCAACTTTTGCGCAAACCAATAAATAAACACTTTTTCTTTTTCACCAAAACCGGCCAAAACCGATGAATAAATTCTTTTTTTGTTTATAGCGGTGATCAGAAATGACGCAGAGGTGACCAAATACCACCAAAAGAAATCTCTATTTATGGGAAAAAAGGACGCAAATTTCGTTTGGGTACAACGTCACACAACCGCGCAATTGTCAGTTAAACCGACGCAGTGCTGTATCGCAAAAAGTGCTCTGGTCCTACAGTGGGAAATCCTTGCGGGGGTAAAGTGGTTAATTATCTGTTCACGCCAATTAGACGATTCTCAGTTCACCCTGAGCACATTTTTATACACCCATAATAACCATTTTGCATCACATATATTGTCTCCATAAGAACGGCGCCATATCTACTTTAGTTTTCTTTTTTTTTTGCACAAATCACTTTTATATGCACTTTTATATGAATTCTTATAATTTCTTGTATGAACTTTAAAAGGACTCAATAACCATCATTTTGGTATAATTTGTGCATCACCATCAAGTCATTTTTACCATTGTTTATTTTATATGCATGGTTACTTATGTATGGTTTTTAGGCTGCAGATGTGTTTAATTATCTGTTCACACCAACAGGAGCTTCTCAGCTCACCCTGAGCACATTTTTATGCACACAGCACAGCTATTTTGCATCACATATATTGTCTCCATCAGAACGGCGCCATATCTACTTTATTTTTCATTTTTACATCCATTGTCCCTCTCAAGAGGAAGCAACAGTAGAGGCAGCAGTTCTACCCCCCACCCCATACTCACTAGTACCATCAGCATAGGACCAATCCACCACTCTATCTCTCATTACCTTCTGTTTTTCAGTTTGGAAATATATGCAACACTTGTTAAGAAAACCTCTGTAATGGTGGCAATCTCCATTAAGCTTGGGTAGGTGAGGCATATGTGCGTTAGCATCATCTCGGGAACATAGGCCCAGAAATTGTGTTTTTGCAGAGCCAAACTCCTGCAGCACTGCAATTTGCTGCCTGAAAGGAGCCACAGCATTTGCTATAGCGGCCTCCATGTTTTAGGCCAAGTTATTCTGTCACGTTCAGGCGTCAGGCTCAAAGACCAGTTGCTATAACAGTTGCAGGACTACCACCAACCAGCAGGATAGGTACACAGGCAGTCTCCCTGGCAGATGACGCAGGCTCACCTGAGGTGCGGAGTCTAAGTACTAACCGGTATTCACCAGAGCTCCTGATGGTGGGGATGGATTTAGCTGCGTGTTACTACCAGGTCGCGGCCCTTGCGATCGCCCCACCAGGAGGTGGGCAAGCTGGGGTCCAATAGCAGATAAGCAGATAAGGATCAAATTGAAGCGTGGTTAGTAGACAAGCCAAAAGTTAGGTAACAAGTAGTGGCAGTTTGGGATCAGGCAGAAGGGTAGTTGAGGAACAAGCCAAGGGTCGATAACGAGTGGTAGCAAAATAGCAGCAGGGAAGACACGAGCAAGGCACTGGCTGAGAAAGCACAATAACCTGGCAAAGAGGAAATACAGAGACATGGCTTAAATCAGGAAATTTATGGGAGAAGCAAAGAGTTCAAGGTTCGACAGAAGTCAAGGCACAAGGCAGGTTTGTCTAATGGATCAGACAGGGTGCTGTCGAGCATCTCAGGTAGCTTAGCCAGAAGAGTTATTGCCAGACACAGCTGAGATCTAAGGCCCCTTTCACACGAGCGGAGCCCGTTTTGACGGGCTCCGCTGCTTAGTGGGGATCCATCCGCTTATCCCCGCTGGGGCTCCGTGCAGAGACTGTCCTGTCACAGCTCCATTCTACTCTATGGAGGATTGGATGGACACGGACCGTCCGTCCGTGTTCATCCGATCCGATCCACCAGGCGGATGGAAAATAGGGTTTCCATCCATCTGTTTTTGGTGGATCGGGTGTCAGCAGACATGTCACCGCTGACATCCGTTGTTCCATAGAAAACAATGGAGCGTCCGTTCAGGTCCACCTGAAAAACTGACAGGGGGACCCGAACGATCCGTGCGTGAGAAAGAGCCCTTAGGTTCAAGTCCAAGCCCTGACACAGGTGTTATCCCTTCTGTGTCTGCACAGCAGTGATTTCTTTTTTTTTGTGCAGCAGCACTGAGAATATTTAGGGCATAATTGTTGTCCCCCCAATGCTCCTCTTTCTGTATCAGTAGTGGTTTCCATTTTTTTTGGCTTTTTTTTTTCCAGCAGCAGCAGCAGCAAAAAAAAATTCTCCATATGCTGTTCTTTCTTCTGAATCACAGGTGGTCTTCCTTCTACGTCACCACTGGTTTTTTTTTTGGCTTTCTTATTTTTTTTTTTACATTTATTTTAAGCCATTTTTCTGCAGCAGCAGCAGCAGTAAAAAAAAATTCCGCACAATTGCTGCACCCTTATTTTCTTTATTAACCACTTCAGCTCCGAAAGGATTTGCTCCCTTACTGACCAGAGCACTTTTTGCAATTCAGCACTGCGTCGCTTTAACTGACAATCGCACGGTCATGCAACATTGTACCCAAATGCAATTGACGCTCTTTTTCCCCACAAATAGAGCTTTCTTTTTACCGCTATAAACAAAATAAGAGCGACAATTTTGAAAAAAAAAATATATATTTTTTACTTTTTGCTATAATACATACCCAAGAAAAAAATATAAAAAAACAAATGTATTCATCAGTTTAGACCTATATATATTCTTTCACATATTTTTGATAAATAAAATCGCAAACAGCGTTTATTGAGAATTAATTTATGGCGTTTTTATTATTTATTTATTTTTTTACTGGTAATGGCGGCGATCTGAGATTTTATTGGTCTGAATTAAAAAAAAATAAAATTGTAAAAAGAAGAATGTAAATTGGAAAAAAAACAGTGTGGGGGACTCTTTGGGTCTGATATGGATTTTAAGGGGAACCCCATGATAGAATTAAGAAAAAAAATGGCGTGGGGTTCCCCCCAATATCCATACCAGACCCTTATGCGAGGATGCAGCCTGGTAGGCCAGGAAAGGGGGGGACAAGAGAGTGCCCCCCTCCTGAACCATACCAGGCCGCTTGCCCTCAACATGGGGAGGGTGCTTTGGGGTGCCCTCCAGGGCACCTTGTGGGGACAGGGGCCTCTTCCCAATAACCCTGGGCTGTGGTTGTCGGAATCTGTGGGCGGGCGGCTTATCGGAATCTGGAAGCCCCCTTCAAGGGGGTCCCCAGGTCCCGGCCCCCTCCCTATGTGAATGAGCATTGAGTACATCATACCCCTACCCATTCACCAAAAAAGTGAAACAGTTTTTGACAAATCCTTTATTAAAAAATAGTGTCACACATCAGAAGGGGCGGTACCACTGGGTGACGTAGCTGGGTGGCCCCTCTTTGCCTGTATAAGAACTGTCAAAGCACTCAGCAGCCAAATGGTGGGTAGCCTCCCAGGAGGCAGAGTGTTTTTTTTTTTCTTCTGTTTTTTGGGTCTGGTGGGCGTCGTGATTGATGATGAGTTTACATCGAGGGACACTATTTTTTTTATCCTTTTAACTGCTTAAGGACCATCTTACGTACATATACTGTGGCAGAGGGGCCCTTAAGCGCAAAATCACGTACCTGTACGTGATTTACCTTTTCAGCTCTGGTGCATGTACGTGCACCGCCGCAGCCCCACTCCTGCTGTGATTGGACACAGCAGGAGCCGGTCAGCAGGTCCGGCAGACGCTTGGGAGGCAGAACAGCGGTCTGCCTATGTAAACAAGGCAGACTGCCATTCTGCCAGAGAGGAAAATTGAGATTTTGTGTTTCTGCTAAGCAGAAAAACGGATCTCTGTTTTCCTTTAGTCAAAGCACACCCCCCACAGTTAGAAAGCACAAGGAACACATTTAACCCTTTGATTGCTCCTTATGTTAACCCCTTCTCTGCCAGTGCCATTTATACAGTGACAGTGCAATTTTTTTTAGCACTGATCATTATGTTGGTGTCACTGGTTCCCAACAATTGTTACTTAGTGTCAGATTTGTCCGCCGCAATGATGCAGTCCCACTAAAAATCACTGTTTACTGCCATTACTAGTGAAAATATATATATAAAAAAAGTCCCTAACTCTATTCCATAGTTTGTAAATGCTATAACGTTTGCGCATATCAATCAATATATGCTTATTGGGTTTTTTCCCCAAAAATATGTAGCAAAATATACAGGGTGGGCCATTTATATGGATACACCTTAATAAAAATGGGAATGGTTGATGATATTAACTTCCTGTTTGTGGCACATTAGTATATGTGAGGGGGGAAACTTTTCAAGATGGGTGGAGACCATGGTGGCCATTTTGAAGTTGGCCATTTTGAATCCAACTTTTGTTTTTTCAATAGGAAGAGGGTCATGTGACACATCAAACTTATTGGGAATTTCACAAGAAAAACAATGACGTGCTTGGTTTTAACATAACTTTATTCTTTCATGAGTTATTTACAAGTTTCTGACCACTTATAAAATGTGTTCAATGTGCTGCCCATTGTGTTGGATTGTCAATGCAACCCTCTTCTCCCACTCTTCACACACTGATAGCAAAACCGCAGGAGAAATGCTAGCACAGGCTTCCAGTATCCGTAGTTTCAGGTGCTGCACATCTCGTATCTTCACAGCATAGACAATTGCCTTCAAATGACCCCAAAGATAAAAGTCTAAGGGGGTCAGATCGGGAGACCTTGGGGGCCATTCAACTGGCCCACAATGACCAATCCACTTTCCAGGAAACTGTTTATCTAGGAATGCTCGGACCTGACACCCATAATGTGGTGGTGCACCATCTTGCTGGAACTATGATGTCGGTGATAGGGAATTGCTGGCCATCAAGTCGGCTTTGGAGGAATGGCGGTATCTCCTGGAAGGAGCAGCTCACCCGGTATTGGTTTTTACTGACCATAAACACCATAAAAAAAAACCATATGCTGTGAAGATACGAGATGTGCAGCACCTGAAACTACGGATACTGGAAGCCTGTGCTAGCATTTCTCCTGCAGTGTTGCTATCAGTGTGTGAAGAGTGGGAGAAGAGGGTTGCATTAACAATCCAACACAATGGGCAGCACATTGAACACATTTTATAAGTGGTCAGAAACTTGTAAATAACTCATGAAAGAATAAAGTTACGTTAAAACCAAGCACACCATTGTTTTTCTTGTGAAATTCCCAATAAGTTTGATGTGTCACATGACCCTCTTCCTATTGAAAAAACAAAAGTTGGATTCAAAATGGCTGACTTCAAAATAGCCGCCATGGTCACCACCCATCTTGAAATAACAAGGTTTGTCAGGAGATGGCGCTGTCCTCAAATATGTGTAATTTTTAAAACCTGTGTAATGACTCAGTCAAAGAAGTGTGCAAATTCTTTAAAGTAAATGCGTGTACAGATATTGGAAAGTGCATAAAGTGCTTAAATACAAGATTTGTGCATCAACAATAATCCTTAATCAATAAAATCATAAGTGTCCGTAAAAGTCCGTAAAAAATGGTGTGCTTTTCCAAGACACCACTATCCCTTCTCAAGAGACACAAACGACCTCCAGAAGGTGTCTGTGTATTCACTTTGACCTGTACTAGGGAATATTGCCCAGAGAAATATTAAGCTAAGAGTTCTCCTGTAAGTCCGTAAGGTGTCCGTGAAACCGCAATGAGTGTCTGTAGCTATGAATGCTGTTGGATATGTGCAGATACAGAGGTAAATTTATTTTAGATATATCCTGGTCATAGAATTGCAATTATAAGGTGACTTTTCCGTGCATATCTTGGTTTTTCATATAGTAGGGAAATGGTGACTTCACTGGTGCTCCCCGCTTGTGCCCTCACTTACCAGATTCTTCATACCCCTACAAGGGTGATGTGCCTTTGGTAAATGGGGTCTTTGCTGTTGTCTCCGTACTTCAGGTGTCCTGTTGTCACTCTTCCCTTGGACTGACTCATTTCCTTAGGATCCTGCAGTTCGGTCCTGCTCCGGATGGTCCCGATCCTTCCTTGTAATACCGTCCCGCTCCAGATGATCCCGGGTATGGTTATGGGAAAAATCAAAAGCATCCACGATAGTGTAGTATGTTTTTTTAAAACATGTCCAGTTTATTTAAAAGGTTGATTCAAAACAAAGTTCAATAAAACACTGACATCCAGATAACAAGCAGCTGTAGAGACATGAGAGCTCCGCCCGCTTTGAGGAAGGCTAGATCTCCTTTCTTTTCCTATCCCTACGTTACTCCACGAGAGAGCCGCTTGCCGCCTGGTTTGAAAATTGCGCTGTGTGGCCACGGCTTACGCGTTTCGTCACTCTGACGTCATCTGAGGCTGTGGCCGTGAAGTGTAACAATGTGTCTTAAATATTCACCCTAGAGGGCGGGTTTTAGAGTGAGAACCAATCGGGTGTGAAGGGGGAGAATCAGCTGTGTGTAATCAATGAAATCAAGATGAGAACAGGGAAGGAGATCAAACCTTCCTCACAAGTCAATTCAATATCAAAAAATGTGTTGGGTCGCCCAAGGTTCAAACCTGGTGTGATGTGGACGAGAAGGTCATACCCTTTATAATGTGTTTTAATAAATCTAAAATCTATGTTTTCAATCCAAAGTTTTACTACATTACGGGTCCGGGAATAGGGCAAAGAAGTTCTATTCAAAATTTGTTTTAAAATGCAATGATGTGGATGAGACGGCCCGGATGGGAAATAGAATCTGAGATAATCTTGGCGGTTGTGATCCATAAAAATATTGGTGTAAAAGTACTTGGATAAAAAAGGGGTTTAAAATAAATACAAAATGTAATAAGGGAACTGCGATGTGGATGAGAAGGCTCATTAAAAACAATAGGTTTACAATTGCTTAAGATCAAAATTGTGGAGGAGGAATGTTATGGATGAGTAGGTTCAGTGGAAGATTGTTTAAAATCGCTTCAGAAGTCGTGATGTGGATGAGAAGGCTAGGAGTTAGACTTAAAATCTGAGATAAAATTAAAGGCTCTATTCCTAAAAGGCTATGTTATAAATGTAATTCAATAAGAGGGGATTAAGATTTATTACAAATAAATCTTAATCCCCTCTTATTGAATTACATTTATAACATAGCCTTTTAGGAATAGAGCCTTTAATTTTATTTCAGATTTTAAGTCTATTTCTGAACCTTCTCATCCACATCATGACATTTTAAGCGACCTTAGGCAATTTTCTACTGAACCTTCTCATCCACATAATTTTAGCATTCTTTATAGTCTCTCCTCCTTCACATTTTATCCTCAAGCAATTGTAAACAGAGTGTAATTTAATGAGCCTTCTCATCCACATCATAGTTCCCTTATTTTAGTTTGCATTTATTTTGAGGGTTCTTATCCACACCATAACTCTTATACCTTGACTTTTACTGATTTGGCATTGAAGCCTAACCCATTTTATGGAGTAGAGCCACCAATAGTATCTCTGATTTTATGTCTAACTCCTAGCCTTCTCATCCACATCACGACTTCTGAAGCGATTTTAAACAATATAAATGAATATTTAAGACACATTGTTACACTTCACGGCCACAGCCTCAGATGACGTCAGAGTGGCGAAACGCGTAAGGCGTGGCCACACAGCGCAATTTTCAAACCAGGCGGCAAGCGGCTCTCTCGTGGAGTAACGTAGGGATAGGAAAAGAAAGGAGATCTAGCCTTCCTCAAAGCGGGCGGAGCTCGCATGTCTCTACAGCTGCTTGTTATCTGGATGTCAGTGTTTTATTGAACTTTGTTTTGAATCAACCTTTTAAATAAACTGGACATGTTTTAAAAAAACATACTACACTATTGTGGATGCTTTTGATTTTTCCCATAACCATACCCGGGATCATCTGGAGCGGGACGGTATTACAAGGAAGGATCGGGACCATCCGGAGCAGGACCGAACTGCAGGATCCTAAGGAAAGGAGTCAGTCCAAGGGAAGAGTGACAACAGGACACCTGAAGTACGGAGACAACAGCAAAGACCCCATTTACCAAAGGCACATCACCCCTGTAGGGGTAAGAAGAATCTGGTAAGTGAGGGCACAAGCGGGGAGCACCAGTGAAGTCACCATTTCCCTACTATATGAAAAACCAAGATATGCACGGAAAAGTCACCTTATAATTGCAATTCTATGACCAGGATAAATCTAAAATAAATTTACCTCTGTATCTGCACATATCCAACAGCATTCATAGCTACAGACACTCATTGCGGTTTCACGGACACCTTACGGACTTACAGGAGAACTCTTAGCTTAATATTCCTCTGGGCAATATTCCCTAGTACAGGTCAAAGTGAATACATAGACACCCTCTGGAGGTCGTTTGTGTCTCTTGAGAAGGGATAGTGGTGTCTTGGAAAAGCACACCATTTTTACGGACTTTTACGGACACTTATGATTTTATTGATTAAGGATTATTGTTGATGCACAATTCTTGTATTTAAGCACTTTATGCACTTTCCAATATCTGTACACGCATTTACTTTAAAGAATTTGCACACTTCTTTGACTGAGTCATTACACAGGTTTTAAAAATTACACATATTTGAGGACAGCGCCATCTCCTGACAAACCTTGTTATACCTATTATTTTCCTCCTTGGAGGAGAACATTTGGAGGGCAGCAGTCTGTTTTTATTTGTTCACCTTTAGCACACATATACCCTCTCTGAGCGCAGGATCTTCTCCTCATTTTTGTTACCCATCTTGAAAAGTTTCCCCCCTCACATATACTAATGTGCCACAAACAGGAAGTTAATATCACCAACCATTCCCATTTTATTAAGGTGTATCCATATAAATGGCCCACCCTGTATATTGGCCTAAATTTGTGAAGAAATTTGATTTTTTACATTTATTTATTGGATTTTTTTTTTTATACTTAAAATTTTTGTTGAATCTTTTCAATATAACAAGAAAGAAAGGGAAATGTGTACAGTACAGCAAAACACATACATAAGGGTGTCAGATCTTCATGTAGTCATAAAATATACATGCACTTCGGAAACTTCAAATGTTCCCCCAATCTGCAGCAGCAGTAACAGTTCTCGCATACTGTAGTAAGTGTTTAAGGACCACCACCCATATCAAAAATTGTCTGCCAACGTCCCTAATAGCGAATAGGAAAGAAAAGGTACTCCCCAGTACAAAAATGGGACTTTAAAGGCAGTACATGAATCAAACCATAATTTTATAAAAGCATAACAATTTATTTCTTAACAAAGTTTAAAATGAATCAAAATGTGTCACATATGTGGCATTAATATTACAGAACAAATTGAACTGTACATAGACTGTGAGTAACGTCTTGAAGTTGTTATCTTCCTGGGCATTTGCCCAACATGTTTCAGGATAGTTGCCCTTCTTCAGGGTCGATCATAAATGCCCAGAATAAGTGCTCACACATCAACAAGTTGAGCGATAATGCCACATTAAAGGAACCGCCATCCAATTGGGTGGAAGGAGATGAAGGACTAAAAGAAAAACTTAGAAAAACTAAGGAGAGGTGATTTCCACGACCGCACAATCGTTTGTTTCGTGGCCATGAAAATGTGGGTAATTAGGGCCCGTTCTCGCCGAGTCGCGTTCACTATAGGTTTATGTAAGATCGCTTCCCATGGGTCTTTCTTTGTAGAGAACCGTATCGACCAATGCGTAGACCCTAATCCATAACCTTTTGACCTTAGGGCAGGTCCACTTTTATTGGATGTTTTTTATAGCAGAAAGTAAAACATATTGTTTTTTTTTTTTAAATGGCCATTTTTTGCGATACAACTCTGCGTCGCTTTAGCTGACAATTGCTCAGGCATGCGACGTTGTACCCAAACAAAATTTATGTCCTTTTTTTCCCACAAATAGAGCTTTCTTTTGGTGGTATTTGATCACCTCTGCGGTTTTTATTTTTTGTGCTATAAACAAAAAACACCCACAATTTTGAAATAAAAACAATATTTTTTACTTTTTGCTATAATAAATATCCAAAAAAAATGTAAAAAACGAATTTCTTCATCAGTTTAGGCCGATATGTATTCTACTACATATTTTTGGTAAAAAAAATAGCAATAAGCGTATATTGATTGGTTTGCGCAAAAGTTATAGCGTCTACAAAATAGGTGATAGATTTATGGCATTTTTATTATTTTTTTTTTACTAGTAATGGCGGTGATCTGCATTTTTTTAGCGGGACTGCGACATTGCGGTGCACTTGAAAATGTTGGCATTAACATTGAAAATATGACTGATCATGCCAAAAAACTCTCTTATTTAAGGATAGTGATCATATGAAACCATTTATTATCACATAGTCGTTTAGCTCCTTTTAAAATAATAATGATAACAGAAATCACCCAAATGGCCCTGATCAAAAGTTTACATACCCTGGAATGTTTGGCCTTGGTACAGACATACAAGGTGACACACACAGGTTATAATGGCAATTAAAGTTTAACGTCCCGCATCAATGGCTTTTTAAATTGCAATTAGTGTCTGTGTATAAATTGTCAATGAGTTTTCTAGCTCTCACGTTAATGCGCTGACTTAGATACTGAGCCATGGAGAGCAGAAAATAAATGTCAAAAGACCTACGTAACAAGGTAATGGAATTTTATAAAGATGGAAAAGGATATAAAAATATATTTAAAGTGTTAGATTTGCCAGTAAGTACTTTTCAATCATTTATTAAGAAGTAGAAAATTCTGGGATCTCTTGATACCAAGCCAAGGTCAGGAAGACCAAGAAAGATTGCAGCCACAACTGCCAGAGGAATTGTTCGGGATAGAAAGAAAAACCCACAGGTAATCTTAGGAGACATAGAGGCTGCTCTGGAAAGGAGCACAATATGATAATACTTGAACAAAAAATGATCTGCATGGTCTAGTTGTCAGAAAGAAGCCTTTACTCCACCAATGCCACAAAAAAGCCCAGTAACAATATACCTGGCAATGCCTTGACATGCCTTAGAGGGCTTTTTTTTGTGGCATTGGTGCAGTAAAGGCTTCTTTCTGGCAACTCAACCATGCAGATCATTTTTGTTCAAGTACCATCCTATTGCGCTCCTTAAAGAGGAAGTAAACCCTGATGGGGTTTATTTCCTTTATGTTACCCTGCAATGTAAAAGCATAATGGGCTAGTATGCATTGCATATTAGCCCATTATGTGCCACTAACCTGCATTGGAAGCCCGCGATGTCCAGTGATTAGAGTTGAGCGAACACCTGGAAGTTCGGGTTCTGCTGGTCCGTCCGAACTTCGGGACAAAGTCCGGGTCCGGGTCCGGACGGAACCCGAACGATCGCACGGACAACGAACCCCATTGAAATCAATGGGGACCCGAACTTTTAGGCACAAAAATGGCTGTAGGAAAGTCCTGGAAAGCCCCAGAGGGCTGCAAAAGGAAGTAAAATGGGGGTAAGGGTAGGGCAAGTGCCCTACAAAAAAATGGGGACAGGGAAATAACTGTAAATATTTTTAAAAAAATAAAAACATAAAAAAAGCAAAAATGGAGGTGAATGTGGATCATCTTCAAACTGTGTCTGAAAAGTATTAATTAACGGTAGAAGCCATATAACTGTTCTAAAATCATCTTCAAACTAGGGCAAGTGCCCTACAAATAAATGGGGATAGGGAAAATAAATTAAA
>BLSH010521080.1:241922-252381 GCA_018402905.1 Glandirana rugosa
AGGAGTGGACTCGAGTCAGGTAGGCTCAGTAGCACCTTGTCCTCCGGGCGGCTCCACTCCTCTGTCTTGCTGCAGTGAGTCCGCGACTTCTTCTTCCCGCCGCGAGTGACCGTCCCCGAGCAACCGCACTGCCCACACACAGGTCTCTGAGTCTCTCTCCTCTCCGCTGACTCCAAGGCACGCACCATCCGACCAATCCCTCCCTGCCCTAGATCACTCCGCAGCCCGCACGAGGATAAGTGGGCGGCGCCACACTCCCTGGCTGTCTTCCTACGGCCTAGGAGGAGTCGGGGGGACGCATGATGATGATACAGTTACAAAAAAAAAAAAGTGATGTGTAAAAAAAAAAAAGTCAGCGGCGGACACCACAGGCAGCCCTGTCGGACACTGGTGTCCGGGAGTGGACACCTTGCCTATCCCTGCTTCCCAGGTGCATTCACAGTGTTTGAGATGGGATCTGTTCTTTGGGCTATTTTACGCTGCAAGCTCCATTGGATATTTGTCCATGTTTCTTCCATGTTCCTGAACCTGATGTGTAGAATTAATTCTTCATCAGCCTGGTTGGCACTTATGGTGACTCTGTGTTTTCTTGCTATAATTAAAGAATTAAAGAAAAGAAGAAGGAACGGCACCCCTGAGTGTCTGCTAAAGAGAAATGTGCTATGCCTGCAGGGGCGGGAACATGTGCAACTTACGTGCATTCCTGCATCTGCATAAGTGTAAACCTAGCGTTTTTTTGCTGCCAGTCATTTTTGCATACATGCTTAAACATTTTAGGCCTGAATAATACATAAAACCCCAATAAAATTCAATATTTTTTGAAAGCAGACACCCTAGAAAATTAAATAGTGGTAGCTCCAATTTTTGATGTCACACAATATTACTGCAAAGGGCCACGACAGGGGTCAGCAACCAGTAGATCGTGGACAAGTAACTGGTAGATCGCGGTCTGGGCTTGCTGACCCACCATTCCAGAGCATCAAACAGCATGTAATGCAGCACATCAGTGTGAAAGCAGTCTTATAGGGGGATCAGAACAGTAACGGTTCATTTACATTTCCAGTTTTGGGGTGGTAAAGCCTCATAGCAGTGGCGGCTGGTGAAATTTTAGGATAGGCGGCGCCGGACCCCATCCTTCCTTTTTGAACCCTCCCACTTCTCATAAGTACCACCCCTTATAGATTCCATCCATTGTGTCTGGAGTATACAGCCCAGCATCACCAGATAGGATATACAGCATCACCAGATAGGGGTATAAAGCATCACCAGATAGGGGTATACAGCATCAACAGATAGGGGTATATACAGCATTCACCAGATAGGGATACATACAGCATTCACCAGATAGATGTATATACAGTATCACCAAATAGGGGTATATACAGCATCAGCAGATAGGGGTATATACAGCATCAGCAGATATGGGTATATACAGCATCAGCAGATAGGAGTATACAGCAGCATCACCAGATAGGGATATACAGCAGCATCATCAGATAGGAGTATACAGCATTACCGCTGCTGTGGAGTGACAGCAGGAGCAGGACAGTACAGTAGACACTGGGCAATCTAGCGTATCAGGCTCTCTCCTGTCTAGCCTGCCACAGTGCACTTGATGGTATCACCCAAGGCTCAACCAGAGTGTAAGGATTGCTATGTACAGGGTGCAAAGACTGTTTTGTATGGCCAGGGTGCAAGAATCACTATGTACACGGTGCAAAGATCGCTTTGTACAGCCAGGGTGCAAAGATAGCTATGTACAGGCTGCAAGAATCGCTATGTACCGGCTGCAAGGATCGCTATGTACAGGCTGCAAGGATCGCTATGTACAGGGTGCAAGGATCGCTATGTACAGGGTGCAAGCCTGTACATAGCGATCCTTGCAGCCTGTACATAGTGATCCTTGCAGCCTGTACATAGTGATCCTTGCAGCCTGTACATAGCAAACTTTGCAGCCTGTACATAGCGATCCTTGCACCCTGTACATAGCTATCCTTGAACCCTGTACATAGCTATCCTTGAACCCTGGCTGTACAAAGTGATCTTTGCACCCTGTACATAGAGATCCGAGATTGGGTGATGGTACCATACAGCTCTATACATCCATGTACCAGAGGAGTGCCTGGCACAGATCAGAGTAGAGGTAGGCACAATGTCTGTCCATAAATCACTGTATCAGAAGAATGCCCGGGACACAGATCACATTGTAGGTTGGCACCATATATCCCTATATAACCCTGGTACCAGAGGAGTGCCTGGCACAGATCAGACCGGAGGATGGTACCGTACACGTCCATACATCCCTGTACCCACCCCCAATCCATCCTAGTGAGGAATCCCAGTCCTCCCAGTGATCGGTGCTGTGTGTCTCGTCACCCTTGATGTCCCGCGCCATTGCCTGGTAGGTCGGCTTGAATAACTGGCAGTGCCCGTACCAGCTGGCATAGAAGGTACAGGAGGAATTGAGGAGGATGGGCGCCGTTGGCCAGGGACACCACCAGATCATCAGGCCCGTACAAGTGAGGCTGAGCCGGGGCCACAGCCAGGAGGAGAAAGCCCAGAACTCTGGTGACACGGGGCCAGCCCAGGCCTGCCATCATCCTCACCACCATCTTCATCATCTGTGTACCGAGCCCGACTGTGCCCATGCACTGACAGCACGGCCTAAGGTGGAGGAGACATGGCAACCCCCCTCACCTATCACAGACAGCTCACCTCGAGCTCAAGGCGGCAGCGGAAACCCCCTCATCACAAGCTGACACCCCGCCACCCATTACCGGACCAGCTTGGGGCCAGGCCAGGGCGGGGCAGGTGGCTCAAGTAAACTGTACACCTGGCCGGCAGCTGGAGAGGGGAGGACCAAGAGGACAGTATGCAGCTACGTCGCCCGGGCAGAGATAGTGACAGGCTGTTAAGTAGGAGGAGGAAAAGAAGGCACAGGCCAGGCGTGGCCGCAGTGCTAATGATCTGGGTCACTGAAACAAAACTCCTATAGATAGTGCCAGCTGCTTTCAGATGGTGTCACCTCTCCAGCGGGTGTCACCCAGGTGCGGACCGCCCCCCCCCCCCCCATTGACGCCACTGCCTTGGACTTTGCAGAAGCATGCAGTTGCAGGGTGCTTGCAGAGTGACCCTATTTACTTGAATGGGTTGTGATTGTCAGGCAGTAGCACCCACCAAAACCAACAGGGGGCTTAAGACCTGTTGTGGCATGTGTACACCTTTGGCTGCTGCCTCAGCAGCTAAAGGGGGTAGGGATTGTGGCAGTAAAACCGTGATGCAACTACAGGGTTTTAGCACCCCCCAACTTTAGGTGTGAACGAGCACTAAGAGTGCTGCTGGCGAATGCACCCAAGGGCTCATTCACAAGTGCCACAGGCATTGCTGCTCCTCTGAATAGCGATCAGGGTGTGTTTGACACATATAGTATTGTAGGATGTATAGTAGAAGGGTGTGGGCTCTCACTGTTTCCTGGCTCACCGCTCCCTCTTCAACCCAGACAGGGGTAGTACTCCTTCACTTACCTGCAGCCATTTTGAAAGTTCCAAAGACTTGTCCCCCCTCCTCCTCTTCACCGTCCCTCCACCTCCTTTACCCATCACAGTCTCCTCTCACAATCCTGCCAGGCCAAGCTCCGAGCTACAGTCTGGTCTAATTAATGTGTCTGGGTTTCAGGTGGACTGAAATCCTAAAACACATGGTACAAAACTGGGACTGGACAGGTGGCAACTCTAGGTTTAGTGCCCCCACTATGCTGGTATCAGTAGTGCAGTACCCCTGCCATGTTGGAATCAGTGGTGTAACAATCCTAGCATCAGTGAACTAATGGTTCCACCATGCTGGCATCAGTGGTGCATACCCCTTGAAAGGATTTGACGGTATCCATTTCGAATGCTAGGGTTCCACTTTAAATATCTGTTAGTCTGGCTTGTTTCTGGCCTTATCTTGAGAGAATGTTTTATGGTAGGTTCTCAGGTCAGCTAGTCACACAATGTAGATTTGTATTTTGTAACAATATTCTGCAGCTAACATACTTTTTTTTATCTTGTAACAACGGACACCGTTTTTTACCAGTCTCTACTGCTTGCGTAAATACTTATTTTCTGCTGTGTCATTTTTTATACTGCGCATGTGTAAATTTCTGTGACGTGTATCGTCTTATAAAAAGACACCCTAGAATTCAATATACAGACAATTCCCTGCTTAACTATACTTCTGTGTGTGTCTTTATTATCTATGGAAATTGTCTCCAGACATGTCTGAAGGTCATTGAAGTGCCTGTCCAGGTCCAGGAGCTAACTGAGGATACAGTAACCCCTTCCTTTCAGCTGGGGGCTTGTCTGGAGATCTTGAAGACCACCTTCGGTAAGTAATATTTGTCTTTTTGACAGAGATTACATTGCCGTAGGTACGGGTGTCTCCATGACCCATTTGAATCTGAAAGGCTAAAATAATATCCTCCTGTTGAGATAAAAATAACACTAACTGACCAGTTAGAGTGCTCTGATAAGCACTGGGAAGTCTGGGACTCCCGAGTATATAGACAGTATATAGAGAGATGAGAAAAATGCTCTGATAAGCACTGGGAAGTCTGTGACTCCCATCGGGGCTGTCCGGGACCCCTGAACATAAGTAATAAATAGATAAAAACTGACGGCAGTGAACTTCGTGATTATATTACTTTCGTTTTCTCTCTCTCTGTCGCATGGAAAATATTTTAAATGACTTGTCCTGAATGTGTATGTGGTTTACTGTTTTATTTTCCCTCTGAAAAAGGTTCTCTAGTAATAAATTATAATACGATTTTTCAGAAATTACATGAGTGTGAGTCAGAAATAGACCCACACACTCCCTCATGCTGTTCTCCAAGCCACCCTCCCCCTTATGTCCCACAGCCTGCCAAATTCTATCCAAGTCTCACAAAAGAGAAAAAAGTATGTGAATTGTAGAAGTCTCAGAGCAATGAGATTTGTCTGAATGTGGGGGATGATGAGCTGACCGCTGAAATAGTGGCGTGTAGGATGTGTGTATGCATTGAACTCTTTGTGTTGTGATGAGAAATGTTTTATGAAGAGGTTAAATGCATTCTGTTGTTTCTGTAGTGAATGTGATAATGTTACAGACGGGTTATAACATAACTTTCGCTACTTATGTTTGAGAGTCTATGTGAGTTTAATATTGAGAGAGATGATTTGTGTGTTCACATCCGTCCCTACCTTCAGTAAGCTTGCAATCTAATAGAGATATACTGTGTAAGGTATTTTGTGTGAGGAGCTAGGTTTGTGAAGTGTAGGGCGATGTGTTACGTTTCGAACAACTATAAAATACTAGTATGACATGTGTTGCTCAAAAGTAAGTGATGTAAAAAATAAAAACTTTGTAAGGTAAAGGACATTTTTAAATACTTTTGTGGAAATAAAATCAAAGTTGAAATATTACTTTTGCTATGTAACTCTAGCATTATTTGAAACAAAAGAAAAAAATGGCTGAGTGCAGCCAACGCCCTGTAAATTCCTAAAAGGTAGCCATGATTATTATAATTATTTAAATGTTTAGTTCTCCATTCCAGCCTATTGGGCTTGGAAAGGGAAAAGGCTCCACCCACTGATAAAAACCGGGTTGTACCTTTTAATGAAAATCATTTGAACAAGACAGTTGACTAGTAAAGACCAGGCTTAGATCATCTTTACTTAACAACAGTATATGATAAGACAATAGTGAATGATCACTGGAGATGTATGTCTATGTATGTATCGCTTTGAGTGGTGATTGTAATGAAGTGTGATACTTTAAAATACAACACTAATGATTGTTTTATAAGTTTTTTGTTAATACAGAAATGACCGCATTTATTTCTAGAAGTTTTCAAGATATGTATGGGAAGAGGTTTAAATAGAAAAATCAATGGATTTGGTGATGTATAATCTTTGTGCAAAATGTTATGAACATACTATAAAGGTTATGGTGAATTATTATTGATAATTTTTGATGGACGTCCTTAAATGAAAATCCACGTGGTGATAATTTATTAATTATGAATTTATTTCATATGGGTAGAGAAGAGTGCACTCTTATGTGTTTATTGCTAACCAGTTGTTTATTTCTAGGAGGGAAATGTAATGATAATTCACTAAGGGTCCTTTCACACATACGGACCATTCATCAGTTCATCAGTTCCGTCACATCAAGAAGGATGAAGTATTCATCCGTTTTTCATCTGTTTTTCATCCGTTTTTTCATCCGTTTTTCATCTGTGGTCATCAGTTTTTCATCAGTTTTTTTTACATCCACTACCAATGCAAAAACGGATGAAAAACTGACAATTCGTCCGTTTACATCAGTTTTTCGTCCGATAGGTTTTTTTGACGGATAAAAAATAGGACTTTCATCCGTTCAAAAAACGGATGTTGACAGAAGCGGATGAAAACGGATGCAAATGAATGATCATCCATTTTTCCATAGAGTTGCATTGATGTCCGTTTTTCACCCGTCAACGGATGGATGAAAAATGGACAAACGGTCCGTATGTGTGAAAGGGGCCTTAGATCTTTCATTTTGTTTAGTTTCTAGATAGTGCTAAAAAACGTAAAGCATCAATCCACCTGTCTGATATGGTTTGATGTCCAAGAACTAAAGATGAAGATTACAGCACACATTGACAGATTGCATCACCATAATTGTTAATATTTAGTTTATAAAACCACAAAGAAGGGTGGGATTGTAGTGCAATCCACCAAGGTCCCAATAATTTCCTTCCTAACACTGATTGTGGCAGACACCCACAGCCCACCTCCAGGTAGGACAGAGCATGGACAGAAAATTATTTTGATGCTGGCCCCATTTCCTGTACCCCCTACAAGGCCACTCTTAAGGCATGGACAAAACCTAGGTACCATCAACAGTATCCTTTATCAAAAGAAAAGGAGGAAGGTATTGCCCCAGTGGTAGCTACAGATTTGTACAGGATCTGAGAGCCATAAATGAACTTGTGGTCCCCATTGCCCCAATAGTGCTAGATGTGCCATCACTCCTGTCCTCCATTCCATCCGATGCAGAGTGTTTTACAGTGATTGATCTGGCAAATGTTTTTTTTCGTCCCTGTGGATAAGGAGACACGGCCAATCTTTGCCTTGTATTTAAAGAATCGCCAATTTATCTGGTGTAGAATGACCCAGGGCTATGTGGACTCACCTGTAGTCTACTCGATTGTACTCGAAGCCAGACTGAGGTCCTGGACTTCCTGTCATGGTTTGGTCCTACTTCAAATCAGGCAGTCGGACAGGAGAACAGTGCGGATCTCATAAACTGTGTATTTGAATATGGTCACAAAGTGTCTAGAAAGAAATTGCAGTGGTGCCAGGAAACTGTTGTGTACCTTGGTTTTGTCCTCACAAAAGGAGAAAGGAAAGTCAGTCAGAAGAGAGCTGAGGCTCTCATGGGTCTGCCCCACCCATTGACCAAGAAGGACATGCTTACCTTCCTTGGCATGATTGGTTACTGCCGCCAATGAATACCTGACTGTTCCTACTATGACAATCTCCTGAGACATGCCACAGGTTCTGATATGCCAGATTGTGTAAACTGGTCAAAGGAAATGTGTAATGCTTTTGTGTATTTGAAAAATGCTATGGTAATGGCCCCTAGTCTAGGCCTTCCTGATTCCAGGGACAACTGTAAAACGATGGCGGGAGTCCTAGCTCAGGAACATGGAGGCAAGCTCCGCCTTGTTGTTTTTTTCTCAAAGATGGTTCCAGTACAGGTTCAAGGCATGCCTGCGTGTCTCAGAGCTTTAGCATCCTGTGTGATGGTGGTGGAAATGTCTGCATCATTCACTCTGGGACAGGATACCACTTTACACACCCAACATATGTCGGCCCAAAGGCTTAGTGGTTATAAGGTTATACTGCTCTCCAACTCTAAGCTAAAGATAAAATATGCTTCTCCTACCTCAGGCTCAGCCCCAATTCTCAATGTTTTGTCAGAATTAAAAGGAGAACAGGATGAGATTGTTCCACAACATGGATGGCTCTTGTTTAAGGCCCAATGACAACACATATCATGCAGGATATGATGTTGTACAATTATCAGACACAATTCTAGAGGCAAAATCAATTCCTTACCAGTCAGCCCAGGCTGCAGAACTGATAGCCCTCACAAGAGCTTGCCAGCTCTTTGAAGGACAAGATGTGCATATTTTAAAGAACTACTAAAAAAAGTTATACAGCTACCAAGGTCCATTGCCATTTTACATTGCAGGGCACACATACTCCAGCAAATTGATATAGCCAAAGGAAATGCCCTAGCAGATAGAGCAGTGAAGGAAGCCGCATCCACTCAAAATGCAACCACCCAAATGCCTTTGCTCAAGTCAGAAATGCTATTTTTACACCAACTGATACTTGTGAACTCGGAAACTCTGTGGGCTCTGGTTTTGGATAATGTATCTGGGTGCCAGGCAGACTGATACCCGGACACATGGTTCAAAACCCAGACTGTCCGGGGGATTCCCGTACAGCTGGCAACCCTACCTGAAAGTGACGTCAAACATGTCACTTTCTGGGTCAGCAACAAGGAAGGGAGGAGAGCAGACGTGTGTCTGCTCTGCTCCCTCCCCTCTACCCAGTGGCACCTGCTATGTCATGCCTGGGCCTGCACATGGGCAAGCAGGCCCAGAATACATGTGTGGAAGCAATCAAGTGGTAGCTCACCTGACTGCAGGGGCGGGAAATGTTTGTAAACCCCCCCGCTGTCAGGTCCATACAACGAACTACATGGCAGCGAAAGGGTTAAGGTGCCTTCATTCACAGAATGGTCTCCTACTAGTGAAATGTTACAATTTCTTTACAAACCTGAGCTCAAGGCAGAACATTACCACACTGGCACATTGCCTCCTTTTAGGCCCTGTTCACACTGGCATTAGAAGCAGGAGTTTGAGGCGCATTTTTAAAAGCGGTAGTAAAGTTTCAAGAAAGAAAAAATTCCCCTATGAGTTAAAGTATGCATTGCATACTAGCACATTATGAGAGACTTGCCTTAAAACAAAGCCCTCTAGTGCTGACAGGGCTTCCATCTTGACCCAGTCTTCCTTCCATTTGAATGGCCGAGCCGTGATTATGTCACTCCCGTGCAGAAGCCATGACTGCGGCACAGTGCTCTGAAGAGACGGCATGCCATCCCTTCAGAGCACAGTGCTCATGTGCTGGTGATATCACCGGCTGCAGAAATAGTGAATATCACCTAGACCAGTGGTCTCCAAACTGTGACCTTTTGCTTGCCTTTATCCAGCCCTTGGGGCACTATTCCTTCCACTGATACGAGACACTATTCTGCCAGCTGACACTAACAATAAGGCAACATTTTTCCCACAGACACCAATAATGGGGCAATATTCCTCCCAGTGATACCAATAATGGGGCACTATTCCTCCCAGTGATAACAATAATGGGGCACTATTCCGCCCACTGACACCAGATGTGGCAATGTGTACTCCCACTGATGCCAGGAAAATTTCCACTCCTGCTGGCCATAGTCCGGCCCCCATAAGGTCTGAAGGACAATAAACTGGCCCTTTGCTTAGAAAGTTTGGAGACTCCTGACCTAGACGGCGCATGTTTAGAAGATATCCCTTGAATCTCAGGGCCCTACCATGGGTCCCAGTGAGTCCATTGGACCGAGGTGGCACTTTGAGAAGATCAGCAAATTGAATCTCGGCTGTCTCTCCTTCTCTTCTATGTACCCAGCAAATTGATGACCAATATTTTCAAGCAGTTTATGTGTCATGACGACAACTGCCCCCCGGGCCACTCCACCTGCCCCTATGCTACTCTAGCCTGCCCTATACTGCCCTAGCCTGCCCCTATACTGCCCTAGTCCGCCTCTTGGAATTGAACATAATGGTATGTCATATAATTTTGCATATAGACAAGGTGCTGTTGCATCTAAATCGGACTTCCTGATAAATTTAATTTTAGTTTTAATTATCATAAGATAAAATAATGGATGTGGGGGCCTTTTGGTGGGCGATTTTTTTTTTGGGGGGGGCAGCAATTAATTCTTGGACCCTGGCAGCACAATGTCTTGGGCCAGCCCAGGGTAAGCTTTATGGGATTGTACACTCCATTGACACCCATCATACCATAGGAATATACCTAAATAATAAAGTAAACACACAACAAGAATTGTGGAAAAGTTTAAGCTACAGCCCCTTTATTGGGTTTAAGCCAGTGGCATGTCATCCATGTGTGCAGGGTGTGCATTGCACACAGGCTTCCAAGGACAGAGGGGCCCACTGTGATAGAGGGTCACACACTGCACACATGGAGAAACAAACACGCAATATGCACACAGGCAGCGGGGCTGCTCTGCACAGGGATTGGTGACAGTATTTCCAAACTGTCCCAGCTTTGGAGCAGCGGGGACAGCTCATGGCTGAATCGAGGGGGGTGTGCTGTTGGGGGGC
>BLSH010521094.1:16521-26670 GCA_018402905.1 Glandirana rugosa
CAATATAAGTCCTGGCCATAAAACTGACCATGCTAGCATCGGTGTGCTGTCATGCCTAACGTGATCAGTTTGAAAAATGTAAGCAAGGGGACTGGCAGGATCACCAGGCATATCACACAAAGGAAGCAATGCAAAGAGAACAGGATACTTTTTCATACAAGTAACATGGTACAACAGACACATATCAGGAATATGAAATGTTGGGGTAACATACACTTTTAAGCTTAGTTTTAAATGCTGTGAAAAAATACACGCACACACACTCAGCATGCACACAGCTACCTAAATTAATGACTGCAAGGAATTAGGCAAAGCTTTTACTTGAAGTAAACCTGTCAGTCATTTTAAACTTTAAAAAGTCCTGTCTACAGTCAAGCACCATAAGATGCACATTTTTACCTTTTCTTTGCTTTCCTCTGATTTTCGTTTCACTTTAATAGTAGTCTGACCCAGCAGTGTATTTAGGTATTGTGCTGCCCTAGGCCTGACTAAACTTGTGCACCCCCCTAATTTAAATATGAGCCACCCCTTCCTGTTTCCTGATCCGCCTTGAGATTTTCCAGTGGTGACACTAGTTTTGACGGCTTTGGGGGGGGGGGGGGTAATGGATTCCCTTAATTTGCAGAGATTTCCTCACACTTCCTGTTTGGCTATGGGGCAACACAACAACTCACTGGTTGGGGACTGCCTCCTGGGCCCCTCAGGATGCCCTTGTCCCCTACATATGTATGGGCTTTCCCCCCTGATAGTGGCCCTGCCCAGCCACTTTATGTGGTGCTAGATCGATTTGCCTCCCGGGCCAGGTCATCCCATAGGACTGGCGCTACACTAAGTGTAGCGCAAGCCGGCAGGGACTCTCTTTGTGCTGCCCCCCTGCAAAGTGCTGCCCTAGGCCTGGGCCTTGTCGGCCTAGGCCAAGATACAGCATTGGTCTGACCTCCATGCCTGCAGGCATAGCCGTACTCTCTGGAACCAAGCCCCATCAACCTATCATACCCCTGACTAACACTTTTATTGGACTTGGGGTGGCAGGTGTCAGGTAAGCAGGGATAAGTCCTAGGAGTGAAATTTGCATTGTCACTTAACTCCCCTTCCCGTACCTCGTGACCAGGCCATATGTACTGTAGCACACCCCACATAGTAGTTGCAGATGAACATGGATCCCCCACTCCTGCACAACCAGGCACACTGAATCTTCACAGGCGCACTCAGAGAGAGAACAGTCCGTAGCTTTGTTTTTATTACTTATTAGGTGATTAATAACTTGGATAGGGATTGGAGGTTATGGGATGTCCACTTTACTTGAACAAGATCTTCCGGGACAAATTCCTATTTACAGTCTCTATATACAGCTTCCTATATACAACTCCAACTTCTTTAGCTTTCTACCTGCACACACTTTGTTCCTTTCTTCCTCTGTACAGCTCCTGCTGATTCACGCTTGGTGGAACTGACAGGCCACTTGTCAGTTCAGTAGCAGCCCGTTACAGGCAAGAACTCAATGTCCCTTAAAAGTAGTACAATTGGAGTGAAATAGCTTCCCTTGTGGCCACTGATTCCAGCACCACTTCTTCAGGCAATGCCAGCCAACCTGGCTGCATCTGCCCCTTTCACCAGCCCTCCTGGCTGCCTCTCTACACCAGTCTGCCCGACAGACTCTTCCTCAGCCCTCCCGACTGACTCTCACTCTGTCCTCTCTTGCTCCGTGCCTCCAGAAAAGACTCCTCTCTTTGTATTTTTCGCAGAATCCTTCCAGCACCCAAGCCCAGGCCCAAGGCAGGTCATCCCCCAGACTAGGGGGTATCCCTCAGGGCCATGACAGCCTCCTCAACACTGAATCTCCATCTTTCACTCGACTGCCTCTGCTGGAATGGCCCATGACTATTTATGAGGTTGTCTCCGCCCCATGCCAGCCCACCACTGGGGATTGGCTGAGGCCTCAAATATACAAGGCAGCTCCTCCTAACCTCCGCCCTCTAATTCTAGAAGTTGTAACCTTCCAGAACAAGGGGAGGTACCAGAGGCAGTTGCCAAGAAGAGTCATCCAGCCCTGGCCTCTATTAACCCTGACTCAGTTCCATGAGTCAGGTGATTTCTGGCCAGCAATATGCTTTTCTCCTACACTCACTTCTAGCACACACTAGAGGGTGCTACACATAGATCTCCGTAACCCAGGTTCAGATCCAGTTGCTATTGGAAGTCGACTGCTAGGGAGGGAGCCAGAACATCCGACCCCCTTGCTACCGGAGGACCTGTCATCTTACTAGGTACTACGCTTAATCGCTGGTTGATTGTAGCTTGTTCCTTCACTTGGTTACCCATAGCAACTACACTCCTCTTCTTGTCTTGCCGAGTTAACCTTTTGTAGTAGTATTACTTCATACCCCCAAAGGTTCTAAAAAGACAGGCATATAAACCGACTGGGAACCGGACAGTAGCGTCACATTTCCACAGGCAATCCGGTGCTCTAAACCAGATGGGACAGGAGGAAGAGATGGCTGGCCGGCCAGCCATCTCTTCCTCCTGTCCCATCTGCATCAGAGCACCGGATTTCCTGTGGATATGTGACGCTACTGTCCGTTTCCCAGCCGGTTTATATGCCTGTCTTTTTAGAACCTTTGTGAGTACCTTATTGGCTCTCTGATTATAATAAATGGTTGTTTGATATACTACACTTAGGTTGGCGCACCTTGTCCCCCTTTTTTCTTCCCACAGAGCTGCTTATACTCTTCTGGTCGCTGCCCCTATCTGCTGGTACATCACAACATCATTTTACATACTTGTGGACTTGTAAAAAGGACTATATTCTAAAAAGGACTATATTCTGAATTGTCAGATGGTTTTTGCACATAGTGACCTTGCCCCATACCTTTGTCCCTCACTATTGGCGCCTTTCTCCACTGTACATTACTTCATACCCCATATGTGCTTTACACACCCTGGTTCTTTGGAATACACCAGAACCAACATGCAACCCGCACAGTGGTGTAGTGGATAGCACTTTCGCCTGGCAGCAAAAGCATGGTAGCTAAATTAGATCCTGTCTAAATTGTCCCTAGTATATGTATGAATGTGAGTTAGGGACCTTAGATTGTAAGCTCCTTGAGGGTAGGGACTGATGTGAATGTGAAAATATATATGTAAAGTGCTGAGTAAATTGGCAGCGCTATATAAGTACCTGAAATAAATAAAACCCTTTGAATAACTTCAGATCAGGTTCATAATGGTTAATGTAACTTTACTGTAAAGATGCAGCATGACAGTACAAAATTAACAACGTCCTGTCCCTGATCCTAACTAAAATAGCATAGTAGCCAAGGCATAACTCCATGAGAGTCCATTATGGCATTGTCCATGACTGGATTGGTGTCCGTGATCCTTGTTTTCTTCAGGGCCACTCTCGCGTCCACAGGCGAGTATGCAATGCACCTCTACCCAAGTTCCTGTTCCCTAGCTCCCTCGGATCTTGATTCTCCCCCTTTTTTAGCACAGGTGGATCTGCCAGAACCAAAAGCTTGGGAACTGAGTTAAAAATGTTTAACCCTTTCCCCAATTTGGGCGGGCTGCTGGAAAACGAACTACACACACATTTTCACCCTGCTTACATTCACCCTCCCCTTTTCGCATGCCGTCCCAGTTGTGACAAATTCTTAAAGTGGAGTTCTACCCATAAGTGCCGGTTATATGCAGACGACCCCCTGACCTGCCACAATTGGCATGTCCTTTTTTTTGGGGGGGGGGGCCGGGAACCTAGTTTTCATAGGTACCCAGCTCCCAATTCCTTTCCTGGGGCTACAGCACTGGAAGGCAGTTCACCTCTCCCCCATCCCTCCCTGCAATCTTCTGGGACACGTCATGGGTCCCAGAAGATTTCCCGGACATTCACAATGTGCGGTTCGCGCATACACAGTGTGCGTGCCCGGCTGTGAAGCCACAGCCAGGGCCCACGCTTGTGATGCCAGCGCCGTGGAGGGAAGAGGAAGAAGAGCAAAGCGTCAGGAGGCCGCATTGCTGGACCATGGGACAGGTGAGTGTCTGAATATTAAAAGTCAGCAGCTACACTTTTTGTAGCTGCTGACTTTTAACTGGGTGGAACTCCGCTTTAAATACAGCATGCATCCATATAGCCATGCAATGCAACAGTACTATAAAACACGTCAAACTGTGTAAACATAGCAAGTAGGTATACAGTGAAATAACAAGCGAGTCTCTCATTTAAACATAAAAGGTGGACTCCGGACACTTGGTGTACTACCAGATAAGTGTAGTCCAGCTTGATTAGTTCAATCTAGTCCATATAGAAATGGCGACCAATGTTCCATTCTTTGTAGATCTGATGAAACCGGGCCTCAACAAATTTATTTTGGTACCAGACCTCCCAGAGATGTCCCGGCACTCAGAGTTTCTCCCAGACAGCATGGCTGTAAATCTTTGGGCTTTCCTCTTCCAGCTGTCTGAGTACGTCTCCGGGCACATATGGGAACATGTACCTGTAAGTGTTGAAAACATGGGCATCAAAAAGTACCTCTGGAGCTTAGCTAACTGGGTGAGCTTTTGTCCAAGAGGGACTGACCCTTTCGGGAGATAGACATCCACAGGGCGGTGTGGTCTTTTGGGAGGCCAGTTGCGGAACAGGTGGTGTTGGAGCTGCAGCCTCCTCGGGGACCCATGGCAAGGACATGACAGCCTCAGGGGAGGAGGGGTGAGTGGAGGGAAGGGACACACATCCCTTCACACAAGCTCATAGGAAAACAGCTGAGGCTGTCAATCACAGGCTATGTGCTGGAGCTTCCCTGCCGCCCCCTCCACCGCAATTCCTTGGAGTCAGCACAGCCTGTCAGAAAGGACTCATGCAGATAGCAGAGGAATGAGACTGCAGACAGAAATCCCACTCAGTGCTTTGGATTGAGGCAAGTGTATGCTATTGAAGTAGCACTACACATATATATTGTACATTCACATCAGTCCCTCCCTTTGAGGAGCTTACAATCTAATGTCCCTAACTCACATTCATACATACACAAACTAGGGTCAATTTAGACAGGAGCCAATTAACCTATCAGCACATCTTTAAAGTGTGGGAGGAAATCGGAGTACCCGGAGGAAATCCGCTCAGGCACAGGGAGAACATGCAAACTCCAGGAAGGTAGCGTCATGGTTGGGATTCAGTCCATTTTTTGTTCATTTTTAATGTCAGAGGTTTACAACCAATTTATAATGCAAACAGTGGCAAAATGTTATTTTTAATTTTGGATAGAGTATGGAGGGTTATAACCCATGTCAGTTTTTTTATGCTTTTTGTGTCCCATAGGTTAGATTAACCCTCGCTTCCTGTCCCATAGCCAAAATAGAAAGTGAGAGAAAATCCTTTCAAAGTGAGGGAATTCCTTCCCAATTGGAAGATTTCCCCTTGAGTACTGTTCTGGTGTCAACTGAAAATTTGGGATTTTCTTTTTAAACAGGACAAACAGAGAGGGTGAATCTCCCTAACGGGACCACAGACGGCAATAAAAGCTGTCAGGGGGTCTATCCAAAACGAATTTAAAAAATGTTGCCTTTAGTTACACTTTAAATAATGCAATCAACAGCCTCTTCCAAGAAAAGTGTCTTGTGCAAAGTAGACCCCATCTATGTTACTAAAAAGAAAGATCCCAGTTAGACAAGAGATTTCCTTTTTTCTTCCTTTGAAATACCAAATCTTTTAAGGACCTCCCCAAGTTTCCATAATATAGGGCTTGGCGAAAGGGGATCGTTGTCTTCCAGCTCCCATCAATAGTTTCCACATCTCTTGCCAGTTTTGCTAGGTCATGAACAGCTTTGAAATAGCTGCTCAAAATATTTTATGGTATGCTTTATTGTTTACATTGCCAGTTCTAGACAAAACCTAGCAGCCAGGCAAACCCTGCACCTAAAATATTACAGAGGCAGGATAATGTGTTTGATCCTTTTCTATTGTTGCCAACTGTAACATATGATCCCAGTCTTCTTGAACGTGCCCGTTGGCTCATGGATTCAATTGTCTGGTTTCCAGATTGGAAAATCTGCCAGTAAGCAGTCAGCTTTAAAGGGAACTTGTTACGAAGTCTTCGTGTGAAAAGGCTCTGTCAAAGTAGCCATTCCACTGCACCAGATTGTAGTTCTGAGGCAGTAAAGCTAAACCTCTTCTCTGGCCGACTGATCCGAAACTACTCATAGTATAATTGGTGGAGTGGCTTCTTAAATCAAAGGATTCTTCCACAGGTGTTTTTCTTACGGACAGAGCCATTTTTAGGCAGTCTGAACTACTTAAAATAATATACAGTGTTTCATATGAAAATATTTGTATTTTCTTTGGGGGGTAAAGCACCAAACACATTAGCTATGTATAATGGTGCCCATTCCATTATCTGCAGGCTGCTACTTTTTGTTAAAATCTACACTTGTTCATATGGTAGTCTACTGATGTGGTGTAAAAAAAAAGAAAGAAAGAAAGAAAAAAACAAAATCTTCGCTTCAGTGCCTCCTTCAAAGCCGCTGGAGCAGCTATCTTCCAGCGATGTGGGTGTTAATAGCCACCAGTGCAAGTATGAAAAGTTGTGCCACTCGCCCTCCCCCTTCTGTCCTGTCCTCCATTCAGAGAGCTTTTATTACTATTCTCCCACAATGTATTATGTTCTGTAAATTGGCAGCACAGATCCTGCTATTCAACTGCTTCTCCTTCATTCACAAAACATGATGCATTGTGGAAGATTAGTAATATGAGTTTTGTGAATGGCAGAGGGCAAAAGGGGGAGGCTAAGTGCCACACCTTGTCAGACTAGCATGAAAAGGTTGTTAACTCCCACCACAGTACCACACAGTGGTGGCTGGTGAAGTTTTTGGATGGGGGGGCGCCAGGACCCGCCCTTCCTTTGACCCCTCCTACTTCTAATAAGCCCCACCCCTTATAGAATCCACCCACTCCGTCCCCTGTATTCCACATATTGTGTTAGGAGTACACAGCTCAACATCACAGGACACAGTATACAGCTCAGCATCACAGGATACAGTATACAGCTCAGCATCACAGGACACAGTATACAGCTCAGCATCACAGGACACAGTATACAGCTCAGCATCACAGGACACAGTGTACAGCTCAGCATCACAGGACACAGTATACAGCTCAGCATCACAGGACACAGTATACAGCTCAGCATCACAGGACACAGTATACAGCTCAGCATTAAAGGACACAGTATACAGCTCAGCATCACAGGACACAGTATACAGCTCAGCATCACAGGACACAGAATATAGCTCAGCATCACAGGACACAGTATACAGCTCAGCGTCACAGGGCACAGTATACAGCTCTGCATCACAGGACACAGTGACAGTGGGGGCAGTTATGCAGTCAGTGACACAGGTGGGGGCAGTTATGCAACCAGTGACACAGGTGGGGGCAGTTATGTAGCCAGTGACACAGGTGGGGGCAGTTATGTAGCTAGTGGCACAGATGGGGGCAGTTATGGAGCCAGTGGCACAGGTGGGGCAGTTTGCAGTCAGTGACACAGGTGGGGCAGTTATGTAGCCAGTGACACAGGTGGGGGCAGTTTGCAGCCAGTGACACAGGTGGGGGCAGTTTGCAGCCAGGGACACAGGTGGGGGCAGTTTGCAGGCAGTGACACAGGTGGGGCAGTTTGCAGACAGTGACACAGGTGGGGCAGTTTGCAGACAGTAACACAGGTGGGGCAATTTGCAGGCAGTAACACAGGTGGGGCAGTTTACAGCCAGGGACACAGGTGGGGCAGTTTGCAGGCAGTAACACAGGTGGGGCAGTTTGCAGCCAGGGACACAGGTGGGGTACATTGCAGAGATCCCCCCCGCACTTATCCCATCCAATAGCAGGATTGTTGCAGAGATTCGGCATGCAGAGAGCGCGCTGTGTCTGCAGAGTTCGGCACACGGAGAGCGGCTGTCCCCCCTCGTCGGTCCCCGGGCGGTCATGGTCTCTGTGGGAGCGGAAGTCACCTCCGCTGCCACAGTGACCCACCCCTGGCCACCGCATCCAATCACATTGAGCGGAGGCTCAGGGCAGCCAATCAAGCTATGCAGGGTGCGCCTGTTCAGCGCACCCCCATAGCTTTTAATGGCTGACCAAAAAAAAAAAAGAAAGTCAAGGCACCGGCGCCTCCTGCAGGGGGGCGGACCTGACTTTTTTTTTTCTTCCCCTTTAGCCGGCGGGGAGGCGGCGCCCCAGCTGGTACCACAGCGAAGATAGCCGTTCAGAGCAATATCTGGCTATGAACGAGGCACTGAAGGGAAGATTTTAACAAGAAGCAGCAGCCCACAGATAATGGGATCATTACACATAGCTAATGTGTTTGGTACTGTGTCCTTCCTCCTCCCCACCCCCCAAAAATACCAAACTTCAAGTGGTTGTAATTTGTAAAGGCTGAAAGTGTTTCACCTTCATGCATTCTAAAACCACCTGTGTGCAGCATCCCCCCCAGCCCCCCTTTATACTTACCCGAGCCCCATTTCGATCCAGCAATGTGCGCGGGAGCAATGGCTCTCCCGGGTCTCTCCCTCCTCATTAGCTGAGACACTGTCAATTACAGCCACTGAGGAGGGAGCAAGGGGCGGGGTCGAGTAACACTCTGTCTTATGGACACATAGAGGTGGCTCAGGAGTGAGCACATGTAGCCAGGAGCCAGGTTTCATACTCCTGGCAATAGTGGCACTCCTGCTTTCAGATATAATGCAGCTGTTTCCCCCTGGTGCCTGTTAACTATTCTGTAACTTCAAACAAGTAGCCAGAGAAGTGCACTGTGGGGTTGTAGTTTACTGTTGAGGATGTGCCATCTAGGTGTGTTGCAGGAGAACAACCTTTCCCATCTAGCTGTGCAGCAGGAAAGGGCTCTTGGGAGAAGAGGTGCCTCATGGGAGAGATTATTTAAGCAGAGGGCTGGGCCTAGCACGCTCTCTCTGGACAGCAGCGATTGATCAAGCAGGACCCTGTGTGAATGGTGGCTGAATCGCGGCCTACTCACACCAGTTTCGCAGTTCAACGATTTGCAGCGCTACAGTGAGCAACCAGGAAGACCTGCTCTGTGCCAGTGGAGCCTGTGCCTGATTCCTGCAGGCAGTTGGACAATCGATCTGGGAGAACCGCGGAGAGAGGCGGTGGAAGTCGGTTTTAGGAGCCAGAGAGCTGGAGAGGACATCACCATCATCTCCATCCTTGTCATCATCTTCATCCACAGCAGCGGACTTATCTTCTTCATCTATTGGTCCTGTGGGGTGAGCGGGTGGAGGCCCATTACTGCAGCACTGTGTACACATTACCTGCTTAAACAGTTTCACCCGAGTCAGAGCCTAGATTCCTGCACACGGGAGGAAAGTTTGAACATAAGCATTTCTACCCCTTTACTGGATTACTGTTACTCATAGTTCCACAATAAAAGTCAGTGATCATATAAAATGCAAATACCGCGCTAAAAGTAACAACCCGTGCTACAGGTGCTAAAACACAATCGTGCAAGAACCCAATTGTGCAAAAAAAACATACAGTATATAATAAAACATAAATTGTGAATTAAATAATAAATAATCACACAGCTGCTGCTTTAACCACTTGCCGACCGCCAACCGCAGGTTGACGGCGGCAAAGTGGCTCGTTATCGCAAATCGCCGTCATACGACGGCGGCTGCGATAACGCGCACTGTGAGCACGTGCGCGCCGCCGGAGGCGCGCCCGTGCGCTTACTGTGTTCGGGGAGGGCCAGGGAGCGGGTGCGGCGGCTTCGATTGCCGCCGGCTACCCGCGATGGCCCCCCCGGAGCGAAGGAACGGAGGTCCGTGTATGTAAACACGGACCTCCGTTCTGTGTGAGGGGGAAGGGCTGTGATCACAGCCTTCCTGTATACGAAGGCTGTGACCACTTCCCTTCCCCAGCTAGGGCAGTCCCCATACAGTTAGAACACGCCCAGGGAACATAGTTAACCCTTAGAGCGCCCCCTGCAGGTTAACCCCTTCACTGCCAATGGCATTTACACAGTAATCAGTGCATTTTTATAGCACTGATCGCTGTATAAATGCCAATGGTCCAAAAAAGTGTCAAAATAGTCCGACATGTCCGCTGAAATATCGCAGTACCGCTAAAAATCGCAGATCGCCGCCATTACT
>BLSH010521094.1:62049-90068 GCA_018402905.1 Glandirana rugosa
GACCCGGCAAAGAAGTGCTTCACACGGCATTTACTGCCGAGGGTGTGTGTACACACACTCACTGCAGTCGCGCCGAAGACGTTTAGTGTCGCGACCTCAGGCCCGACACTAACCAGCCTCGGGTCCTAGGGTCTTCTGTTGCCTGTGTCGTGAACCGAGTGTCTACGTTATCTCCTAGTAAGACGAACATAAAACCCCACAAAGTCAAGAAGAAGCTGCGTCTGTCAGTGAACTCGGAGAAAAGGATTTTACGGTAAGTTATAATAAAATCCCTTTTTTGCAGCCATGGCAGAAATTATACTCTTGCTACAGCCACCCTGTGACGCCTGTTCTTTGTTATACCTTTTTTAAATTGCTGAATGGTAATTTTACTTTGTGAGACCGTATTGCATCTGTGAGCCAAGTGCTGTGTCCGTTGTCTTCTGGGATCCTGGGCTCCGACCAATCACAGCCCGGACTCCAGCGCTGTGATTTGCAGAAGCCGCGCTGACGTCACTCACACACATGTGTGTGGGAGCCGTCATTTACGGCACACTTCGTGAAGAAACGGCCCAGTCGGGCTGTTTCTCAATGCGCATGTGCCGATGACGTTGGCACATGCAGATACAGGGAATATCTCCTAAACGGTGCAAATTTAGGAGATATTCCCGGGACCTAAAGGTAATCTTGAATATAGGCTTAGCTGTAGTTTAAAGTGGTTGTCATGACTTGACAACCACTTTAACATGTGAAAAAAGTGCACAGGAAATGCATGCTTTGCAGTATATTTTATAAATGCACTGCAAACTTGCATAGTGTTTGTGGTGCCATTAATTGTTAATGGTACCCCAAAACCACTTAGCTGACTTGTATTTTGTCATGTGGAATACTTGCGAAGCTGCATGCCTGAAAAGAGCATTTTATGGTGCGTTTGTCAAACGAAGGGCAGTCCATTCAAGTGAATGGGCTACCCTATGTGTGAAAAAAAATGATGAGCAGGAACATATGTCCCCGCTATGCTAAGTGTGAATGGGGGCCTCAGGGGTAGCATACAGAAATGGTTGGTGCAGAAATCTGTCAGGGGGAGGAAGGGGTATATTCACTGGCCCCAGCTCCAACACTGCAGTGGTAGCCAGTGTCTAGCCAGGCTCCTGGCACATTTTCCCAATTTCTGAATGCTGAACTTTCTGCAGCTTCATTCTCCCCCCACTTACCCCTTCCAACAGAAGCACTACAACAACTAGCATTGCAGCCATCACTGCAAGTTACAGTGCACACAGAGCACATTGTGGGGGGGTTGGCAGAGCTCAGGACTCAGGGAGGAACAGACAGAGAACTTCTTACCTCAATCTTTCCTTCCTCCTTGCAAGAGATAACATTGCCGATCACAGGGGGAGGGGAGGGGGAGTTCCAGGACCTGGCAGTGGAAATGGCAAAGGTAAAGAGAGATTCTTCAGCTCTCCCTGCTGCTCCAAAATCGGAACACAGCATGGGACAGCTTTCTAAATAAAGGAACTGTGGGCAAGTATGCAGCACTGATCCCCTGCACAGCAGCCAAGGGAGAAATCCAGCAGCACTGTAGGGGACTCACAGGAGTCACAAGGCAGTACAGTCGGCTCTCCTCTCCTGCAGGTGGCCGGGCCCCCCTCTTGACTGGGCCCCCTACAGGAGGGCCGGCTGTACTGCCTTATCAGTGTCCCTGATTACCAGCAAATCAGATATAAAGTGTCCTTTCACATGGGCGATCCGCCTGTCGCACTCCGATTTGCTAAGCGGGGGATCGCTCCGCTCATCCACACTGAGCAGGCGGATAACAGGTCTGTCTCTGCTCACTGTGCTGAGATGGACCTGTCAGAGCCCAGCTCTCCTCTATGGGGAGATCGGATGAACATGGACCACCTGTTCGTTTTCATCCGATCCGATCTGCCAGGCGAATGGAAAATAGGGTTTCCATCCGTCTGTATTTTGCAGACAGGATCTGATTGGATAGCAGCGGGTGTCAGCGGACATGTCATCGCTGACATCTGCTACTCCATATGAGTGAATGGAGGGTCCGATCAGGTCTGCCTGAAAAACTGACAGGTGGACCTGATCAGAAAGCCCGTGTGAAAGGGGCCAAAGGGTTTGCTTTGCTGATTAACAGCCAGTGTGCCAGCAGTATAATGCACAACAGCATGGAGAAGTGTGAAGCCTGACAATTTTGCTTTGGGCTTTTAAAAATCGCATTACTGGCCCCCAGACTTATCTCTTGAGAACAGTGAGGAAGCGGATGAAAAATTCTGTTGACATTATTGTCCCAAAGTTTCTTAACAACCAGTTACAACTGTTAACAATTTGTATTTCATACAATGCCATATTGTGAGATGTACAGTATATGTAAGCATCTGTGGTGTTGGCCAGTGGTTATTTTTGTTTTGTGCCAGTAACAATTTTTTAACCAGGTTCAGGAGAAAATTATGCTGGGTTAGGTAGTGTGGCTTTATTTATGGCAATGGACAGATATTTCATAATGTGTATTACTATAAACCATCAGTCCCAAAAAAAGAAACTAATTATTCTGTATGTAACGCGTACAATAGGAATAAGATGATAAGTCTGTGCACAAACATCTTCACTTGGGAACAAATAAGATCTATTGGAACAATCAAAATAGCTGACAGATTTCCCCTTCCAATGTCACCATCCAAAAGTGCTCATAGACAAACAGCTCATCCAGTTTGGATGAAATTGGATCACACACCACTCATTTTATGTTTATACAAACCTTTATCTACATTATGATAGGTGAAAAAATTACATTAACTACTGCCTTTTTTTTTGAATTAATGAAAACCTATAAAGGTAAGAACATAGGAGCTGCCATTGCCGATTTGTTTTTGAAGGTGTTAGTTCCAGGACTGTCATGCTGATCCTTGCTCAAAGCTGAAATTCAGGGAGATAAAAAAAGACACAGAATAATGAAATTTGTATCCTCACTTGTACTTTTCTTGTACCTGCAAGTACCTTAATTTGACTTCAAATTAACCTCTTACCGTACCTCTACAGTAAGGCCTTGAGAGTAGGGTTGCCACATCATCCCTTTAATCCAGCACACATATGAATTACTGAGGCTAATTTAATGCAGGTAAGACACCAAGTGGGTTTAATTACCACCTTAATCAGCCACAGAACCTGTGTAATTAATATGTGTCCTGGATTAAAGGGATGAGGTGGCAACCCTACTTGAGAGGTCTCCTCTATCAAGCAGGACTGCAATGTGTAGCAGAGCTATGTAAGTCTCAGGACTGCAATTAACAGATCCACACATTAACAGATACAAATCTTTTTCCATTTTAAACAGGTATAAGATATACACCTATCAGCCATAACATTATGACCACCTACCATAACCCATCGAGACATGGACTCCACTACACCTCTGAAGGTATGCTGTGTTACCTGGCACCAAGCCATCGGTAGCAGATTCTATAAGTCCTGTAAGTTGTGTGGTGGAGCCTCCATGGATCGTACCTGTTTTTTAAGTACATCCCACAGATGCTTGATTGGATTGAAATCTGGGGAATTTGGAGGCCAAGTCAACACCTGCAATTTGTTGTTGTGTTCCTCAAGCTATTCTTGAATTCATCAGACCAGGGCACCTTCTTTCACTCCTCAGTCCAGTTCTGTTGCTCAAGTGCCCATTGTAGGTGCTTTTGGCAGTGGAAACTGGTCAGCATGGGCACCCTGACCGGTCTGCAGCTACTTGGCCCCATACGCAACAAACTGTGATGCACTATGTGTTCTGGCACCTTTCTACCAGAATCAGAATTAACTTTTTTTGACAATTTGACCTAAGGTAACTCTTCTGTTGGATCAGGCTACACTGGCCAGTCTTCAATCCCCATCCTCATGCATTAATGAGCCTTGGCTGCCCATGACCCTGTTGCCTGTTTTCCTTACTTGGACCACTTTTGCTAGGTCCTGACCACTGCACACTGAGAACATCCCACAACAGCTTACGTTTTGGAATTGCTCTGACCTAGTTGTTTAGCCATTACAAAGGCCCCTTTCAAAGTCTCTCAAAACCTTCCACTTGCCCATTTCTTTTTGCTTTCAAAACATCAACTTCAAGGACAACATGTTCACTGGCTAATATATCCCACCCATTTTCAGATGCCATTGTAACAAGATAATCAATGCTATTCACTTTACCTGCCAGTTGTCATAATGTTATAGCTAATTGGTGTATATTACATTTATGTAATTTCTGTTTGACTGGACTTCAGCTTTTACATAATTGTATGTTACTTACCCAGATCAAGCACGTGTGTATGGATAGTTTGGATATTTGGTGTATTCATGATTGTTTTGGGTCAGTGGCTCACCAAGTATTAGATGCAGCCTGCACATTCAAACATAATTAACAATGACAGCTCCCATGTTTCTATCCTCACATGTTCCTTATCAATTCATGTTCACATTATGTGTTTGCAATGAATAAAAGTAACCAATGGCAATGAGTATGAGAAGCTCATTCTTGGGTACACCAATACCTGTGTATTTGAAGGTCAGGGAGACTATAGAGATTGCCAGTTAACTAAATAAAGTTGAATTAGGGTAATTTACAGCATAACAGCTATCGTGACCAAGTAAGTCCCCAGGGAGAAGTTTACAGGCAAAGGATTTTTTATCAAGCCAGCATGTCATTCTTAATAGTCTGAGTTACAATTCAAACTATACAGGGCATTGGAGGTACATTTCTCTTAACAGTCAGTTCTAATACAATCACATCTATATAGTGATAGAAAGTGGGTCTTGAACCTTAAGAGATGCAGAACTGTTAACTCTGTGGGACGAACTGTGATGAGAGTTGTCTAAAGCCCTCAATACAGTATATGCCTTCCTCAAGAAAAAAAAAAAAAAAAACAGCTATGCACAACTGAACACCATACAGTTGTATGCAAAAGTTTAGGAATCCCTGACAATTTCCATTATTGTCATTTATAAATATTTGTGTGTTTGGATCAGCAATTTCATTTTGATCTATCAAATAACTGAAGGACACAGTAATATTTCAGTCATGAAATGAGGTTTATTGGATTAACAGAAAATGAGCAATATGCATCAAAACGAAATTAGACAGGTGCATACATTTGGGCACCCTTGTCATTTTGTTGATTTGAATACCTGTAACTACTTAGCACTGATTAATTGGAACACACAATTGGTTTGGTGAGCTCATTAAGTCTTGAACTTCATAGACAGGTGCATCCAATCATGAGAAAAGGTATTTAAGGTGGCCAATTGCAAGTTGTTGTTCTCTTTGACTTTCCTCTGAAGAGTGGCAACATGGGGGCCTCAAAACAACTCTCAAATGACCTGAAAACAAAGATTGTTCTACATTATGGTTTAGGGGCAGGCTACAAAAAGTTATTGCAGAGATATAAGCTGTCAATGTCCACTTTGAGGAACATAATGAGGAAATGGAAGACCACAGGCACAGTTCTTGTTAAGGCCAGAAGTGGCAGACCACATAAAATATTGGAGAGGCAAAGGCGAAGGATGGTGAGAACGGTCAAAAACAGCCCACAGACCACCTCCAAAGACCTACAACATCTTGCTGCAGATGGTGTCCCTGTGCATCGTTCAACAATTCAGCGCACTTTGTACAGGGAGAAGCTATATGGGAGAGTGATGCGAAAGAAGCCTTTTCTGCACACACTCCACAAACGGAGTCACTTCAGCTATGCAACCACACATTTGGACAAGCCAGCTTCATTTTGGAATAAGGTGCTGTGGACTGATGAAACAAAGATTGAGTTATTTGGTCATAACAAGGGGTGTTATGCATGGCGGCAAAAGAACACAGCGTTCCAAGAAAAACACTTGCTACCCACAGTAAAATTTGGTGGAGGTTCCATCATGCTGTGGGGCTGTGTGGCCAGTGCTGGTACTGGGAATCTGGTTAAAGATGAGGGTTGTATGGATTCCACTCAATATCAGCAGATTTGTGAGAATAATGTTGAGGAATCAGTCACAAAGTTGAAGTTACGCCGGGGCTGGATATTTCAACAAGACAACAACCCAAAACACTGCTCAAAATCTACTTGGGCATTTATACAGAGGAACAAGTACAATGTTCTGGAATGGCCATCCCAGTCCCCGGACCTGAATATCATTGAAAATCTGTGGGGTGATTTGAAGCGGGCTGTCCATGCTCGGCAACCATCAAACCTAATTGAACTGGAGATGTTTTGTAAGGAGGAATGGTCCAAAATACATTCATTCAGAACCCAGACACTCAATTCAGGCTGTAGGAAGCGTCTAGAGGCTGTTATTTCTGCTAAAGGAGGCTCTACTAAATATTGATGTGATTTTTCTGTTGGGGTGCCCAAATTTATGCGCCTGTCTAATTTCGTTTTGATGCATATTGCACATTTTCTGTTAATCCAATAAACCTAATTTCGCTACTGAAATATTACTGTGTCCTTCAGTTATTTGATAGATCAAAATGAAATTGCTGATCCAAACACTCAAATATTTATAAATGACAATCATGGAAATTGTCAGGTGTTCCTAAACTTTGCATACAACTGTATGCCATATAAGATGAGACTATAACTGCCCCAGTAGCTATAAAACTAGGAAGTTGCACTGCCATAAAAATGGGATTAGCTCAGGCTATAGTTGTCCCAGCAGCTCTGAAAACTGCATTTCTATATACAGAGTCAACAAAGTAGATTTTTCTAGGATTTAGGGAAGTCCGTGTTAAAGTGGTTGTAAACCCTCTCCTATACCCAGTGAAGTGAACAGCTTCAGGTGATACACAGAGATGAAACAAATCTCCCTTCATACGTTTTCAGCTTTCTAAATTATTTTTACTTCCTCTTTCAGCAGTGGGAGGGAAGTCTTGGCATACAATGTGTGACAGCTGATTGGAGGAGAGGCACCCCCCCCCCCTCCACATAGGCAGAGGAAGAAAGAAACATGCAGAGATGTGCTGTGAAAAGATCAGCTCTCTGCTAATCTATAGCAACCTCCCTGACACAACTTTGCAGCTACTTTTATCTCCTTTGTTGGAGAACTTGTCAGAATTTATGCTGATAACAGAGAGGAACAAAAGAGCAGAAAGACACCGGAGTCAGGGCTTTGGAGAGAGATAAGTAAGCACTACAGATATATGTGCCCAAGTCAGATTTCATGAATCGGGTTTACATCCACTTTAATAAAGCTAGCACACTGTATCCCAAACACTGACCAGATGTGTAGCATTATAACAATATTAAGGTGTGTCAGAGATATCACCTGTGCAGTAAAAATATTTTCAGTAAATCAACCCAACATATATTTTTTTCCATCTGATCTCCCAAAGTCTTCTGCTACAGTTGTTTGTAATGCAAACACATCATAAGAGAATAGTATGATTGGAATGAATGGTGAATTGTTACATAATACTTTCACATTGTCAAATTGACCAAAAATAACAACAGGCAGAATAGGTAGAATCTGCATTTCTAATGGATATATTGCACATTTTAATTGTGCAGTCTCATTTTGGCTCAGTTTTGTTTCAGTACTACTTTGGCTTTCTTTGACTGTGGGTGCACACTTCTGCCAAGATGGCTGCTTCTGTGCCCCAAAGTGCCAATCAAAATATTGCTTTTTCAGAAAAGGGAACCGAAGCCCAATGATCCACAGTTTAAGTTCCTCTTCCTCTAGTGACTCACAGCTGATGCTAAAGCAAATAATGTCTCCCACAATGAGTGCTATATAAAAATCCCCAACCCTTGCAGCACATTACTTGACGTTAGGGAGTGTATCTTTGGTACACGTCCTAAACAAGGAAATAATGGATTAGTGGGTTTCCCAGATAACAATTGAGTAGCTTCTACAGTCTAGCTTTAATCTGGAAACTTAAAATATATGTCCATTAATATATGTCCATTAATCCTGTGATATTTATGCTTTGCTTTACCACATACAATAGTTCCTTCAACATGAGCAATATGTAGAAAAGAACATTTTTCCAGCACCATGTTGTTCTGTCTCTTGATCCAAATCCTTTCACACTACAATGTGAAACAGAGGGAATGCAAGCTTAGCCTTAAGTTTAGTGTAACCCTCGTAGGAGCCACTTTGTAAATGTTGTTCTCTGTTCTTCTGCCTAGACTATGAGAACAACCTCAGCGCCACTGACACACCAGGTTAAGCAAATGGATACTGCAGTGCTACTGGGTGCACAAATATACATATCCTGCATACAACTAAGGTTCAATATCAAAAAGCAAACATCAGACTGGTTAGTGATAAATTAACCCAATATATTGTCACAGGTTATAGTAAATAGGAGCATGCACATAAACACGTCTAGAATTGGGTCAATCACAGTTCACTAGACAATATGTTCACTAGGCTATAAAAGCATAGAATAGAGCTCTATGCAACTAAATTAGAGTAAACCTGGAAATCCACAAAAGCAGCAATAGGTAATTGGTATTAGAAGACAGTAACAGCAATGATAATCAATACTGCAGTAACTCCTCTGTAAACAGTAGGATGCTATATCCAATTTAGAGTGCTCTCTATTTGAATGGCAGCCATGAAATGTAAAACTCCCTAAAAAGGTACCTCTTATTATGGACAATAGGCAAAATTCTTGTGAAGTAGCTATCTCAGAGAGCAGTCTTTAGCCCTAATTCTTCAGCTGGCTAGCGTTGGGACCCGGTCTTTACAGTGGTGCACATGAGTACAGTCTGCATGCAGTAATAGTGCTGCTGGTTAGATGGCCAGTCCCTACGTGCAACAGGTTAATGGCAGCAGTGTCCTCTCACCAGTCCCAGCAGTACAGCAACATGGGGTGCCGCTGTTCAGATGTCTGCTCACTTCTGGATCTCCCTGATGCAAGTCTCATCCTTGGCACATGGCCGCAGGCTTATAGTGTTGGAGGGAACAACAGCATGGTTGCATATAAACTGACTATATACTGTATGCATTATACCTATCTATGCAGCAGGTGGTGTTGTAGTATTATAGTTTAATGTAACTCTATTGTAATCTCTATTGTATGAGAGGAAGTGTTTCTTTCTAATGGTTCAGTTCCTGTTACCATGATGTAAGACATGTTCTGATATTTCTCCATGGAAGTAAAGCGTATTGCTGTATACAACAAGCTTACAGCGCATTACATCAATACCCTGCTAACAGGTTATGGGCCCAGGCACTCAGCAGCACCCAGAGGCACTGTAAAGAATACTCAGTGAGTACAGTGAGTTAGTGAATACTGCATACAAGCTGCTGAAAGATGGTAACCGGTTCAGATGTGAAGTTTGCTATAGCAAAGCTGAACAATGGCACTCACCAGCTGTGGAAGTTTAAACTAGAAATGCTTCTGAACAAGGATGACTTGTGGCAAGTGCTGAATACAGGTAGACCCACAAATGGAAAGACGGAGGACTGAGACAGGAAAGATAGACAGGCAAAGCAGTCATAAATTTATTAGTGGAAGATGACCAGCTTATCCACATAAGGACAGAGAAAACGGCCAAAGGTATGTGAACTTCATTACGAAAACTGTATGAGCGTTCAAGTGTAAACAACAAGCTGTTTCTACTAAGAAAATTGTATAAGATGAGACTAGAAAAAGGCTAGCAAATATGTAACCACGTGAAAGCTATGCAAGAGATCATATAGCAGCTATGGGCTATCGGAGAAGACATCAAAGATAACCATATTGTTGCCCTGCTCCTCTGCAGCCTTTTAGAGACATATACTGCTCTTATTAACGCTTCAGAAACCAGACCTGAACAGGAACTAACACTAGAATTTGTCAAAGGCAAATTGATTGATTAATATGACAGAAGTTAAGAAAACAAGCACCATGACGACAAGGCTCAAGATTTACAAAGGCACAAAGCACAACAAAGAGAGCAGAGCCTGTTTTTGCTGTAAAAGGACCGGTCACTTAAAAAAGGACTGTTCTATATGGAAAGCCGAGCAGTGAAAGTTACAGCTATCCTCAAAAGAAAGATTCAAAAGCAGCCACAAAGGAAATTGCAGACACATCATGGAGTGGCACCTTTAAAGTGACAGAGCGGAAAGCCCCGTGACTGCTGCATAGACTCAGGTGCGACAAAACACATGACTAGCAATGACACCTTCTTCACAAACATTGATTACAGTGCAAAAGACAAAGTTTTCCTAGCAAACTGGAAAAGCATCACCTCTGCAGGTAAAGGCCAGGGCTTCCTGAACTGAATTACACCACAAGTCAAGCCGAGTATCCTTGTAAAGAAAGTGCTGTATGTTCCAGAACTAGAAGGCAGCCTTCTATCAGTGAAGTCTTGCAAACAATGGTCTCACAGTTAAGTTCCAGGGTAATGAATGCACAATTCACAATAATAAGCGATTCCTCGCAAAAAACTTATACAAGCTCATCACCACAGACCATCAAGCCAATATAGTATAATGACCCACACAGCAAATGTATTCACTTATGGCACAGGCAGCTGGGTCACAGAAGTCCAGAAGCTATATAGGACATTATAAAGAGAGGCTTATCAAAAGATTTGGCAATAGCGCTTTGCAAAGTGCTTATGAAATGCAAGTGCTGTATTGAAGCAAAAGCCACACGTGCTCCCCTTCCACAGGCTTCTCAAAGAAAAACCACCCACCCCCTGCAGCTCATACACACTGACATGTGCGATCCAATGAAAACTCCCACGTAAGGCAGGAACAGATATCTACTGACTTTCATTGATGATTATTCCAGGTACACAACCACTTATCTGATGAAACACAAAAATGAAACATCAGAGAAATTTCAAGAGTTTGCTGCCATATCTAGCAACAAATTTCAACGGAAACCAGGAATAATATGCACCGACAATAGGGGAGAATACATAAGCAAAGACGTGGCCTCATATCTGAAGAGACAAGGAACCAGACAACCACACCATACACTCCTGAACAAAATAGTGTAGCAGAAAGGAAAAAATCACACTCTTATAGAAATGGCTAGGTGCATGTTGTTGGATGCCAATCTACCTCACAAGTACTGGGGAGAAGCAGTCATGACTGCAACCTACCTACAGAACAGACTACCCTCAAGAGCCATTAAAAGTACTCCATTCGAAATGTGGCAATGGTCAAAGCCTAGCTTAGGGCACATCAGAGTGTTTGGATGTAAAGTATATGCCTATATTCCAAGTTAGAAGAGATCCAAGCTGGAGAATAGAGCCACAGAGGGCATTCTAATAGGCTAAAGCGAGCAAACTAAGGGTTACAGAATACTATGACAAAGACAGACAAATTGACAAAAAGCCATAGTGTTTATTTTGATGAGAGCCCATCAACAGAAACACCAATCCCTGAAAGCTATGAAGTGAATATGCCAAGCAAACCAGATGAAAAGGTCCACAAAAACGAACCTGTGCAGGAGTCAGAACAAGAGGTGGAACTCACAATGCCTAAATCAAGTTCCCCACCAGGTCCTGCTGAACTGCCTGAAGTCAGAAGATTCACTCGGACTACAAAAGGGGATACTACCCTGCAAGCTGTCATACACTGTCAAAACACACAGCATACTTGAACCAACATCCTGGAAAGACATAGAAAAACTGCCAACATGTGAAGCCAATAAATGGAGAAAGGCAGCAGAAGAAGAATTGAAGTCACTTCAAGAAAATAAAACCTGGACACTCACAGAGCTCCCTCCTAACCACAAAACTATAGGAAGTAAGTGGACTTTCAAAGTAAAGTCAGACGCAGAAGGGAATATCCACAAATACAAAGCCAGACTTGTTGCCAAGGGTTACTCCCAGAAATTCGCTGAAGATTGCGATGAAACATTAGTTCCCGCCGTAAAACACTCCACCATCAGAGTGCTTCTTAGCGTTGCAACCGGGAAGGGCATGCAAGTGAAACACCTAGACGTTAAAACTGCTTTCCTATATGGTGACATTAAGGAAGATCTCTACATGGAGTAACCACCAGGGTTTGAGCAAGGAGACAACCTTGTGTGTAAACTTCAGAAGAGTATCTACGGTCTTAAACAATCTGCAAGGATATGGAATGAGAAAGTGAACAAAGTACTTACTAGAGAGGGATTCTCAAGAAGCAAAGCAGACCCCTGTCTCTACTCCATAAATCAACAAGACAGATGGATATACATCCTTATCTATGTCGTTGAAATTATAACTTATTTTGAACAAGGGGATTAAAATCAGATAGTATACAAACTGAAAGAAAATTTTGAAATCAAAGAGCTAGGGAACATTAGCTACTATCTGGGAATCCAAATAGAGAGAGAAGATGGAAGTTATGTTCTCAACCAATCTCAAAAAATCTCAGAAATCTTGGAACAATTCCATATGCACGATGCAAAGGAAGTGAAAACTCCTATGGAACGAGGCTATCTAAATAGCAATGAAGCAGAAAACTTGCTACCCAACAGTGAGATGTATCACAGAGCAATCGATAAGCTGCTATATGTTGCCACTGTGACAAGACCAGACATCGCCACAGCAGTGGGCATACTATGCAGGGAAGTCTCAGCTTCCTGTTAGTGTGACTGGAACGCAATAAAAAGAGTGATGCAGTACCTCAAAGGAACAATTCAGATGAAGTTACGGTTACCAGCAGCATCAAAACAACAACTGGTTCGATATGTGGATGCTGATTGCGCCAGTGGCTGCAGAGACAGCATATCCACAAGTGGATTCATCTTCCAGTATGGGAAGGAACCATAAGTTGCTTTAGTCGAAAGCAGGTAACTGTCGCTCTGTCTTCAACTGAAGCACAGTACATTGCAGCAGCATACGCATGTCAAGAAGTGATATGGATTCGTCAACTTTTTGTGAATATTGGGGTAGACATGTCAAACCCAATTCCCATTTTTGAAGACAACCAGGGATGTATAAAACTTGCGCAATCAGAAAGGGTCAACCCTAGGACCAAACACATTGCGTCAAGTATCACCTACTGAGGGACATTCAAGAGCAAGGTGTTATTGACATTCAATACTGCCTGTCAGAGGAGATGACTGCTGATGCACTTACCAAGCCTTTATTGAAGGAACGTCATAGTTATTTCCAGAAGAAGTTGAATATAATTTGACAAAGCACATGCTGTTGAGAAGAGGTGTTGGAAAGAACAACAGCATGGTTGCATATAAACGGACTATATACTGTATGCATTATACCTATCTATGCAGCAGGTGGCGAAGTATTATTTTAGTGTAATGTAACTCTATTGTAATCTCTATTGTATGAGAGGAAATGTTTATTTTCTCAGAGTTCAGTTCCTGTTTCCTGTTACCATGATGTATGACATGTTCTAATATTTTTCCATGAAAGTAAAGCGTATTGCTGTATACAACAAGCTTCCAGTGCATTATATGAATACTTTGACAACATATAGCAGGTTGATGTACATGCAGAAGCACCGATGTGCACACAGAAGCAGCAATGTGCACAATTCGGTCTCCTTGCAAGATTCAGTGCTGCCAACCATCAAGTATCTGGAGTTCCTTCTGTTAGGCAGCGCCCCCTGGTAGATGGAGGCACGTTAGTGTTAAACCATTTAGCTGAAGTCCATTGGGAGGTACAGAAAGCACTGCAGCACTGTGTCCCAAATCACTTTCTGTCTCTAGCCAAGCACCTGGCTACATAAGCACACGCATTCTTGATTGGAGCCAAGTTGGACTGCTGGACTATGTCTTCTCATTCCCAGGTCAACTTCATTTAAGTTTAATCTTACTTACTAAATTAGCAAGAGGAATATGCTGATCACAATAAAAAAAGAGGGGGCATGTTGAAAGCATCCTTTTTTGTGACCTTGGGTTCCTCACAGCTGTCCAGCATTACAAGTTACATCTTCTTCACAATATCTGGTTTTGGTCCAGTGATGATGTGGCAGAGTATATCATGAGTAGGGATGGGCTCCTGGTTCGAATCTAACATACATTATGTTCAACATCGGGTTTTCACCTGTTCAGTGAATCCCAAACATTTATGGGGCATTCCCGGAAAATTTGAGCGACCTATAATGCATAGAAATCGCGGGAAAATGCCGCCCGCTGATTGCCCAAAGCATGCACATGACCTGCATGCTTTGGCCAATCACAGCGTGCTCTGCTGTGAGAGCCATGATTGGCCAAAGGCAGGTTTAATCAGACCACAGGACATGGTTTCAGTAATCCATGTCCTTTGTCTGCTTTTCTTCAGCAAACGGTTTGCTGGCTTTCTTGGGCATCATCTTTAGAAGAGGCTTCCTTCTGGGACGAAAGCCATGCAGACCAATTTGATGTCATTTGGTGTAATTTCTTCAGTGTTGTCACATGAAAAGATATAATAAAATATTAACGCAAATGTAAGGGGTGTACTCATTTTTGTGAGATACTGTATATACAGTGCATTCGGGGGGGTGTACAGTATATTGTAAACGAGGAGGGAGATGTAGCGCTTGCAGGTGTCTCTGATGGTACTATGGAGCCAGGCACAGGAGTGGGGGGTGGCGTGCCTCCAAAGGTTGAGCACCAGGGGGGAGGGGGGGAGATTTGGAGGCAGGGTGAGAGGTCCAGGTATGTGGAGACGTCTGTGGGGCAGCCAGCTGACGGAGCAGAAGTGACTCTGTTGGCAGCAAACAGAAAAAACAAACGGCGCCCCACTAAGTGCAGTAGAGGGTTAAAAACAACCAATTTATTAAAATTGCACTTACAAGAGAGAAGTGTTTTGCAAACGTGTACAGAGTTCAGGTGTCCAGGCCTGATGAAGGAGCACGTATTGCTCCGAACGCGCGCCTGGAACAGCCATCTTTACCCTCCCTCCAGCCTCCCACTGGCTCGTGACGTCTGGTTCATCTTCTCGCCCACCTGCCTGGAGCCTCGGAACCCACCGGAGCGACCAGACACATCTGAAGGCATGACCCCCAGCACACGGACCACACAGACTTGGACACCTGGACTCTGTACATATTTTGCAAAACACTTCTCTCTTTTAAGTGCAATTTTAATAAATTGGTTGTTTTTAACCCTCTACTGCACTTAGTGGGGCGCCGCTTGTTTTTTCTGTTCAGTATATTGTAAACTGCAGGCAGTATATTAATATATATATGTATACAGTCTAGTATATATCTATATACAGTGCATTCAGTGTTGACTATGTATACAGTGCATTCGGGGGTGTACAGTATAAAATACAGTGCAGTGCAGTGTTCCAAAAAACAAATCCCCATCATGTCTGGAAGGCCACCAAGGAGAGGCAGAAGCCCACAGGCCACTAAAAGTGAGCAAGCAGCCTCTGTGTCTACAGTTAAAAGTGGTGGACATTGTGCATCCTCTGCAGGCGGGTCACGCTTGTCCTTTTTTTCTGCTGCTGGCCGTGCTATTCAGCCACAACATGCAGAAGAGTTGGTGGAGTGGATAACTAAGCCATCCTCATCCTCCTCATCCTCTGTCACCCATGCTCATACTAGTTTGCCTTCCAATGCAGCTGTCAAAACGGCCTATTCTACCGGATCCTTGTCCACAGTTACTCCTTCCGTAGCCCCACCATCATGCACGGAGGAGTCACCTGAATTATTTGACCATAGTGTCGGTTACATACTGATGGAGGATGCGCAGCAATTTGAAGGCTCCGATGTTGGTTCCAAGGTTGAGGAAGGGAGTAACGTGAGCCTAGAGAGGGGGTGCCACAGAAGGAAATTAAACTAGCAGTAATGTTCCCCCAGCTGTAGCATACTGCCAAGTTTACTCTAGTGATGAGGAGGGATGGGATGATGAGGACACTGACTGCACTTGGGTGCCTGAGAGGAGAGAGGAGGAAAGTGAGGAGGAGGAGGCACAACTCCAACGAGGCAGGATGTCCTCCAGGTGTCACGCACCTGGTGGTGGAGTCTGTCTTGTGCAGGAAGCAACCACTCTTGCGGCTCCGGTTTGGGAACCTCTGGTAGGACAGACAGGAAGTTCGGGAGCACAGAGGGGCACGAGGGCTGGACTGGTTCACTGGTGGTGGTGTGAGCGGTCCGGTAGAGCTCATGCAGCCAGTAGAGTAGTGGTGCAGACCGGGTCGGCAACTAGGCTGGCAATGCGGTACAGGAGGTGTAGGCAGAAGAGTAGTCAGGTGCAGGCAGGGTTGTCAACAGGTGGGCAGCAAGGTACACAAGGAGCAGGCAGTAGAGTAGTTGGGGGCACGCTGGGGGCCGATGCAGGCGGAGATCAGATAGGGTCAAGACAAGCCGGGTCACAGGAACAGATAACAGGTAGCAAAGTTGCTCAGGAACACACTAAACACTGTAGAACGGACAGCATTGGTTGCTGGGCTTTGCAGGCTTAAATGGAGCCGTTTGGTGCCGTTTCCAACACGCGCGATCACGCACAAGCGCACAAGTCCACAGAATGGTGCAGATTTCTCCTAACATTGCCCCCCCCCAAGGGGCAGCCTCCAGATGCTTAGGCGGGAGTTCCTTGCGGCCCAGTTTCTTTTGAACGAAGCAATCAGTTCATCTGCATGGATATTTGCTTCAGGCTCCCAAGAGTTTTCCTCCAGACCATAACCTTTCCATTTCACCAAATACTGCAATTCATTGCCCCGCTTCCTACAGTCCAAGATGGCCTCGACTTCAAATTCTTCCTCACCATCTATCAGGAACGGTGCTGGTGGAGCAGTTGTTCTATCCGGAAAATGGTCCGGGGACACGGGTTTTAGAAACGTGACATGAAAAACCGAGTGAATGCGCAAAGAGGGAAGATCCAACTTATATGCCACCCGGTTGATCCTTTTCTGCACTGGGAAGGGACCGATGAACTTAGGTCCCAACTTCTTATAAGGACAGGACATTTTTAAGTTCCTGGTTGACAGCCAGACCTGGTCACCAGGCAGAAGCTCCAGCTCTCCCCGCCTCTTCTTGTCAAAGGCATTCTTATCTCGTTCTTGTGTTTGGGAGAGAGTTTCCTGCAGGTATTTTTGATTCTCTTCCAGGAACTTGACAGTTTCATGCAGGGCTGGTACCACGCCCTCTGATACCACACTGGGTAGAGATAAGGGATGATAGCCGTAGTTGGACCAAAACGGGGACTGCTTGGTAGCAGCGTGCACGGAGTTATTGTATGAAAACTCTGCTAGTGGTAACAGGGATACCCAGTCATCCTGCGAGAAGGACGAGAAGCAGCGCAGATACTGCTCTAAGGTTTGATTCGTCCTCTCAGTTTGGCCATTCGTCTGAGGACGATATGCAGTAGAGAAGGACAACTCAATCTCCAAAGCTGAGCAGAGTGCTCTCCAGAATCGGGAGATGAACTGTACCCCGCGGTCCGATACTATATTGGTTGGGATTCCGTGAAGGTGGACTATTTCCTTTATAAAGATTTCCGCAGTCTCTGCGTCAGTGGGGGTGCCCTTTATAGGGAGGAAGTGGGTCATTTTCGTGAGTCGGTCGACAACTACACAGATGGTGCTGTAACCTTCTACCAGAGGTAACTTGAAAATAAAGTCCATTGCTATTTTAGACCAGGGCCGTTCAGGTACAGGGAGAGGGTTTAAGAGACCCCAAGCCTTGGACTTACTGGTCTTATTTCTTGCACAAGTGGAGCAGGAGTTAACATATCTCTGACAGTCCTCCCCCACGAGTGGCCACCAGAAAGAATGTGACACCAGTTCAGCGGTTTTCCTCGCACCAAAGTGTCTGGCTAGTTTATGGTCATGGCAGAGCCGCAGGACTATTGGTCTTTGTTGTTTGGGCACGAAAATCCGGTTGCCACGCCACCACAAACCATCTCTTGCTATCAGTCTTTGGTCAGATGGCCCAGAGAGGCCAGCCATGGTCCGCCTAATCTGCGAGAGCAGGTCTTCCTGGGACAACAAGAAGTTCCGTGGCTGAAGGATGGTATCTGAGGGAACAGTGGTTTCCGGAACATGGAACATTCGTGACAGTGCGTCAGGTTTTGTGTTTTTCGACCCAGGCCTGTATATGAGGTAGAACAGAAAGCGTGAAAAAGAGTGCCCAGCGGGCCTGATGTGGTCTCAGTCTTTTAGCTGTTCTAAGGTACTCAAGATTTTTATGGTCTGTATAGACCAAGATGGGATGCACGGCTCCTTCCAAAAGGTATCGCCATTCCTCCAAGGCGGATTTGATGGCCAATAATTCCCTATCTCCCACATCGTAGTTCCTTTCCGGTGCTATGAGTCTGCGGGAAAAAAAGGCAACAGGATGGAGCAGCGCCTTGGCACCCTGTCTCTGAGATAGTACGGCTCCAACGGCAGTCTCTGAGGCGTCTACCTCCAATACATAGGGAAGCTCAGAGTTAGGATGTATCAGTATAGGTGCAGAGGTGAAGAGCCCCTTAAGAGTTTGAAAAGCCATTTGAGCTTCAGCAGACCAATGAAAACGTGAGCCTTGCTTGGTGAGCTGCGTGATGGGTGCTATTATACCGGAGAAGCCCTTTATAAATTTCCTATAGAAATTGGAAAACCCCACAAAGCGTTGGACACCTTTCCTGTCTGTTGGTGCAGGCCACTCCAGGATGGCTGAGACTTTCTGAGGGTCCATTGTGATGCCTGTGACAGATATAATGAGGCAGAGAAATTGGATACTGGGGCGGAAAATGCACTTTTCTGCCTTAGCGTATAATCCATGCTGCCGGAGACGACTTAGGACACTGCGGACATGGTTGCGGTGATCATCCAGGGACAGAGAGCAGATAAGAATATCATCTAGGTAGATGATAACGAACAAGTCCAGATATTTTCGGAACACATCGTTGACCAGATGCTGGAAGGTCGCTGGGGCGTTATAGAGCCCAAATGGCATCACCAAGTATTCAAAGTGCCAGAACGGGTTCGGAAGGTGGTCTTCCACTCATCGCCTTCCCTAATTCGGATGAGGTTGTACGCCCCGCGGAGGTCCAGTTTAGTAAAAATTCTGTCCGAACCCAGTCTCTGAAAGAGTTCCGGAACTAAGGGCAGAGGGTAGCGTTTTTTTGACTGTTACTATTTAGTTCCCGGTAGTCAATACAGGGTCGTAATATGTGATCTTTCTTCTCAACGAAGAATATGCCAGCCCCAGCAGGGGATGTGGAGGGTCGAATAAAGCCCTTCTCCAAATTGTCGTCGAGGTAGGCCTTGAGGGCGGAGAGCTCCAACTCGGACAGAGGATAGATCCGCCCAAAGGGGATTTCCGCCCCGGGTAAAAGTTCTATGGAGCAGTTGTATGGCCTGTGAGGTGGCAACTTGTTGGCCCCTATCTTGCTAAATACATCCATGTAATCATGATAAGCAGATGGGACAACTTGGAGAGCTTCAGAATCAGGGTCAGGATCCAGACTAAGAGCGTAGGACCGGGTTTCTGGGTCTGAGGCAGACAGTGGTGGAGGCAGGAGGTGGATCGGAGCCGAATACCCCCGGAAGACCAGTTGATGCAGGGACTATGGGCCTTGAGCCAGGGTAGGCCGAGGATAACAGGGAAGAGGGGAGATGCGATGGCGTCCAAGATGAGTGACTGCCGGTGGCTGTTGGCCATCACAGCAGGTATGGGAACAGTCTCATGAGTGATAGTGCCAGACTTGATAGCCGTCCCATCTGCCAAGCGGACGGTCATCTTGTGTGTCTTAGGACGAAGGGGAATCTGATGTTGAGCAGCGAAGGTTTGGTCTACAAAGCAGCTGCATGCCCCAGAGTCGATAATTGCTTGGATTTGGAGACTCTCTCCATGTAGCTGTAGAGAGAGCGGAATAATGAAATGAGCGACATTGCCGGAGGCAGGGAGGTCCTCCTGGTTACCCCTAGCAGAGCACCTACCGAGCTTAGCCGGGCAGGTGCGCACAAAGTGTCCGGTCTCCCCACAGTAGACGCACAGGCTGTGGGAGCGGTGTCGTTGTCTTTCTTCAGCGGTGAGAGTAGGTTGGATGAGCCCTACTTGCATCGGCTCAGGATAGCCAAAAGAGGCGGTTGCCGGAGTGGCTGGACCCGGAGAGACCGGGGCAGGATAACTGGGCTCTCAGGGTGCCATCCACGTAGGTCGTGTAGTTGCGAAGGTTCTCTCCGCTCTGCGTTCTCTTAGACGTCGGTCTATCTGGATGGCCAAGTTGACAAGTGAATCCAGGGCTTGAGGCACTCCAGCACGAGCAAGCTCATCCTTTAGCGGCTCAGATAGACCTAAGAAAAACTGTAAGCATAGTGCCACCTCATTCCATGCAGTGTCTGCCCTCCAGCGCCTGAATTCGGCAGCGTAATCTTCCACCGTGCGGCGGCCCTGCTGCAGAGCATGGAGAGCGGCTTCAGCGGTAGCAGCCTGGTGAGGATCCTGGTATAGGCTGGCCATGGCATCCAAAAACAGAGCAAGGGTGGAGACGTTGGGGCCTCTCTGTTCCCATAGGCGATGGGCCCAGGACTGGGGTTCATCTTGCAGCAATGAGATTACTAACCCCACTTTTGTGGCTTCTGAAGAGAAGGTGCGGGGCTGCAACTCAAAATAAAGTTCACATGAATTGCGGAAGGCCCTGAATTTGCAGCGGCCCCCGGAGAATTTATCCGGCAGGGGGACCTCGGGCTTAAGTGGTAGGGCCACAATAGTGCGACCAGCGGCTAGGTGTCCGCCAGGAGCTACGGGTGTAGCAAGCTCCTGTACCCGTTCTTCCAGCCGGGTATGCTCCGCCTGCAGGTTCTTGACCGCCTGTGTGAGGCTGGTAAGGTGGACACACAGTTCATCCATAGCAGAGGGTGCTCCCTGCGCAGAATCAAGCGTGGCTGTCCGTTGCTGTCACGCACCTGGTGGTGGAGTCTGTCTTGTGCAGGAAGCAACGACTCTTGAGGCTCTGGTTCGGGAACCCCTGGTAGGACAGACAGGAAGTTCGGAAGCACAAAGGGGCATGAGGTCTGGACTGGTTCACTGGTGGTGGTGTGAGCGGTCCGGTAGAGCTTGTGCAGAGTAGTAGTGAGTAGAGTAGTGGTGCAGGCCGGGTCGGAAACTAGGCTGGCAATGCAGTACAGAAGGTACAGGCAGAAGAGTAGTCAGGTGCAGGCAGGGTCGTCAACAGGCGGGCAGCAAGGTACACAAGGAGCAGGCAGTAGAGTAGTCGGGGGCACGCTGGGGGTCAATGCAGACAGAGATCAGATAGGGACAAGACAAGCCGGGTCACAGGAACAGATAACAGGTAGCAAAGTTGCTCAGGCACACTAAACGCTGTAGAACGGACAGCACTTGTTGCTGGGCTTTGCAGGCTTAAATGGAGCCGTTTGGCGCCGTTACCGGCGTGTACGCGCGCACAGGAGCGTGTGCGCACACGGGCGTGCGCGAATGCGCACAGGCGTGCGCGCACAAGTCCACAGAATGGTGCAGATTTCTCCTAACACCAGGGCTAGCTTAAGGGCAGCCACCCTATAGCATCATACCACAGAGCTCCACAGGTGCAGGGCGCTGCTGACTCCCCACTGACACAGTTGCTGTTTGCAATCTACAGTATCTCTGAAGCGGATCAAGCGCGGCCAGAACAGCAGCCGCTTGGGCATGACTGTCTTGACCTGGCATATGACGACCTGCCATACAGTCCGTTGGCAACAGCACCTGAAAGACCCACATCATAAAACAAGGCAGACTTCTCCTTGCTCCTCATCTGGGATCTCAAACCCAACTATACTTCCAGTCCTTTCAAAAACCTACACTGAGAGGAATGAAGGTATAGCAATGGGTGCCACAAGTACTTGCAGCCAATCTGCTAGCAGTACACCATCAGTTGAATTCAGCAGGCAAATTTCCATACCCCAGTTGCTGAACAGTAAAAAAAAATAATGTCCCAGACATCCACATGCTCAGCGTCTAAATGCTAGCTCAACCAAATCGCTAGCACTACAACTGCTGCCTTTTAAGCTGGTAGACTCGGTCCCCTTTTGTGAATTTGTGGAATTTGCTGTACCACAGTGGCAGGTTCCATAAAGAAATTTCTTTTCATGTACAGCCATTACAGCTCTCTACCGTCATGTGGAAGGCAATGTTTTGGCCTCGCTAGACATGGCGGTCAGCAGCAAGGTTCATATTACCGCTGATTCATGGTCCAGCAGGCATGGTCAGGGACGTTACCTTTCCTTCACAGCGCACTGGGTAACTCTGCTGGCAGCTGGAAAGGATGCAGGACAGGGTTCAGTGTTGGAGCTAGTGCTGCCACCACGCCTCCAAAAAGCTGTTGGTGATTCTGCCACATCCTCCTCTTCCACCCTCTCCTCTGCTTCTTCCTCTGTGGCCTCTTCTGCACAATTGTCCTCTGAACCAGCATTGCTCCCTAAGCATTCAAGGAGCTATGCAAGCAGTCAGGCTGAAAGATACCATCCAGTGCTTCAGTTGGTCTAGGGGACAGGAGCCACACTGGGCCAGAGATTCTGTCAGCTGTGCGGGGGCAGGCTCAGAGGCTCAGAGGTGGTTGAGCCTGCTTGAGCCTGTTTGGCACACGTCCTGAATTTGGTGGTGCAGCGTTTCTTGACCAGGTACCCTAGTCTGTGGTCATTTCCGGTGGTCATACAATGCCAGTGCTCGGCTGGCTTACATTCAGCGGGAATTCAACCTGCCCACCAACCGCCTCATTTGTGACGTGCCCACCAGGTGGAACTGAACATTGGCAATGCTGCAGCGGCTGCACACACAGCAGAGGGCAATCAATGAGTGCCTGTGTGAGTATGGCACCAGCACAGGCTCAGGGGAGCTTGGCTTCTTTTTGCCACACCAGTGGCTACTGATCAAGGATGAATGCACTGTCCTGTCATTATTTGAGGAGGCCACAAGGATGGTGAGCAGCGACAATGCATGCATCAGTGACACTGTCCCTCTAGTCTTCCTGCTGGAGCACATGCTTGTGGAATCATGGACAAGGCACTTGAGGCTGAACTTCCCTTCCTCTCAAGGCCCCCTTTATGCAGATAGCATCCCTGCAGGGCCGCCAAACAGGGCCGTCTTTTTTGGTGAATGGGTAGGGGTACAATGTACCCCATATTCATTCTCATGGGGGGGTCAGGATCTGGGGGCCCCCTTATTAAAGGGGGCTTCCAGATTCCGATAAGCCCTCCACCTGCAGACCCCTACAACAACCCATAAGGGTTGTGGGGATGAGGCCCTTCTGCCCATCAACATGGGGACAAGGTACTTTGGGGAGACCCCAAAGCACCCTCCCCATGTTGAGGGCATGTGGCCTGGTGCAGTTCGCAGGGGGGGGTGCTCGCTCCCCCCCGGCCTGCCAGCAGTCTGCGTGCACGGATAAGGGTCTGATATGGATTTTGGGGGGGCCCATGCCATTTTTTTTATATGGCGCGGGGTTCCCCTTAAAATCCATACCAGACCTGAAGGGTTTAAAAAAGTTTCTCTTATGGTTTTAAATTTAAGGGGACTCTTTGATTTTGAAATGATATACACTATATTACCAAAATTATTGGGACACTTGCCTTTACACGCACATGAACTTTAATGGCCTCCCAGTCTTAGCCCATAGGGTTCAATATTAAGTTGCCCCACCCTTTGCAGCTATAACAGCTTCAACTCTTCTGGGAAGGCTGTCCACAAGGTTTAGGAATATGTCTATGGGAGCGTTTGACCATTCTTCCAGAAGCGTATTTGTGAGGTCAGTCACTGATGTGGTATTCTATCGGGCTGAGGTCAGGACTCTGTACAGGCCAGTCAAGTTCCTCCACCCCAAATTCGCTCATCCATGTCTTTATGGACTTTGTTTGTGCACTGGTGCACAGTCATGTTGGAACAGAAAGGGGCTAATCTCAAACCGTTCCCACAAAGTTGGGAGCATGAAATTGTCCAAAATGTCGTGGTATGCTGACGCCTTAAAAGTTCCCTTCACTGTAACTAACAGGCCAAGTCCAACCTCTGAAAAACAACCCTACACCATAATCCTCCCTCCACCAAATGATTTGGAAAAGTGCATAACGCAAGGTCCATAAAGACATGGATGAGCGAGTTTGGGGTGGAGGAACTTGACTGTTCTGCACAGAATCCTGACCTCAACCTGACAGAACACCTTTGGGATGAATTAGAGTGGAGACTGTGAGCCAGGCCTTCTCATCCAACATGAGTGCCTGACCTCACAAATGCGCTTCTGGAAGAATGGGCAAACATTCCCATAGACACACTCCTAACCCTTGTGGACAGCCTTCCCAGAAGAGTTGAAGCTGTTATAGCTGCAAAGGGTGGGCCAACTCAATATTGAACCCTACAGACTAAGACTGGAATGCCATTAAAGTTCATGTGCGTGTAAAGGCAGGCGTCCCAATATTTTTGGTAATATAGTGTATCTAAATATAAAAGAGGAAGCTTACTCAGGAAAGAGCACAGCGAATATCAACCAGATTCCCCAATGCTACTAAATTAGAATCTTACTTAAGGGGCAACAGAGATGGCCTGAGATAATTCTTCCAATAGAACTTTTCACAAATGAGACACAGAATTGGTTAGGGAATTACCTCTACTATCCTAATTAAGCTTTCATGAATTAGAAATGAGAAGTTTTCAACCCCACAATACATGATTTGTGTCACTAAAATGTCACGCATGTATGCTTTTCACTTGTTGGTAGGGCACACTTGGATTAGTAGTTTCTCAGCACTTCATGGTACCTGTCTGCAAGCTAACTACAAAATGATCAATATTATATAATTGGGATAAAAACCCAGCACTGTAATCTGCTATGTACAGGCAATGGGATTGACATCCTGCTGCTCTCGAAAAATCTCATGTTCCCTGCACAGCTCTCAGTGAGTCCCGCTTCCAGAGGTCATTAATTAAAGTTTGATTAATCTCAGGATTATATTGATGTTCACTGGTGCATCATAATTCTTATTACAATATTTTAACCTCTTCATTGAGGTAGATCAGCAAGAGCCTGCAAGTCTCAAATATTCATACCACTGCATACATATACTTAAAGTTTTTCTATAATGATGATTCAAAATGAAAAACTGTATCTAATGTTTTAGTCTTGTATAAGGCTTTTATAGTGTTTGGCACAGTAATTAATGCTATAGTGAAAAATAAAGATTTTTAATTTGACTGGCACTGCCTACCCATTGAGTGGCTCTAATTCTGTCATTCATCTTGTTCATCTGAGCCAGGTACCTAAAGTTTGCTAAAATATGTAAAGTTAGCGGCATCATTGTCTTCATTGTTCACTAGTTCTCAAATTACCCACTCTATGGGCTCAACCACATTGCACACATTAATGCTGTCAAGTACCACAGCTATGTTGACTTGCTAACTTAAGTTGGATCCTTGATTGGTGGAAGGAGAATAAGGCCCCTTTCACACTGATGGGATTGATCGGGTCTGCCTGTCAGTTTTTAAGGTGGTCACACAAAATTTGGGGGGGGTCACTGATGTAAGGGGAAATGAATAAACTAAGGTAAGGGGGGACACTTATCTTAGTGTATACACTCTGCAGAAAGTAGTTTGTTCCTGGTGCCCCCCCCCCCTTTAAATCTGTGTCTACAGAGTTTTTCCTTACATCACAATCTGCAGGACTACCTCTTACAGTGCAAGGGGAACTCTGCAGAACTTAATGTAAAGCGAAACTCTGATGTAAAGGGGAATTTTGCTTACTCTGATGTAAGGGGGGGGGGCTCTTGTGACCAGAGACCACCTTACATCAGTGTTCCACTTTACACCAGAGTTTCCCTTTACATCAGGGTCTGAATAGTTCCCCCTTACATCAGGGTCCACAGTGTTCCCTGTTACATCAGGGTCTGCAGAGTTCCGCTTTACACTGTAAGGGGGGAATCCTGCAGACTCTGATGTAAGTGGGAACTCTTTGAACTCTTGTGTAAGGGGGGGGGGGTTCTGGTGACCAGAGACCCTCTTACTATAGAGTTCAGCTTTACACCGGAGCTTCCCTTTACATCATGGTCTGCAGCACTCCTCCTTACATCAGGGTCCACAGTGTTCCCTGTTTCAGCAGGGTCCGCAGAGTTCCCCCTTACAATGTAAGAGGGAACTCCACAGACTGTGATGTAAAGAGGAACTCTGTGGACTCTAATGTAAGGGAGAACTTTGGTGACTGTGATGCAAAAGATAACTGATGTAAGGGGGAACTCTGTGGAATGTGATGTAAAGGGGAGCTCTGTGGACTTTTGTGTAAGGGGGCTCTGGTGACCCTTAACACCAGAGACCGCAGCATTCCCCCTTACATCAGACTCCACAGATTTCTCCTTTACATCATAGTCCACATTGTTCCCTTTTACATTAGGGTCTGCAGAGTTCCCCTTTGCACTGTAAAGAGGAACCCTGTAGACTCTGACGTAAGGGTGAACTCTGTGCTGGATTAAATAAACTGACCTTCATGTATATGGATACATTTTTTTTCCTTTTTTTATACCTTAACACATTGCTAATAGCACTAGCTACATGTTTGTAGCTTAAATTTTGATATTTGCACATGTTTTGCACTGAAAACAGTCATTGCATGGCGGTTTTTTTGAAGTGTCAGTAAAAATTTGGCTCTGTCAGTAAATTCCATGTGTTTTGTCAGCAAAAAAAATGGTGCGGTCAGTAAATGTTTGGTGTCCTGTAAATTTTACTTGGCAACTCTGGGCAGTGTACAGAAATATGTACAGAAGTAAAAAAAATAAAATAAAAAAGACCTGAAGGAAAATGATTTGCAGAAATACTATTTTGCGCTAAAAAAAGAAATACACTTTATAATTTGGGCAGTATTATACTTTATTAACCTGTCGACGGAAGAACACCAGAAATTCTGTAATCACTGTGTTTTTAATACACTATCTGGATGAATACAAATTATCATTTTCAGACTATTTCATTTATAGAGGTATGGATGGACTCTTAGCCTTGGCCACTTTTGGAGGTGCTAGCTTGCCTGCTGTGAATAGAGCTTTTGCCCTCCTGAAGTGACCATAGATGGTATAGCCAGTTCTGATGGCTGGGTCAGAGTTAGGATTTACGGCACCAGTGCATCATCCCAATTGCAGCAAGTCCAAACACAACACAACTGCTGCATCTACACAACAGTTTAGCATGTCCTTAAGGTGTTCTATAAGGCCAGGACATACTGTTTTGAATCTGCATGTAGCTTATACAGAGGGCATAGGTGTGCGCAGGGGGGTGCCGGGTGTGCCTGGGCAGCCCTAATCACCCCCGGGCACCAGTGCCATTCAGTGTACAGAAGTGTGCGGGCTCCCGGTCCCTGAGGGAAGGGGTCCCACTGTGCCTTGCCACGCACTATACACCCTGAGTAATCTATTGTATTTTATCTGCAGCACTGGATCCGCTGCATCATCTCCTTTTCCAGCTGGGAGGGGGGGGTGCCTGTGAGCTAGGGACGGGTGCACTGTGCAGTGTCGATCTGATCAGCAGTGCCCAGTACAATGTGTACGAACAGGATGGAGGAGGCTTAATCTGCTATCCTATCCCTGCTGAGTCTGCCCTACCCCACACTCCAATCCCTGACTTGCACACACTGCTGTGTAAGGGCTTGTAATGAAGGTGGCAGATTTAAATATACAACACACAGCAGCTGTAGATCCTGGCTGACTGAGCCTAGGGGAGACCATCCTGGGGCCATGATTGTAAATAGCAGGCATATTGAACACCCCCCTTCTACCTCTCACTCTCTCCTCCAGGGCCGGCCCTACCATGGGACCAAGTGGGACCATGGTCCCAGGCGGCAGTTCAAGAGGAGCGGCACTTTGCCGCCCCGCTCCTTTCCCCTTTATTTTACTATGGGGAAGGGGCGGGTTGCCGCTTATCACACAGACACTGCGGGAGGGCGGGGGTTGGGCAGCGGCGCCGCCGCTGCTGCTGCTGCCATCTACGGCACTGCAGAGCGCTCGCTGCCATGCCCGCCCATCCTCTCCGCAGCTCCCCCCCCTGCTGTGTCACGGACGGTCAGCACAGGACAAAGTCAGCTGACCGTCTGGAGCCAACAGCGTGAGGGGGGAGGAGGCTGCACGGAGAAAGCCATGCTGGAGCCTGGAAGAGGGATCGGTGGAGGGCGGCACTGACACTCAGAGCAAGTAAGTGTCAGCGCCACTGATCCCATCTCCCCCTGCCTGTATCCACCTCCCCCCCAC
>BLSH010521094.1:91917-108850 GCA_018402905.1 Glandirana rugosa
GGGGGGAAGACGCTTGCTCCTAAGGTCCTGTAGGGAACAGACTATAGGTGGCATTATTACCTCTCCAGTCATCCGTAAAGATAAGCCCCATCTTCTAATCTAATCGTCCATCGAGATACAGGCTCTAATTAACTCTGGGGCTGCAGGCCTATTCATAGATAGTGCCTTTGTGTCTAAGAACTCGATTCTGCTGCAGATTCGGGCCACTCCACTTGCCATTGAGGCTATTGGTGGGAGACCACTACAACCTGCCCAAGTGACTCATGAGACTGCTCCATTGACCATGGCTGTAGGGGCTCTTCACCATGAGATAATCCAATTCCAAGTCATTTCCTCTCCTCATTTTCCGGTAGTTATTGGTTATCCTTGGTTACAGAGGCACAACCCCTCTTTTGATTGGCTTTGTGCTGAGGTTCTTTCCTGGTCACCACAATGCAGTAAGACATGTTTTTAGAAAGCGGCTAGGGTCTTGTGTACCTCTTCATTCTCCTCCCTGCAGGAGGAGTACCGCAAATTTAGCGTTGTCTTTGATAAAGGTCAAGCTGGTAGTTTGCCTCTACACCGGTCATATGATTGCGCAATTGACCTTCAACCTGGTGCCATACCCCCTCATGGCCGGGTTCACCCTTTGTCTGCCTCGGAGGATAAAGCCATGGAGGAGTATGTTGCAGACGCATTTTCTCGAGGGTTCATCCGCAAATCCTCGTCTCCTGCTGGTGCTTGCTTCTTCTTTGTTAAAAAGAAGAGTGGCAAACTGAGACCTTGTATCGATTATAGTGATCTCAATCGCTTCAGGATTAGGAATGTTTATCCGATTCCGTTGATTACGGAGTTACTTGACCGCCTCAAGGGAGAAACGGTTTTCACGAAACTTGATCTGAGAAGGGCATACAATCTTGTGAGGATCAAGGAGGGCGATGAGTGGAAAACTGCATTTAATACCAGGACAGACCATTATGAATACCTCGTAATGCCGTTTGGTCTTTTCAGCGCTTCGGCAGTGTTTCAGGAGTTCATCAACAATGTCCTGCGAGATTTGTTGCAGCAATGTGTGGTGGTTTTATCGCGATGATATGCTCATATATTCCAAGTCCCTAGAGAGCCATCACACAGATGTCTTTCCCGTGTCCTTCAGAGGCTGAGAGATAATAACCTGTATTGTAAATTGGAAAAGTGCGAGTTCCATTGTGAACAGGTTAAATTCCTGGGTTATGTCATTTCCACTGCTGGTTTCTCGATTGACCCATAGAAACTATCGGCAGTTCTACAGTGGCCCCGACCCGTGGGTTTACGTCCACTACAATGTTTTCTTGGCTTTGCCAATTATTGTCGGAAGTTTATTCCTAACTTCTCGTCTCTGGTCAAACCCCTGACTGATATGACCAGAAAGGAAGGTAACCCACAGAATTGGTCTCCGGAGTCCATTAAGGCCTTTGAAACACTCAAGGCTGCCTTTGTTTCTGCTCCTGTGTTGGCATATCCTGATCCTACGTTACCCTTCATCCTTGAGGTTGATGCACCTGAGACTGGAGTTGGTGCCCTTCTGTCTCAACGTCCCAGCTCCGAAAGCGCTATGCATCCTTGTAGCTACTTTTCCAAGAAGTTGTCTCCTGTGGAATGCAATTACGAGATTGGGGACAGAGAGTTGTTAGCGATCATTTTAGCCCTTAAAGAATGGAGGCATCTCCTTAAGGGTACCACTGTTCCGGTTCTCATTTTACAGACCACAAGAATCTCACATTCTTGTCTGAGGCTAAATGCCTCTCCCCCAGGAGGGCGCGATGGGCTCTCTTCTTGTCAAGCTTCAATTAGTCTCATTTTTATCTGGTACTAAGAATGTAAGGGCCGATGTATTGTCACAACAATTTTCCTCTGCTTCCAAGATGGAGTCGGTTCCTGTCCCTGTGATACCTCCTGACCGTATTCTGGCTACGGTTCGTACCAGTCTCACTTTATCTTTGGGTGACAAGATTCTTGCTGCTCAGATCCATGCTTCTCCTGAGAAACCTTGTTACCACTGCTTTGTCCCTGAGAGTCTCTGTACGGCTGTGCTCCAGACTTACCATTCTCCTAAGGCTGCTGGTTACCCAAGGAAGAATCAACTCATTTGGGCTATTTCCCAACAGTTCTGGTGGCCTAGTCTTCACGCTGATGTAGCCACCTTCATAGCAACCTGTTCTGTGTGTGCTCAGAACAAAACACCACAACATCTTCCAGTGGATCTTCTACAACCCATACCCAATGGATAGCGGCCTTGGACCCACCTGTCTATGGATTTTATTGAGGAGTTGCCTTACTCTCAGGGTAACACATTTATCCTTATGGTGGTTGACCGATTCTCAAAGATGTCACATTATATTCCACTTAAGAAGCTGTCCACGCCCAAGGAACTAGCATCCATTTTTGCTCGGCAGATCTTTTGCTTACATGGGCGTCCCAAGGTGATCATCTCGGACATGGGTAGCCAATTTGTGTCCAGGTTTTGGCAAGCCTTTTGTGTACAGTTGGAAATTCAGCTTTCCTTCTCTTCTGCGTATCACCCGCAGTCCAATGGGGCCGTAGAACGAGCCAGCCAGTCCTTGGAACAGTTTTTACGTTGCTATATTTCTGACCACCTTAACAACTGGTCTGACCTGTTACCTAGGACAAAGTTTGCTCACAATAGTGCCGTCAATGCCAATTCCCAATTGTCTCCGTTTACAGCGAATTATGTTTTCCAACCAGCCATGTTGGCTGACTCATTTGTTCCTCAGAGAATCCCTGTGTTGGAGGAGCATCTCCGTGGTCTTCGTTCCACTTGGGTACAGGTCCGGGAGTCTTTGCGAAGTGCCAATGATAGGTACAGGCGCCATGCTGACCACAGATGCCTACCTTTGCCTTCTTATCAAGTTGGGGAGAGGGTCTGGCTGTCTTCTCGCAACCTCCAACACTGTGTTCCCTCACTGAAGCTGTCACCACGGTTTATTGGACCTTTCCGTATTCTACGCTAGATAAACCCAGTGGCTTACGCTTTAGACCTGCCTTCTAATATGCAAATTTCTAATGTATTCCATGTCTCCTTGTTAAAACTTTTGAACTTTATGAAATACAATCTATCATTGACACTCGTAGGTTCCATGGGCGCATACAGTACCTGGTTCATTGGAAAGGGTATGGTCCGGAGGACCGTTCTTGGGTCTCATCCTCGGACCTACATGCTCCTGTTCACCTCTGTGCTTTCGTAGATGTTTTCCCCTCAAACCTGGTGGCCCCCCGAGGAGGGGAGCATTGAGGGGGTACTGTCAGGGTTGGGCTCAGCCCTCACTTCTCAAAGCAAGCTGCTCAGCTGAGGGTTAATTGCCACAGCAATGACACAGCTTCCACTCTGTCTCACTTGATGCCCATATCCTGCTCATTAGCCAGCTCTCCGAACTATATAAACTGCCTGGATCAGATCTCAGCCGCCTTTGCCTGGTCATTGTCTCTTGATTAATCTCTGCTGTGTTTTCCTGTGATAGACTTTTGCCTGTTTGACTTCCATTCTGGTTCCTGGATTAAAGACTCTGCCCGGCTTACTTCCCTTCCGGCTCCTGATCCTGTTTGTTTGACCATGCTGATCTCTGGATCCCTGTTTGCTGGCTTGCTCCAACCATCCGCTCTGGCTACCGAACCTTGGCTATGTTTTGACTTTGTTTGCTCTGTTTGTTCTATTTTACCATTTTTATTAAATAGTGTGATTTTTACTGCACTTCTATCTCAGTCTGATTCATGGTTCCTGACACTCTCCCCACTCACCTCCTCTCATCCTTTCACCCCCTCTCCCTATCTCACTCGCCCTTCCTCTCTCTCTCTCTCTCTCACTCCCCCTCTCTCTCTCACCCCTCCACCCCTCTCCTTCTCTCACCCCCCACTTTCTTCCTCTGACCGGCTCTGCCATAAGATGTAAAATGTATTGAAACATTAAAAAATGTTTTAATATATTTCAAAATGTTTGTTTACATTTGAACGTTTGTTTACATTTGAACATTTTAAACGTGTGTGTGTGCCTGTGTATATAAAGATATATATATCTTTATGTGAGGCGAAGTGGTGGACGGACACTACCTGTCGCCTCGTATGCGTTCATTGGGACTGGCTTAAACAGAGTCTGGTCATGATTTTACCAGCCACCATGGCAGGGCTGGTTCCGGTCCAGAGTTTATGGTCCACTGGAGTCCACCAGCAGGTGGCTTAAATAATCAGGAAGAGATCTCACTTGAGCTATGACCTGGAAAACAGAGGGGAAATCTGAGGGAGCTGTGTGTCTGTTTGGACTTTAAAAAGACAAGGTTTGCATTTTGGCTTATGTTTTGTGGGTGTTGGGGGCCCAGCCCCACACCGTATAATGAGGAAACTGTACTGTTTAGTTTAGCGGGACTTATTTTTCTGTTTTGTTTGTTTTAACCTGCAAACCTATTTTCTAATTAAACTTGGCAAGCTGCCAGATTTGAAAGAAAGTTGCCTGCACTCTGACTATTTTTCTCAGGAAAGATGATCCCCACAAGCTAATCTCCCACACGTGGTTCAGCGGGCACCTTTTCAAGATGGAGGAAATGTTGAAGGCCCTGCTGAAAGCCAATGCAACTCAGTGGGAAACCAACCGCCAGTTCGCAGAGGCTGCTGCAGCACAACAGGCAGCTCAGCAGGAAACCAACCTCCGGGTCGCACAGGCCGCTGCAGCTCAGTGAGAGAAGAGTCACAGACAGCATAAAGCTCAGCGGAAGGAGAGTTGCCAGGCCATCGCAACACAGCAGGATGCGAATCGCCAGGCCATCGCAGCACAACAGGATGCAAATCGCTAGGCCATCACAGAACAACAGGAGACGAATCGCCAATTTGCAGAAGCCCTGTTGGAAAATAAAGATGGGACCGCACCTCTTGTGACAGTGGAACTAAAGATGGTATGCGCCTCTTACCACGTGCAGAAGATGACACCTGCGGATGACGTGGAGGTGTATCTCACAGCTTTAGAAAGAGTCGCTCTTTACGAAGGATGGCTAAAAGAACAGTGGGCGGGACTGTTAGCATCATTCTTGACCGGTGAACCCCAAAAAGCCTATTTTGATCTGGAACCAGATAAGGTGCATCAGTGGACCTACCACAACGACAAGCCACCTCACTCGCAGATGTTCGACCTGGTCCACCTCACAGGAAGTGGCTACAGCCGGAGACTTTGCCAGGTTCCCAGATTGTGGAGCGCGTGGTCATGGACCGCTATCTACGTGCGCTCCCTGCTGCTTTGAGGAAATGGGTCAGTCATGGGGACCCTAAAACCGCCAACCAACTTGTGGACCTCATGGAGAGATACACTGCTGCTGAGGACTTGTTGCACCCATCTGTGCCCCACTCCAATGTATCTAGGTGTGAAAGATCGCCCGGCGGACCCGGTAAGACTGTTCCAGGGTTCAGGGGCATGGGGAAATTTGAAAAGACTGCTACGGCTAAAGAGACTATGGGCTCTAGACCTGGAGACTGGCCAAAGAAGCCAGGAATGTCTTGGGGACCCTTGAGAGGACTGGGTATAAAGCACATACAGTGCTACCGATGCCATGCATTGGGCCATATTGCTGCCAATTGTCCCCTGAATGATGAACCCATGCAATGTGATTATACTTCTGTGAATAGACGCCTTCCTCTTTTTGCACAGGTCGCATATACCACATCAAGTCGCATGGAGAAGCAAATGTGTCTGCTTTTTATTGATGGGAAGCTAGTCACTGCACTGCTTGATTCTGGTAGTGTGGTAACGTTGGTAAAAAGCAATTGTGTAAATCCTGCAAGGTTATACCCTAGCACTGTCAGGGTCATTTGCATCCACGGGGACACTCGTGACTACAGATGGCGGTGGTTGAGATTGACACCCCTTGGAGCAGTTTGACTCATTTACTGGGGGTGGTACCTTCACTGCTTTATGACACCCTAGTGGGCAGGGATTTTCCCAATTTTTGGAGGTTATGCGAAGGCACAGGGAGTCTGGAGGATAGAGCTCCCCCTGATGCAGAAGCGCGGGAACTCTCACCAGACCCGTTTTGCCAAATGGAAGGGGAGACTGGTGTCAGCAACGAGGAGGGAGGAGACCCTCTTCCTTTTCCTGTACTGGCTGGGGAGCCGGAGGAGCTGGAAGATAGCTCCCAGCTGGGGGCTAATGACCCAGAAAATGTCTCTGACCCTGACTGTGAGAGTGAACAGAATGTAGTACCTGACTTAGAGGTCCGGAGAGAGGACTTCTGTACAGAGCAACTATGGGATGTCATTCTCCCTAGAGCTAGAGAAAACATGAAGGTGATGGATGGGGAACCTGTGGACCCTAATTTGTAGTATCAGGTGGGGACGAGGCGGAACAGCTAGTGGTTCCCAAAGCCTATTGCAGGATGGTGCTAGATCTAGCCCATGGACATGTAATGGGGGGGCATCTGGGTATGAATAAGACCAGGGAAAGAATAACCCAGAGATTCTTCTGGCCCGGGTTGCATGCAGATGTCAGAGAGTATTGTGAATCCTGCCGTGAGTGTCAACTCTCTGCGCCCTCACCCCATTTTCGTAGTCCACTTGTTCCACTGCCCATAATTGAAGTGCCTTTCGAAAGAATTGGCATGGATCTCATGGGATCCGTAGTAAAGTGTGGCCGGGGATACCAGCACATCCTGGTAATACTAGATTATGCGACCCGCTATCCAGAAGCCATACGCTTGTGGAACACCTCCACTAAGACTATCTGTCAGGAAGCAACTGTTACCTCTGGTACTCGGGTCCGGAAGCCTGTGAGCGGGCACAAGTAGCTTGTGCGCTCGTGCCTGTGCACCGGCATTGGCGCCAAACGGCCCGTTTAAGCAGACAGCACCCAGCAACCAGTGCTGTCCTTTCTACAGCATTCCGTGTTCTGCAGTGATCTGTGCTGAAGACTTCCTGTTTACCTGTGACCCGGCTTGACTGCTCGAACTCTGCCTGCACCGACCCCCGGCTTGCCTACGACCACCCTTCTGCCTGACCCCTTTGTAGTTCAGTTGCCTGCCTGTTGCCGAACCTGCTTGCACCCGACTGCCTGCTCCTCCTGCCCCACTTTGCCCGCACGTGACTGGCCTGTCTCACTACTCTTCAGTCTTGCACGAACCTCTGGACGACATCTCATCACCATCTGTGTCCGATCCAGCCCTCATGCCCCCCTGCGCTCTTGGACTCCCTGTCTGCTCTACCAGGGGTTCTGGAACCAGGGCCGTAAGAGAGGTTGCCCACTGCATAAGTCAGACTCTACCATCAGGTACGTGACACTATCGCCAAGGAGTTGGTCCAGGTGTTTAGTCGGATGGGGATCCCTAAAGAAGTCTTCACGGATCAGGGCACCCGTTTATGTCCCGTGTAACCTAGGAATTGTGCAGGTTGTATAAAATCTCCCATCTCCGTACCTCGGTCTACCACCCCCAAACTTGTGGACTTGTGGAGAGGTTAAATAAAACGCTCAAAAGCTTGTTGAAAGAGGTAGAGGAAAAAAGGTGGGAGAGACTGGGATATGTTGCTGCCGTATCTCATGTTTGCCATACGAGAGGTTCCACAGGCGTCTATGGGGTATTCCCCCTTTGAACTCTTGTATGGTAGACATCCCAGGGGGCTGCTAGATGTCGCAAAAGAGATGTGGGAAGGAAAGGCCACCCCATATAAGAGCGTCATCAAGCATATTTCCTTGATGCAGGATCGAATCGCAGCAGTCCTTCCCCTGGCATACGGTGCGAGCCCAGGAAGCCCAGAGAAGGGTTTATAATCGGGGTGCCAAAACCCGGACTTTCAACCCCCCGGAGACAGGGTGCTGGTGCTAGTCCACACGGTTGAAAATAAATTCCTAGCAAAGTGCCAGGGTCCCTTTGAGATTAGGGAAAGAGTAGGGGAAGTGAACTACAAAGTTTACCAGCCAGGGAAAAGGAAACCTGAGCAAATTTACCATGTTAATCTCTTAAAACCATGAAAATACATAGAGACTTTATTGACAGTGCCCACTCCTCAAGAGGACAGGCTATCCATGACTTCGGACATCCCCATAGTCCTTGTCTCTGACGCAACAAAATTAATTTATCAGTAAAAATAGAGAATTTAGCAGTAAAAATATAGATTTTTTTCTCTCCCCTTCCCGGACTGACCACCGTACTACAACATGATATAATTACGGAACCAGGGGTCCGCGTAAATGTAAAACCCTACCGAATACCTGAGGCTAGACGGGAGGTGGTGGCGAAGGAAATAAAAACCATGTTGGAGTTAGACGTGATAGAGGAGTCCAACAGAGGAGCCCTATAGTGCTGGTCCCAAAGCCCGATGGCACTATCAGGTTCTGTAACAATTTCAGGAAACTGAATAACGTGTCTAAGTTTGACACATACCCGATGCCGCGGGTTGACAAACTTGTGGACAGGTTGGGAGGTGCCTGGTACATATCAACCCTAGAACTAACTAAGGGCTACTGGCAGATCCCCCTAATGGAGTCAGCAAAGGAAACAACTGCCTTTTATACCCCCGAGGGGGTCCTTCCAGTACAAGCGAATGCCTTTTGATCTGCATTGGGCCCTTGCATCCTTCCAGAGAATGATGGATAATACCTTGAGGCCGCATCGACCCTATGCAGCTGCCTATTTGGATGATGTGGTCATCCACAGTCCAGATTGGGAATCACATCTTCTCCCAGTACAAGCAGTCGTGGATTCTCTTAGGGTAGCAGGTTTAACAGCCAACCCAAAAAAATGTACCATAGGCCTGGAGGAGGCCAAACACCTTGGGTATGTTATTGGTCGGGGACTGATAAGATCGAGGCAATTCAAAAATGGCCCCAACCGGTGAATAAAAAACAGGTTTGTGCCTTCCTGGAAATTACAGGGTATTACAGGCGGTTCATACCCGACTTTGCCACCATTGCTGTCCCTCTGACCGATCTGACGAAGGGGAGAGGGTCGAGCATGGTTAAGTGGAATCCCGAAGCCGAGAAGGCATTCCAGAAGTTGAAGCAGGCCCTTTGTGTACAACCAGTGCTTGTGACCCCGGAGTTCACAAGGGAGTTTGTTGTACAGACAGATGCCTCTGAGGTGGTACTAGGTGCTGTTCTGTCTCAGATCAGAGACAGTGAAGAGCACCCAGTTGTCTACTTAAGCAGGAAGCTTAGCAGGCATGAGAGGAACTATGCCATTGTGGAGGAGTGCCTGGCTATCAAGTGGGCCTTAGAGGTGCTGAAGTACTACCTTTTAGGAAGGTCGTTTAGTCTAGTCACTGCCCATGCCCCCCTTAAGTGGATGTGTGACAACAGGGAGAAAAATAGTTGGGTGACTAGGTCGTTCCTGGCCCTACAGCCATTTAAGTTCACAGTGGAACACCGGGCGGGAAGACTCCAGAACAATGCGGATGCCCTCTCCCGGGTCCACTGTATGGTTCGGACAGTTGCTCGTCCACAGAGGCTTGAGCAGAGGTGGAGGATATGTGACAGTATGCGAGGCGAAGTAGTGGACGGACGCTACCTGACGTCTCGTATGCGTTCATTGGGACTGGATTAAACAGAGTCCGGGTCGGATTTTACCAGCCACCATGGCAGGGCTGGTTCTGGTCTGGAGTTTGTGGTCCACTGGAGTGCACCAGCAGGTGGCTTAAATAATTAGGAAGAGATCTCACTTGAGCTCTGACCTGGAACTCAGAGGGGAAATCTGAGGGAGCTCTGTGTCTGTTTGGACGTTAAAAAGACAAGCTTTGCATTTTGGCTTATGTTTTGTGGGTGTCAGGGGCCAGCCCCACACCGTATAGTGAGGAGACAGTAATGTTTAGTTTAGCGCCAGACGGCAAGGACTTATTTTTCTGTTTTGTTTGTTTTAACCTGCATACCTATTTTCTAAATAAACCTGGAAAGCCACCAGATTTCAAAGAAAGTTGCCTGCACGCTGACTATTTTCCTCAGGAAAGATGATCCCCATGAACTAGTCTCCCACAATATCTACAGTATCTCACAAAAGTGAGTACACCGCTTACATTTTTGTAAATATTTTATTATATCTTTTCATGTGACAACACTGAAGAAATTACACTTTGCTACAATGTAGAGTAGTGAATGTACAGCTTGTACAACAGTGTAAATTTGCTGTCCCCTCAAAATAACTAAACACACAGCCATTAATGTCTAAACCACTGGCAGAAAAAATTAGTACAACCCTAAGTGAAAATGTCCAAATTGGGCCCAAAGTGTCTATATTTTGTGTGGCCACCATTATTTTCATGCACTGCCTTAACTCTCTTGGGCATGGAGTTCACCAGAGCTTCACAGGTTGCCACTGGAGTCCTCTTCTACTCCTGCATGACGACATCATGGAGCTGGTGGATGTTAGAGACCTTGCGCTCCTCCACCTTCTGTTTGAGGATGCCCCACAGATGCTCAATAGGGTTTAGGTCTGGAGACATGCTTGGACAATCCATTAACTTTACCCTCAGCTTCTTTAGCAAGGCAGTGGTCGTCTTGGAGGTGTGTTTGGGGTCATTATCATGTTGAAATACTGCCCTGCGGCCCAGTCTCCGAACTGAGGGGATCATGCTCCGCTTCAGTATGTCACAGTACATGTTGGCATTCATGGTTCCCTCAATGAACTGTAGCTCCCCAGTACCGGCAGCACTCATGCAGCCCCAGACCATGACACTCCCACCACCATGCTTGACTGTAGGCAAGGCACACTTGTCTTTGTACTCCTCAACTGATTGCCGCCACACACGCTTGACATCATCTGAACCAAATAAGTTTATCTTGGTCTCACCAGAACACAGGACATGGTTCCAGTAATCCATGCCCTTAGTCTGCTTGTCTTCAGCAAACAGTTTGCGGCCTTTCATGTGCATGATCTTTATGTAGCAGTACCCCCATAGGGGCTGCTAAATTATGTGGTCCATCTGTCTCCCTGCCCAGCCCAGCATTCACTTCTCAGTCACTCCAAGACCATGAACAGTCTGTTAGCTTTGTTTTTTTGTGTTTTATTGAGGGGATTAAACTTGGATGGGAATGGGGAATTTATGAGATGCCCAGAAAAATTCAGCTTGAAAGAATGGGACAAACTATGTACACTCCCTGTACATTCGACAATATTCTCCTCCTGCACAAACTTGCTTGAAGAACCTCACACACTTCCTCCTGCACAAACTTCCCTCAGGAGCAGCTAGCACATGGTTGGGCCTGCCTCTGGCTATGGCCAGGCCTTGTAGAATGCCTTTTGCAGGTAGGGACCGTGGGCCCCTGTTGTGTAGCAAATATTTTAAGAGTTTAAGTGCTAACTGCCCTTGGTGGACTACTGCTCTCAGTCAGTCCTCTTCAGGCCCTGCCAGCCTTCCTGGCTGCAGCTGCCCAAACTCCACTGCCCATGACACCACAGTCCTTACTGGCTCTACACCCATTCCAGATTGTCTCTCACCCCAATCCACTCCGGTGTGCCTGTCGAGCTTCACTGGCTGTGTGTCAGTCACCGACCCTGGTGGATCCCTCCTGAAAGACTTGCCCAGCAGTACGTCCACTGTCCTCCCTGCTCCTGGTCAGGACCCCTCTGTGGGTTGTAAGAAGGGGTCCCTTCCACTCCTGAGCTACAGACCCAAGTTCATCCCCCCCTCTTCCAGACAGGGAGCCCCTTCAAAGGCCACGACAGCTAGTACTCCATCTTTCAGTTCTTCCACACGACAACTCCTCCCCAGCTGGGCTGTCCCTAGGTATTTAAGGAGGCCTGTCCCCTGCCAATCCAAGTTGGGGATTGGTCAGGGCTCCTCAAACACCCCAGACAACTCCACCTTTCCTCCCCTCCTTTCTTCTTCTAGAACACTCTAGAAGCCTCTGAATAGAAAGGGGAGGTATCAGTGACAATGCCTGTGAGTCACCAGCTGCTACTCTAGGCCACTCCCAGCCCACACTGATCAAAACAAGGAAGCTAGGCCTGCCTAAATTTACCTATACTCACTAAAAATCCTAACCTCTAGCACCTACCTATGTAGAGGGTGCTACATTTAGAAGAGGCTACCTTCTGGGATGACAGTCATGCAGTCCAATTTGATGCAATGTGCGGCATATGTCCTGAGCACTGACAGGCTGACCCCCCACCCCTTCAACCTCTGCAGCAATGCTGCCAGCACTCATACGTCTATTTCCCAAAGACAACCTCTGGATATGAGGCTGAGCATGTGCACTCAAATTCTTTGGTCGACCATAGTGAGGCCTGTTCTGAGTGGAACATGTCCTGTTAACCACTTCCTTACTGGGCACTTAAACCCCCCTCCTGCCCAGACCAATTTTCGGCTTTCAGCGATGTTGCATTTTGAATGACAATTGCGCGGTCGTACGACCTTGTACCCAAACAAAATTTTTATCATTTTTTTCCCACAAATAGAGCTTTCTTTTGGTGGTATTTGATCACCTCTGCCGTTTTTATTTTTTGCCCTATAAATAAACAAAGAGAGATGATTTTGAAAAAAGAACAATATTTTATACTTTTTTGCTATATTAAATATCCAAAAAAAATATAAAAAAGAAAATTATTCATCAGTTTTGGCCGATATATCTTCTAATACATATTTTTGGTAAAAAAAAAAATTGCATTCGGCGTATTTTGATTGGTTTGCGCAAAAGTTATCGCGTCTACAAACTATGGGAATTGATTTATGGCGTTTTTATTATTTTTTACTAGTAATGGTGGCGATCTGCGATTTTTACCGGTACTGCTATATTGCAGCGGACATGTCGGACATTTTTGACACATTTTTGAGACCAATGACATTTATACAGCGATCAGAAATTTAAATGTCCACTGATTACTGTATAAATGTCATTGGCAGTGAAGGGGTTAACCTGCAGGGGGCAGTGAAGGGGTTAACAATGTTCCCTGGGTGTGTTCTAACTGTGGGGGGGGGCGGGGCTGGTCGGGACATAACAGATCTAACTGATCCCTGTGACAGGGATCAGTAGATCTGGTATGTCCCATTCACAGAACGGAGAACCGCCGTGTTTACATCGGTGGTTCCCCGTTCTGAGGCTGCTACAGGTGATCGGTGGGTCTCGGGCGGACATCGAGTCCGCCCCACCCGCGGGCACGCCCACGCAGCATGTGGCGGCCGCGAGAGCGCGCCGCCGCAGGCTGCGAGCACGAGGCAGGACGTCCTCCGGGCATTTCAGAGCCGCGCTGTAGCCGTCTTTCGGCTATAGCGCGGTCCTGAACTGGTTAAACTGCTGTATGGTCTTGGCCACCATGCTGCAGCTCAGTTTCAGGGTCTTGGAAATCTTCTTATGTCCTAGGCCATCTTTGTGTAGAGTAACAATTCTTTTTTTCATATCCTCAGAGAGTTCTTTGCCATGAGGTGCCATATTGAACTTCCAGTGACTAGAATGAGAGAGTGAGAGCGATAACACCAAATTTAACACACCTGCTCCCCATTCACACCTGAGACCTTGTAACACTAATGAGTCACATGACACCGGGGAGGGAAAATGGCTAATTGGGCCCAATTTGAACATTTTCACTAGGGGTGTACTCACTTTTGTTGCCAGTGGTTTAGACATTAATGGCTGTGTGTTGAGTTATTTTGAGGGGACAGCAAATGTACACTGTTATACAAGCTGTGCACTCACTACTTTACATTGTTCCCTCTGATATAAGAAAGTAAAGCCTCATACACACGGTTCGATTGTCATACGACTGTGCTTCTGATTTTTGTCAAAAGCGCGTGTCCATGATTTTGTAAAGCGTACTGACTATACAAAAATTGTCCTTCGACAAAATCGAACATAGTGACGTACTAGGAGAGTATAAAGAGGAAGTTCAATTGCGGTGCGTCACCCTTTGGGCCACTTCTGCTAATTTCACTATTAAAGACATTAAAAATATGATTATGTGCTCTTCATTTCGTAATTTCAATTGCCGCTTCACGAATGTTAATTGTGAATTACGATCGCCAGTTTACACGACCAAACACTTCCGGGTCGTTCCTGGATTCCGAACATGTGTGTTTGGTCGATTTCTGTACACACCAACCAAAAATTGGACGTGGCATTGTCGACAGACAAAAATTTACTATTCTGCACATCCAACTTTTGTCTGACGAAAAAAGCAAATCGGCTGTCGAAAGGAGCATACTAACGGTAAGAATTTGGGATGGCAGGCTGTCAAATGCCGATTCCCATCTGAATTTCGAATCATGTGCCTTAAGTGGTGCAGACAGACAGTTTGGTGGCTCCAATATGGGATGGCATTGCCCCCTGCTAATTTTGCAGTCCCCAGGTCTGAAGGATTCTATTGATAGCTTTTGATGTGATAATTGATTAGTTTTACCTACAACATATGCCCACAAGACCTTGTCAAGGATTCATTAGCAGCTAGGTTTTAATACCTTCGGTTTCCAGGCCCAAGCTACATTTGTAAATTTTAAATTTGCCGCATGTGACATTAAAATATAGAATATATATTATTAATAGAATACAGAAAGAGATTTTCTTTTGTTCCTCGGGTTACTTTTCAAACTGTTGCTGGTGGCTAAATAGATAGTATCCATGTTTGTTCTGCTTTTCTCTTAAAACTGTACAGATACATAGGTTAGGGAGATGTTAAGCAAATCAGTCAGTAAGCTCCTCTGAAGGCAAAGACTGAAGTAAATGGCCTACATACAAAGGCGGCTCTAGGCTTTTTGAGGCCTTAGACATACTTAAACATGAGGCCCCACTCATGCCCATAATGGGAAAAATAAGTGAATGGTAAGTTTTGGGAAACAACTAAATGAGAACTCAGTATGGAGAGCGAAAGCTAGACTTGCAGGAGGTTTTTTGGTTTCTCCTAGCCATCTGGTGTTGTCACCCAGTTGCTGGTCAAGTCACAACAAAAGGGTCTTTTATCGGCCAACGTTAGATGTCATAATACTGATGTAAAACAGAAGCAAAATGGGGCAAAAGGCAGGGGGGGGTTCCAGATTCCGATAAGCCCCTGCCCGCAGACCCCGACAACCAACGGCCAGGGTTGTCGGGAAGGGGCTCTTGTCCCCATCAACATGGGGACAAGGTGCTTTGGGGTGGGGGGCGCAGTGCCCCCCCTGCCCCAAAGCACCCATACTCCCAATGTTGAGGGCATGCGGCCTGGTACGGTCCAGGAGGGGGGGGGGCGCTTGCTCGTCCCCACCCCCTTTCCTGGCCTGCCAGGCTGCGTGCTCGGATAAGGGTCTGGTATGGATTTTGGGGGGACCCTACGCTGTTTTTTTTCGGCGTGGGGGGCTCCTCTTAAAATCCCTGCCAGATCGAAGAGCCTGGTATGCTCTGGGGGGGGGACCCCACGCAAATTTTTTTTGCGGGGGTTCCCCTTTAAGACACGGCACACAAGTCACGCCGCAAGTCGGATCGCCGCGATCCGACTTCTGGTGCGGCTTCTATTCAAATCAATGGGCTCCCATAGGGAACCATTGATTTTGAATAGAACGCCTGACGAGGCTTAACGCTGTGTATACAACGTTAAGCAACGTTATTGAGCGTTTTGCCGGCCCGGCGTCAAGAAACGCCATGACGCTGCAGCTTCAGAACGCACTGGTCCCGCGTTCTAGCTACAGCTCACTAACGCCGACGCCCTCTACTGCCCACAAACGCCGGCGGTTTTAGAGGGCCATTGAATAACATGGAGAGCCTCAAAAAAACGCCTACAAACGCCGGCGGCCAAAACGCCCGTGTGTATGAGGCCTAATGGAGAAGCTGCCAACTTGTGCATCTGCAGGGAGACATCTCTATTAGGGCCTATAGTGAAAAGCTGCATGTGAGTAGTAGCTGTAGGCATTAGTTCTTTGAAGAGGACTACAGAACTGGCGTAGGCTACAGCCATTGGAGGAGGTTTGCTGGTCAATTTCAGGTGAGTCATATGGGGTAATGGACATATATCTGGGTCAGCTCACTCAAAGTTTTTAAAAGGTTTGTTATCCTTTAAATAAGAATTCCTCTAAGCATCATTTTATCGTAAATGGCCACACAACAAAACCCTGCTATAATTAAAGAAAGAAAACAACCTTCTCTGTGGGAGAAATGTAATGTTATGGTATCCCCAAGCCACTGTCTGTCCATAAACATGAAATAAAATTCTGTTCTGTGTGTGGCCTCTCCTCCTTAGTCACAGCTTATTATGTCTGAACCACACAAAACCCAGTTTCTAAAATGTAATGCAAGCTTTCCATGCATTACTGTTCTGTCAATATGTGGGATGTAAAAGAATGGAGCAAAAGACACATTATAAAAACTGAAGAAAAGGTGTTTAACCACTTGACAACTGGGCACTTAAACCCCCTTAACAACCAGACCAATTTTCAGCTTTCAGTGCTCTCACACTTTGAATGACAATTACTCAGTCATGCAACACTGCACCCATATGAAATTTGCGTCCTTTTTTTCACACAATTAGAGCTTTCTTTTGGTGGTATTTAATCATCTCTGGGTTTTTTATTTTTTGCGCTATAATTAAAAAAAGACCGAAAATTTTGTAAAAAAATGAATTTTTCTTCGTTTCTGTTATAAAATTTTGCAAATTAGTAATTTTTCATCATAAATTTTGGCCAAAATTTATACTGCTACCTATCTTTGGTAAAAAAAAAAAAATTAGTGTATATTATTTGGTCTTTGTGAAAGTTATAGAGTCTGCAAGCTATGGTGCCAATCACTGAAAATTGATCACACTTGATTTACTGAAGGCCTATCTCATTTCCCGAGACCCTAACAAGCCAGGAAAGTACAAATACCCCCCAAATGACCCCTTCTTGGAAAGTAGACATTCCAAGGTATTTAGTAAGAGGCATGGTGAATTTTTTGAAGTTGTAATTTTTTGCCACAATTCTTTGCAAAATGAATTTTTTATTTAGATGTGTATAATTCCCCAAAATTGTCATATGTTAACAGGTTATTTCTCACATCCAGCAT
>BLSH010521094.1:142920-153249 GCA_018402905.1 Glandirana rugosa
ACCCTTTTACGTCATTGGAGTAAACTCCCACCTACCCGACCCGTCTCCGTGATCGACCGTCGTCCCCCTCTCCAGCAGGTTGAGCAGAGTCCCAGTCCTAGCCTAGAAGAGTGAACGGCGAACCCCTAAAGGCATTAACGTGTATGCGTCGAGACTGGCCTCGGCTACCGGCGGCAAAAATGACCGTGAAAAGCCGACGATGCCTGAAAATGCCTGTGGGTTTTTTTTTTTGACGGGACAAAAATGACTGACAGGCATTTAAATGCCTGCCAACCGTTGTGACTTTCACACATTATATATCTCCTCTGTCTATACTTTCGTGTATCCCGAAAAATATATGTCCTATCACCAACCATTCCCATTTTATTAAGGTGTATCCATATAAATGGCCCACCCTGTATATAAAAAGCCCTATGTGCTTTCATATCTGTCTCCTCTATATATTACACACTTTCAGTGTTGCCAACCGTCCGTAAATTTACGGACAGTCAGTAAAAACAGGGCAGTTTTTTTTTTTGGGTGTCCGTAAAAGTCCGTAGCAGCCGAAAAGTGCCAGTAAAAACGGCGGCCATCGGCTCCGGTCAGAGCTGCGTATGTGCAATTACGGAAATCCCCAAGCGGCAAGTGAGAAGATCCGATCCTGACCCTGAGACGAGTTGGACGACCTCTCCCCCTGCTGCCAGCTAGTGCCTCTGCCCAGCCCATCCACCCTCAAATGAGGTTACTGCATTTTCCCACCACACCACCGCCAGCCAGCACCTGACCAGAGCAGACGCCCCGGGTGGATGCATCCTCCTGATTCCTGCCTGCCTCCCTGCTCTGGCTGACCCTGCAGCCCTCCTGGTAACAGTGGTGAGTGCAGTACGCTTCCTCTTCAAGCCAGACAAAAAGAGTTGGGACAGTGAGTGTGGGACTGTTTGACACACTCACTGTCTCTGCTCACTCTGACAGACAGCCGCGAGCCAGGTTGCTGGAGTCTCTCTCTTTTAGTGTGCACTGTATGAGTGCAGTGTGCACTGGATAAGTGGCAGGAGGTAATGGAAGGATGGTGTAATGGAAACAGGAGGTGATGGGGATGGTGTGATGGAGATGGAGGGATAGTGACAGGAAGTGATGGGGGGATTGTGTGATGGAGACAAGAGGTGATGGAGGGATGGAGACGGGGGGGATGGTGTGATGGAGAAGAGGGGTGATGGAGGGATGGAGACTGGAGGGATAAAAACAGGAGGTGATGGAGACAGGAAGTCTTTAGAAGTGGGGACATAAATTCTGGCGAACCTAGTGGCTACCAGGGATTTCACCTCACTTTCTGTTGTGGTTATGGAACAGAAATTAAGGGGGAATCTCTACAATTTGACATAGGTGACAAAACTGATGGACTAAATAATCTGCCCTTATTATATTGAAAATAACAGAAATATGTTTTTTACCTTGCTATCTACCTTTAATCACATTGCTATTTGCACAGTGTACTTGCTTGTAGCCTAAATACTGAAATTTGCACTGAAAACTGTAATTTTGTAACTTTTGTAAAATGCCAGTAAAAACTTGGCTGTGCCAGTAAATTTTGGGTGTTGTGCCAGCAAATTTCAATCTGGTAGGTTGGCAACACTGCACACTTTTCAAATGTGCTTTAAAATGCATGGTTTGCCATATTATGAACAAGAAAATAATGGTGTTATGCGGTTGGGCTGGTATAATAATGCTATGGGGCTGGTATGAAATGATTTCCAGGGCTGTTTTTTATTCCCAGTCCAGTCCTGAATATAGCATATACAATTGTTGCACAAGCCATATTGTAATTTAGGGCTCATACACACGGGTGTAATAGCAAAACATCGAGACCAACGCCAGGTAAAAATCGGCATCAAAAACGCGTAAATGCACATTAGTGAACGTTGGCGTCAATAGGCGTTCTGTATTAAAAAACATTCCTCTGCTATTTTTTAACCTGAAAACACCGGCGCTAAAAACGCCAGTTAATGTCTCTACGGTGTTAATGCGCGTTAGCGTTTTGCCGGCTCAGCGCCAAAAACGCCATAATGCTACAGCCTCGGAACGCGTGGGTCCTGCGTTTCATTTACAGCTTAAGAACGCCAACACTGTCTACAGCTAAAAAAACATCAGCGTTTGTATGGGGCCATTGAATAACATGGAGAGCTGCAAAAAACGCTAAAAAGCGCGGTGGTAAAAAACGTCCGTGTTTATGAGGCCTAAGTGTTATTAAAAAATTACCTTTCCATTTCAACCTACAGTGCTGTGATCTGTAAAATGCAATGCAATATGGCAACCTTTGGTGTACAGAACGCTTCCAAAAATGTCATATCATTTTTGTGCGATTGGTTCAATGATTCTCCCAGAAGACTTCACTAAGTTACATGTCAAAATTAGGGCATTCCTTGCAATAAGAATTTCATTTTGGTTGAGATACACCCTGTGGCTGGGTTCACAAATGTTTTCCCCTGAATTCGCACCTGAACTGGACCCAAAAACACACCGGATCCTTTTCAAAACCACAACACAGCCATCCCGCACATGTGTGAACCGGCAACATTGAAAACCGGTCCCATTCATATGTTATGCAAGTTGGATGTGGTTAAAAACGCATCCAATTCGCATATATGTGAACCCAGCCTAAGTGTAAGTGACTTCTGAAGGGATGCAGACACTACAACATTTCTCATCAGAACATTGAGAGTGCACCTGCTTATTATAATGAACTAGTCCCTCTTATTCAGACCCACTATGCATAAAATATGGTCATACAAACAGCTGTTGCTTTAAAGCGGAAACTGCAACAAAGCTTGTTAAAAATCCTTGCAATGTATACTTATTACCCAGAAGGGATTACTTTTTCTCAAAAAAGTGGAGTTACTCTTTAACCACTTCAGCCCCGGAAGGATTTCCCATTTTAGGACCAGAGCACTTTTTGCGATTCGGCACTGCGTCGCTTTAACTGACAGTTGCGCGGTTGTGCAACGTTGTACCCAAACAAAATTTGCGTCCTTTTTTCCCACAAATAGAGCTTTCTTTTGGTGGTATTTGATCCCTTCTGCGTCATTTCTGATCGCCGCTATAAACAAAAGAAGAGCGACAATTTTCTTACTTTTTGCTAAAATACAAATCCAAAAAAAAAATAATATAAAAAAACATTTTTTTCATCGGTTTCGGCCGATTTATATTCTTCCTCATATTTTTGGTAAAAAAAATTCGCAATCGGCGTCTATTGATTGGTTTGCGCAAACGTTGCCGCGTTTATGGTTGATGAGAATTCATTTCTGGGGTTTTTCATTTTTTAAAATTTTTTACTAGTAATCGCAGTGATCTGCGATTTTTAGCGGTACTGCGATATTGGGGCGGACATGTCGGACCATTTCGACACTTTTTTGGGACCATTGGCATTTATACAGCGATCAGTGCTATAAAAATGCACTGATTACTGTGTAAATGCCATTGGCAGTGAAGGGGTTAACCTGCAGGGGGCGTTCTAAGGGTTAACTGTGTTCCCTGGGAGTGTTCTAACTGTATGTGGGCTGTCCTGGCTGGGGAAAGGGGATGATCACGGCTTCCATATACAGGAAGCCTGTGATCCCCGCCCTTCCCCCTCTATGAGAACAGAGATCCGTGTTTACTTACACGGACCTCCGTTCTCTCACTGCGGGGGGGAGGGGGGCATCGAGGGTAGCCGGCGGCGATCGAGTCCGCCCTGCCCCTCCCGAACATAGTGAGCGTGCGAGCGCTCCTCCGGCGGCGTGCGAGCGCTCACAATACTATTTACCGCAGCCGCCGTCAGGTGACAGCGTTTCGCGATAACGAGCCACCTTGTCGCTGTCACGCTGCGGCGGGCGGTCAGCAAGTGGTTAAAGCTGAACCCTAGACAGCTATAACAGACACAAATAAATACAGCATTAATTGTGTTACATGCAAGCAGTGTAAGCACCTGAATTTGAGCTGGTGCCAGCCCCCAGTAGTCCCTATACATTAGGGCTGGAGTATGAGAGGAAGAAGCAGCAAGAGAAGCCAACCAGTTCATGAACTGACAAGAAGCATACTGATAGGAGTAGAAAGCACAGTGACAGAGAGATAGATGAGCTAATCATCTTGCTGCTTCCGCTTTCATGTCCAGGACAGTCTGGGCTTAGCGGAAGTTAGTTAAATTATGCAGACCATCAGATTGAAGGTATCCTTTGGTATAAAAGTACTGCAGGGTGGAGTTCAGGATTGAAAGGGAATATTGCTATTAAAGCAGTTTTTTTTTAAAAAATGTTATCTTTTATTTTTGTCAGGAGTTATGCTTTAAGCCGTTAGAAGAATGCTGGGTAATTCTTTGATTAACCTTTCAACGATGCAAAGAGCTTACAGATACAGACATTTTCAGGTAATTTCCTAATCACCCTCCTCCATGCAAGGTAACCACAATATTTGCAGGTTTCAGTCATACCCTATACATTGTGAATGTATAATGAATAATGTAGAGCCCTGTATGTCTCAGCATTCACAAAAGACACCTGTGGTGGGCGTTGTTGCATTAACACAAGCTGATGAACTTGCTTCTTTATGCGTACATGAATCAGGCTGTTGCAGGTCCAAAATATTGATTTCAATTTTGCATATATATTCACCCCTTACACTTCCCCAACTTTGAATTTTTGAATAAAGGGCAGAAACGTAACGATTAACAAAACGACGGGTATGCACACTAAAGTTGGGCACAAAAGTTAAAAAAAAAAAAAGGATAAAGAAAGGATGTAATGCAATGGCTTAGCAGGATACAATTTAAACCTCAACAGAGAGGCAGAATGAATCATATAAGTGAGCTCCAGCATGGCCTAGTGTGGGGAGAGTGTGTAGTTTTGTACAAATAGATATATGATAATCATATTAGTGACATGTTTAATATATGTTGGCATGTGTTTTTACCATCAGTAAATAATTCAGAATTTTTTCACATATGTAGGCATGTGGCGGTCACATAGCTACATAGATCTGTACAAACTTGCCAATATACTATCCATCTGTGCTCCTTCAAATCTTTGATTTACGTTTATTAAGAACAGGAGATTTCAATATGGGAAATGGTTTCATCTGTTCATTCAAGAATAGAGGTATTACTCTCTAGAGAGACAATGAAGACTTTTGCTATTTAATCTATTAGCTATGATTTATTACACCACAATAAAATGAGAGATTCCTCAAATGACTGTAGTGGATTTACTGAGATTTATTTACAAAATCTGCATATTAAATAGGCTGCCAAATCACCCCTAATGCGCTAGATGTAATCTATTTAAATATATTGGAATGCATTTAAATTGCTTCATAATGAGTAAATTAGAGATTCGTGGGCTGTTTACTATTTATATATACGTAATGGGTTATTATTGAACATGCTGAAAAATCACGAGACACAGAATAACTTATGTAGTTCATTAACATTTTCCAAAAAATTTTTTTTTCCATATCTAAAAAGGGAGGCGTTAACTAATTACAACAGAAAAGTGCATTTTTATAAGATTTTAGAAATATGCTCTCAGCTCTTTTGTAGAGTTTCCGATGTGTGAATGCTTCAAACCAATTTGTTTGATAAAAAAAGTTAATCTTCCATAGTTTCTAACTGTGGAGCTACTTTCATCTCTAAATATAACCTGCTAACCAAATTTATCTCGGTTTCTGAGAAGGCTTCTAATGTGCAAATTAGCGTGGTTTCTAAAGATGACATCCAGAATCATTCAGTGTCTGTGCTCACCTTGCTTTTAAAGGTGTTCTCTTTGTATTTCTTCCTAAGGCTCCATTTACACGGGACGCTATTTCAACCTCCCCTGAACGATTTTTTTTGACAGCTAGAAGCCGGCAATTTAATTATACAAATAAAAGGTGATGGCGCTGACTAGACTGAAAATGCCGATGGAAAATTATGCCTGCAAATCTTACCACCTGACCTTATTAGTGTACCAAAAAATATATAGCCAACCAAAAAAAATTGTGCAATGAATGTATCAATCACTGTCATTAATAATATATCAATTGTGCATACCATACATTAACCTGTGATATATAACATGATAAATTAAACAAAGTCCATTAGTGTATCCCAACACCACGTGAGTCCTTTCCTCAGTAAATGTAATAATTCCACCAGTGCTCTTCCACACATATGTAGGTGGCAACTCACCAGAACATTATGACCCCTTTTATAGGTAGGTCAACATACGCGTTTTGTAATTATTTGGATGCCTTAGACCAGGGGTGTCAAACTCAATTTCATTGCGGGCCACATGAGAATTGTGGTTGCCCTCAAAGGGCCGGTTGTACCTGTAAGACTACATGTCCAAAGTACCCCCCCCCCACACACATCAGATGTCAAGAGGCCACCCACCATCAGGAGTCAAGAGTACCCCACCTTCCTCTACATCACAGTACACCCCCTTACCTCGTGCTGTTGCCGGGAAGAAGCTAGGGTCAGAGTTGGGAAGCAGAAAGTGCAGGGTCTGGAGGAGGACCAGAGGAGCTGAATGCTGAGATAAGGGAAGGCAGAGATGAGGGGGTGCTGCAATTGTACAAAGTGGCACAGAATCTGTAGGAGGAGTTCTGTCCTCTTCTCTGCTGCTGACTGCTGAGACGGGGGGCGGGGGCAGACACAAGACCCTCTGAGGCTGCATTGAGAAGCGCAAGATCTATAGGAGGAGTTCTGAACTCCTCTCTGCTGCCAACTGCTGAGACATGGTGAGGGCAGAAATGAGGGGGTTGCTGTAGCTGCAGGAGAGGTGGAAGGGCCACATGAAATGGCCTGGAGGGCCAGATTCGGCCCTGGGGCCTTGTGTTTGACACATGTGCCTTAGACCCTCCAGTCCTCTCCACCTGGATATCACACGGATTCTATAAAAAATGACTCCGGAGGAGACGATAGGGGAATGTCTCATAGTGTAGTATTGTTTATTTAAAAATTATATCACACATAAAAAAATTATAATAAAACTCACATTTTCCAGTGCCAGAGACCCTGACACCAAGTGTACAGCAATATGTAAACGAATCCGATGCTGGCGCTGGTTGCCCTGCTCTCATCGGCAATCGCATGTATGCCAAGCCTCGTGTTGGTGTCTGCGGGGAATGAACAGTCTAACCCAGAACTACTGCTGCAAGCCTAAGCGTCTGCAAGCGTCTAACACGTTATGCCGCGTTCACGTCTAGGAGCATTTTTAACTACTTGCCGACCGTGTAATGTAATTACACGGCTGCAAGGTAGAGCCATTCTTCTGGGAGGGCGTACTATAACGACCTCCCAGAATTGCGCTCCCGCATGCCCCCTTGGGCACGCACACGGGAGTCTCCGTGCTCGCCAGGTTCACGGGACCCGGCGGGTCACGGATCGCGGTAAAGGGCCAATGGCAGCGGCCCTTTACCACGTGATCACGCTGTCCAATGACGGCGTGATCACAATGTAAACACTGCAGGGTCTGCCAGCAGAGTGCCCATCAGTGCCACCTGTGCCCATCAGTGCTACCTGTGTTAATCAGTGCCACTACAGTGCTTATCTGTGCCATCAGTGCCACACGTGCCCACCAGTGCTACACCAGTGCCACCTGTGCCTTCATTGTCACTAAAGTGCTCATTGGTGCCACTACAGTGCTCATCTGTGCCTTCATTGCCACTACAGTGCCCATCAGTGCCACTACAGTGCCCAATAGTGCACATCAGTGCCCATAAGTGAGCGCTCATCAATGCCACCCCACATTGTATCCTCATCAGCGCCTGCCAGTGCCACCTCAGCAGTGCCAGCTAATCAGTGCAGCCGCAGTGCATTAGTGCACATCAGTGCAACCTCATCAGCGCCCATCAGTGTATCCACATCGCACCAGACACCATTATGGCAAAAAAAAAAATTCTGCTGAGGAGGCATACCAGATTCTGATCCTGAGCGAAGAGAGCAGCGGGGGGCTATCTGAGTCTGTGTCCGATTCTGATTCAGATTATGAGCCCTTTGTAAGCAGTGGGTCTGATTCAGAATCGGAGGAAGAACTGGTGCCAATGAAACAATGGCGTTCTGGCGAGGAGCAGCAAGCTACTACAAGTATTGTGGTGCCATCCACCTCTGACGCAGTGCCATCCACATCTAACGCAATGCCATCCACCTCTAGTGCAGTGCCACTGCAACAAAGGCCAAGCACTAGTGGGGTGTCATCTCAGCCCCAAAGGTTGAGGACCCATGCCAGCCTTCCCTATACCCTTCAGAACCCCTTGTGGCTTCCATCTAATTCCGGAGCAGCAAACCTCCCCCCTTTCACCGCCCAGCCAGGTGTCCAGGTGAACACCGAAGGTTTTGCCCTAATTGATTTTTTACATTCGATTTTTACAGAGGACTTTCTGTCATCCATCATAACCCAGTGCAACCTTTATGCCCAGCAGTTCATCGCAAACAACCCTGGTTCTAGTTACACCTGACCCTTTGAATGGAGAGAACTTGCAGTGGAGGAATTTAGACTTTTTCTAGGCCTAACATTTAATATTGGAATCACAAAAAAAAAAACTAACTGTACTCCTATTGGTCTATCAAGCCCATCCACCACATGCCAATCTATTCATCCCTCTTGCCAAGGTCAAGATATCTTAGAATTATGCGGTTCCTCCACTATAATGATAATGCACAGTGCCCTCCCCGCAATGACCCAGCTTTCTCTAAATTGCAGTATGTATAAGTATAAAGCCGCGCTGAGAACTGCCGAGATAGTTGTAAAATCAACCAAAATAAAAATAAAACACATAAAAAACGTCCTAGGAATGACCAAGTATTCAGTCTCAATGAATTCGATCTCCAAACATATATAGAACGTCCTTGAAGGGACCAAATAAATAATTCAGTCTCAAAAACACCCAGTGCTCAACAGAATTTGTGAATCCGTCACCAAAGGAATTAAAGGCTTACCAGAACCAGCTGGAAGCCAGACATATGTAAATTGTCCGGATGACTCATTTCCCTGGTCTCTCAGCCTTGAGGGTACGGAATCCCCAAACTCCAAGAACAACTTCAAAACATGGTGTATAGAGATAGTACATCCACTCGAGGGTAGCTCCTCCCAGTATTCGTAATATCATATGAAGATGTGCCACATATCGGGGAAAACAAAAGGAAACCCCAGATAGTGAAGTACAGTAAATAAATTTATTCTTTAAAAGTATTGCAGGTACTTACACAAAGCAAGTTGTAAAGCAGCGTGTGTATCAACCTCTAAATTATTTAAAATTCGCCCCCTTCTAAATTATTTTTCTGAAAAATTTGCCCAATTATATATCCCCCAACAAAAACATCTCTATTGACGAGTCCCTTGTAAAATTCACAGGCAGTCTGGCCATAAAACAAGTTTATCCCCAGCAAAAGGGCCCGATATGGGGTTAAACTGTACAAACTTTGTGACCGAGCCACTGGCTACATCTATTCCTTCTTGATCTATGAAGGAAAGGACACCCAACTGCATCCCCATAAATGCCCTGAATATATTGGAGCCAGTGGAAAGGTTGTTTGGGAGCTCATTCACCCACTACTTGGAAAAGGTTACCACCTTTATGTCTACTTTCCAAAAAGGGGTCATTTGGGGGATATTTGTACTTTCCTGGCTTGTTCGTGTCTCAAGAAATGAGATAGGCCATCAGTATATCAGGTGTGATCAATTTTCAATGATTGCCACCATAGCATGTAGACTCTATAACTTTCACAAAGACCAAATAATATACACTGATTTGGATTATTTTTTACCAAAGATATGTAGCAGTATAAATTTTAGCAAAAATGTATGAAGAAAAATTATTAATTTGCAAAATTTTATAACAGAAATTAAGAAAAATGCAATTTTTTACAAAATTTGCGATCTTTTTCCTTTATAGTGAAAAAATAAAAAACCCAGTGGTAATTAAATACCACCAAAAGAAAGCTCTATTTGTGTGAAAAAAAGGACAAAAATTTCATATGGGTACAATGTTGCATGACGGAGTAATTGTCAAAATGTGAGCTGAAAGCTGAAAATTGGTCTGGTTAGGAAGGGGGTTTAAGTGGCCAGTGGTTAAAGAAATATTTTTATTTTTTTTAATTGGAAATGCCTGTAAACGAACCGGTCCTAGACGCGAGTTACAGCATTTAGGAGCGTTTAGCTTCGTTTACAAGCTGTTTGGCGTTTCAAATGCCTCTGAACTGGCATCTGAACCCATTTTTTGCATTCCAAAAAAAGCCTTTAAACTCAACTGCCTAGAAACGACCTTAAACGATCCTGTGTAAATGTACTGATAAGATAACATGGAGGAAAGTTCAGGGGCAGCTGAAAAAAATGCCCAAATGCC
>BLSH010521094.1:189734-201511 GCA_018402905.1 Glandirana rugosa
GGGGGGGACAGAGAGTCGGAGGGGGGCAGAGAGTCGGAGGGGGGGACAGAGAGTCGGAGGGGGGGAGGCTGAGAGACAGGGGGGGAGGCTGAGAGACGGGGGGAGGCTGAGAGACAGGGGGGGAGGCTGAGAGACAGGGGGGGAGGCTGAGAGACAGGGGGGGAGGCTGAGAGATGGCTGCCGGGTACCTGACGGCCGGCAGCGGCGCGCCGAGTCTCCTCCTGGTCCGCAGATACACTTGTTGCTCTAGGTCTTCCAGCGGCTCCTTGGCAGCCTGAGCCTCCCGCAAGTCTTCTTCCTCCGGGCCCCCAGTCTGTGTGTCCTCCGGGCGGCCCGGGCCGCTCTCTTCTTAGAGTTGGAGCAGAGAGGAGGTGGGGGAATGAAGGCCCTGGAAGCGCCGGGGTGGCCACGCACGCTCCTCTTCGGTGGTTAGGGAGGGGGTGGAGCTGTCACTTGTAACCGCCCTCCTCGCTAGCCACCTTCCCAGCTCGAATCCTTGCCGCTGTTGCTGCCACGCTCCCGCCGGCCGAACTCTGCACGAGATTGGGAACCGGCCCACTGAGCCATCGGCCCACCGGGAAACTCCCGGTAGTCCCGATGGCCAGTACAGGCCTGCCCAGAGGAGAGTTCTTGGGAGCCTGGAAACAATGTTCATGCTGAAGAATGCCAAGACATTTTTTAGAAACAACCCTGCTAAGATGGCCTGCCTGGGCATCCGGAGGCTGCCCCTTGGGGGGGCAATGTCAGGAAACGCATTCTGAAACTCAGGACCGGACGGCCGTTCCTGCTCGCAGGCCTGCGCGTGAGTGCGCGTGCACGCGCCAGGTGCGCACCGGCATTGGCGCCAGAAGCTCTATTTAAACCTGCCAACAGCATACAGCCGGTGCTATCCGTTCTACAGCATATCCCGTATCCCCAGTGATCTGAATCTGTGAGTTTCCTGTTCCGTTGACCCCGGCTTGACCTGATTACCCGTGCCTTCGGCCTATACCGACCCCAGCTTGTCCACGACCACTCTTCTGCCTTCTCCATTTGTATCGCGCTGTCAGCCTGTTGAACCTTGCCTGTGCTTCACTATCCGTCTGCCTGCTCCTCTTGTGCCGCATTGCCAGACCGTTGCTGACCCAGCCTGTACCACTACTCTACCATCTCTGCACAAGCCTTGCTGAAGCCTTCTCTGCTTGTACCTGCTACCAGCCAAGCCCTCTTGCCATCCCGTACTCCCGAGCCTCCTGTTCCCACCTCCAGGGGCTCCTGAATCGGGATAGTAAAAGAGGTTGTTCCCCGCACAAACCAGACTCCACCGCCAGGATTGTGACAACCATTCTCTGTGTTGGCTGAAGTTTGCTTTTTCTCCAGTTTATTACCCAGCTGAACTGCTGTAGTGTGGCAATCAGTATGTCTCAATGCTTAACTAGAGATGCTGGGTCGAACGCTAGTAGGAGGATGTCATCTAAGTAATGGTATATTCTCAGCCCTTGCTCCCTCAGGAGAGCTACTAAGGGTAGGACAACTTTGGTAAATGTCCTTGGGGCCATAGAAATCCCAAAGGGTAGGCTCTGGAACTGAAAATATGGGTGTTTGACTGCAAATTGCAGAAACCTTTGAAACGTAGGTTGGATGGGAATGTACAGATATGCATCTGCCAAGTCGATGGAAAGCATCCAGTCGCAGACGTCTATCGATGGGAGTATTGTTTGAAGGCTTTCCATCTTGAATGATTGAATTTGAATCTTCCTGTTGAGCCTTTTCAGGTCAAATACCGGCCGGAGGTCTCCCGACTTTTTTTTTACGAGGAACAGGTAGAATCCTTCCCCTCTCTGGGCAGATGGTATTGAACATATGTACACAATAGTGTTCGCTTCTCCCGAGATGATGGTAATCTGGTTGGACAATACTGGTCTGAACTGAACACACTGAACTGAGTGTTCGGTTCTTGAACTTCCACCTGTGTCCCAGATGAATGGTGGATACTGTCCAGGGATCCTTTATCTTTTCCGCCCACACCTGTGAAAATTGCTGTAATCTTGCACCAACTGCCCCAGGCAAGGCGGACGCTCTTCAAAAGGACTTTGACTGTTCTCCCTGAGTGGAAGATTTTTTGCTTCTGGAATTTGAGAAAGGATGTTTGTGGACTCCAGTTCCTCTTGTACTCCTTTTCCTGGTCTGTAAGATTTTGCTTCCTGATATCTGTCCAGGAGATTGCGCTTAAAGGATGGTGTCCTCTGTTGGTTTGGCCTTCTATCCGACGGGATTAGGCCTGACTTTCCACCTGTGACCTTTTGATATTGCAGTGTCCAATTCTTCCCCAAAGAGGTTTGTTCCATCGTAGGGAATCTTGCACCAATTTGTTTCTGAGGCAAGATCTGCTGACCACGGTTTTAGCCACAAGGCTCTCCAGGCAATTACCGTGGTTAACATTGCTCTAGCCGAAGTTCTTATGGTGTCCACAGAAGCTTCTGCCACAAAGTCTGCCACAAGGCTAAGCTCCTGGAGTGCTGTCACTATCTTCTCTTGCTCTGTTCCTTCCTGCAACATTTTATCTATGTTGGCTGACCAGCTGGAGATACAGTAGCTCTCCCAACGGCAGCTAGGGTAAAGGCCAGTCTGCAGGCGCCGCCTGCTGCCGAATATGCTTTCTCCAAGTCTAGATCGATCTTACGATCCAATATGTCTCTAAATGTTACAGCATCCTCTAAAGGTAGTGTAATGTGCCTGGCCAGGCGCAGAGTGATGCATCCACCACATGTGCAGATATCAGCGGATTTACGCTGGATTCTTTTAATAGAAAAAGCTTTGCTAGTCTGTTATTGAGACTGGACTTTTTATCCGGTTTCTGCCACTCCTCTTTGATGAATTCCTCTAGTTCATCAATAAATGGGAAAGACTCTGGTACTTCTTTAAGTTTGGAAAATATTTCCTTGCTTTGCATGGAGGTTCCTTGGCCTCCTCCCAGCCGATAAACATGTACAAATTATTGGTGGAATTGGCACTGCTCTGTATTGTCTGCTACCAGGTGTTCTAATAGGCACTTCCTCAAAGATCAAAGTACATATCACCCTCGAATGGGGGAGAACTCACTAGAAATGATGGTATAGGATATACAAGTATGTAAGATAAAGAATAATAAAGTGTCATGGAATTATGTGAAAAATATGTGTTTGTCGCGTACCAATAGTTCTAAGTGATAATTAAATGCCTACTTCTAATGATGTGCTAAAAAAAGATTATATATACTGATATCAATATAAACAATAAAGCAAATTTAAAGTGCTAAATGCTGTGCCAATAAATATAATAAATGTAAACAATAATAAAGTGCCAAATGCTGTGCCAATAAATGTAATAGATATAAACATTAGTAAAGTGCTAGATGCTGTGCCCACAAATGTATATATGTAAACAATAAACAGAGATCAATCCAATCAATCAAATTAAATCCAACCCAGTGCTGGGTGCCATGCTATCAGTAGCCCGTGAATACTACTCACTAATATATTACTGTAAATATAAATGTAAACAATATAGCTTAAAGCGGTTGTCTACCCATTTAAAAAAAACAAAAAAAACAATTAAAGCCTGCAAGACAATAGCATAATGAGCTAGTATGCAACGCATACTAGCTCATTATGAAATACTTACCTTGAAACGAAGATCCGACCGGGCTGCTCGGTCCACTCTGAGGGAGCGGACATCTTCCCTCGGATCTTGCTTCTGGGTACGCGGCTCCGGCACTGTGACTGGCCGGAGCCACGAGACATCACCCGTCTCCCCGGCAAGGTCCGGCCCTATTGCCGGGCCTTTGCTGGGACATACACGGCGCATGCGCCATAACGCCAAAGCATCTTGGAGAGGGAATATCTCCTAAACCATACAGGTTTAGGGGATATTCATTTTACCTACAGGTAAGCATTATTATAGGCTTACCTGTAGGTAAAAGTACAAAAATTGGGTAGACAACTGCTTTAAATTAGTCCAAACATTTAAAATAAATCCAACACAGTGCTAGGTGCCATGCAATCAGTGGCCAGTGTGGTGGTTAATGTCCTGGAAGAAAATTGTCTATTCAAAACAGTCCACTGTGTTATCTTCTAAGCGTGATATGAGGTGATTTCAAATGCACTCAACTCGTGGTACATTCCGTGTTCCCCCAATGCCCAGAACACTCACCGGACAGATGTCCCCACTAGGGGGTGCTTCGCAGTAAACACAATCTCAGATTGAAGCCATGGTCCTCCCCACAGTAAGGCATGTAAAGATATAGCGCCATATCTCGTGTAGTACGTTTGCAATTTAAACCATTTATTAATATCAGAGATTATACACTCACATTTCAGCAGTTAAAATCAGACACGTGTAAAACATCTAACGGAGGTCCGTCGTTAGCCTCCTTCACGGATTTGGCAAATGGCTCTACTAGTGCAAAATCGAACCTTGCAGAGGCTTCCATCTCCTCACTGTCTGATGAATTATCTGATTTTGATAGTGCTTGCATGATGCCTGATGTACTAGGGACTACTTATCTGCGTCTGGGGGCGTCATTTGCAGGATGGATTGACAAATGCTGAAATATGAGCGCCTCCCCTCAAAAGTAATATCACAGTGGAGATGTATATATTCAAACAAACGATAATTGCAATCAGTCCAAAAAAAATATATAATCACGTGATAATGAAATGACATGTAGACAGTCCACAGTCCAAAAGTGCTGGTGCTATATGTCAACACATAAATCAATTCATAATCTTCAATAAGTGACTTGTGCTTGAAGGTGCTCAAAGAAAGTGCTCAAGTATCATTCCAGGTGCAGCGTGACAAAACTGTGCCAGACCCCTATGTGTCCCCACTCACCGAAAAGTGTTGACCTACTGCTTTTCAGTCAGACTTCACACAAGCTTATGCCAGTGGGGAGAGACTAGAATGGAACAGGATGTCCGGACCTCTGGAATAAACACTGAATCTTCGTACAGAGAGGTGTCTTCTGGATGGCTCAAATAAACAGAGAACAAATTCATGTGCAGGATGACAGATAAAAGAACCCCTGGTATGCAGTAAGGTGTCAGCAACAGCGTGCGTTCCACAGTCTCCTGCCCCTGGAAGCGGAAGTGACGTAGACGGCTGCGGCGACCGGAAATTATGTCAACGCGTTTCGCCCCTTAGCATAGGGCATCATCACGGATGGATTCACATACTCGTTCTTTAATAATGTCTGTCATTTCCCTGACATCTGACTCTTTTTCCCTTGTCGCCTCTTCAAAACAGGTACGACATGGTAGCTTCCCTTGGAGTGCTTTTGCGCCACAGATCCAGCATGTGTCACCAGCCGGCCTGTAGCGATGGCTACTTGAAGATGTGTGATGTCTAGATGAGGAGCCTCTGTGGTCTGAGCGATGATGCTGTGAGGATCTGGAGCGATTTTTTTCGGTGCTCTGAACAATCCCTGCGTCTAGAGTCCCAGGATCTTGTAGATCTGGTAGGGCTGACCAAAAAAGGCAGCATTAGTGGCAATGCTCTCTTTTTCCTCGTGTATCTTCACTACTTACCAATTTTATTCCCCCCCTTACCTATTAGGCTGAGGGTGGTCTACCAGGGCAGCGGCCTCCATGAGGAGTGAGGAGGTTTCCACCTGGGATATACACACAGGTAAAGCATCAGTACCCGCAAGAGGATATGGAAATGACCACCAACGTTAGAAGACAGGAACCCCTTACCTTGAGGTGAAAAGGCACAGCAAGGAATGGGCAATGTGCAGCAGAGGATAGACTATTTCCTGGTTCAATAGCAAACTGAAGGGATAAAAAATTACAGCTGAAGACTTTTTTAAAAGCCCCGCCTTCACGCCGGGAGTGATGCGCCGCTCGCGCACGCGCAGACGTGCGCCGAGGGATCTGGAGCCATCTTGGAAGCTGGAAACGACAGTCCCTGTGTCGTCACTGCCGCTCACGCATGCGAGGAAGCGACAGAATGCCTGGGCGCCAAACAGAGTAGGATGGCATTGAGGGAACCATGAATGCCAACATGAGTATGATCCCCTCCCTTCGGAGACTGGGCCACAGGGCAGTATTCCAACCACTGCCTTGATAAAGAAGCTGAGGGTAAAGGTGATGGCTTGGCCAAGCATGTTTCCAGACCTAAACCCCTATTGAGCATCTGTGGGGCATCCTCAAGCGGAAGGTGGAGGAGCGCAAGGTCTCTAACATTCACCAGCTCCGTGATGTTGTCATGGAGGATTGGAAGAGGACTCCAGTGGCAACCTGGTGAACTCCATGCCCAAGAGGGTTAAGACAGTGCTGGAAAATAATGGTGGCCGCACAAAATATTGACACTTTGGGCCCAATTTGGACATTTTCACTCAGTACTCACTTTTGTTGCCAGTGGTTTAGACATTAATGGCTGTGTGTTGAGTTATCTTTAGGGGACAACAAATTTACACTGTTATACAAGCTGTGCACTCACTACTTTACATTGTAGCAAAGTGTCATTTTTTCAGTGTTGTCACATGAAAAGATGTATTAAAATATTTACAAAAATGTGAGGGGTGTACTGAGGGGTGTACTCACTTTTGTGAGATACTGTATATATACTCAAGTATACGTGCACAATTAAACCAGGACTCTTATTGGGCCCTTTCTGTTAATACCCTTTTGTACATTGGATGTATGTACTATTATTAATCTTTTATTAAATAAAGCTCATATTTCCTTACCTGTGTACATACAGTGCCTTGCGAAAGTATTCGGCTGAATAATTTTGCACGCCCAATTTTTCAGTTTTTTATTTGTTAAAAAAGTTTGAAATATCCAATAAATTTCGTTCCACTTCATGATTGTGTCCCACTTGTTGTTGATTCTTCACAAAAAATTACAGTTTTACATCTTTATGTTTGAAGCCTAAAATGTGGCAAAAGGTCGCAAAGTTCAAAGGGGGGCGAATACTTTCGCAAGGCACTGTATATATATTATGGTTGTTATGTGGTTGTTATATGCTGGCTGCAGTAGTTCCTCTGCTCCCACTACTTTGATTAGGTTACTGATTCATTTCAAAGGAAGGGAATTCCCTCTACTCACAGAGGTTCTGTCCTGTTTGGAGACACTGCCAACTTTATTATCAAACCCCAGCTTTTGTACTCTGGTTGATTAAAAATAAAAACAGCTTAATGGGCTGCTACTGCAATGTAACTGTCTGACATATGGCATGCTTATATATTCATGATGGAGGCTACTATACTCTTGATGACTGACCAATCAAACCATTTATCCAAAGGGAAAAAAATGGTTGCTGTAAAGCTTAAAAAAAAATTAAGACCCTGTTCCTTTAAAGCATGTTATACAGCACAGTGCTTGTGCTGTGTCATTTGACCCCCTGTAACACCTGAAATACCTGACTAATCCTGCCTGGTTCTACCCTCCCCTATGTAACCTGACCACGGTGTATCATGGCTGCTGAGCCCTGACACCATGGTCAGTTTACATACCGCCGTCATCCGCTCTCTCCTCTGTCCTCTTCTGTGCTCTCCTCTGTCCTCGTCCCCTCCCTCCCTGTCTGTCAGCTCTGTGTCAGTGCTTGCCCCATCCGCTCCTGCTGCTCAAATTACTGTAAATTTTTTACAAGTCCTAACATGTTTATTCATGTAAAGTGCTCCTGTGCCTTCTAAAAATAATGCAGCTATATACCTGTTTAAAGAGCGCTTATCGGTGCTCACGTGACTCACGGCCTCTCTCCTTCTCCCCTCCTGACTGACATCAGCGGGGGATCTTCGGCCCCGCTCACTGCAGCTGTCAGGCCAAAAGAGGAGAGAGGCGACGGGTCATGTGAGCGCCGATCAGCGCTCAGAATACAGGTATATAGCTGCATTATTTTTATAAGGCAAAGACATAGGAGCACTTTACATGAATAAACAGACAGGGTGGTGTAATTTTCAGTTGGTGGCTTAACAACCACTTTAAAAAATGGAGTTAACAGTTAATTTGTTGGTCAAATCTATCTTTATTTGCTAGTGCATCTAACACTACCCATTCCACAGCTTGACAATGTTGCTGTCCAATGGTGGCTCCGTTGCTCCTCCACAGTCTGGAGCCTCTGCAAGACAGAAATGTGTTACTGGCCATATCACCAGATAAAAATGAAAAAAAAAAGCCTAAAAAAATGAAAGCTAATTCAGGCACCACATTTATCGTTTGCTAAGCTGCAATACGTTAGATTTTTGGTTTTAGATATTCTTTAACCTTAATAATTGTCTGAAAAGTAGCCAGCCTGTTAATCCGGCTGCAAGTGACCAAGGGGCATGCCATAAAGCAGGATTAAAGTCTGCTATACTTGCCTCCTTTCTAGTGACGTGACGTGCCTGGTCCTTTTTTGATTCAGCATCTTTGACCATCTTGTTTGGCCAGCCCACGATAAGGTAATTCTTGCGCATGCTCACAGGAGTAAATTTATCTCAATACAGAGGCATTCCAAGAATGTACGCCAAGCCATGTATGTGCAAATCAGTGTAGAAGAGATAGCCTGGCCACTGCACAACTTCACCTGGCCTGTGTGGTTAGAAGGTAAAAGCAGCCTCAGCTTGATTCATCTAAGCCATGCCCCCAACATGTTTCGCCCTTACCCCGGGGCTTAATCATGGAGACATTGTGAAACATGTTGGGGGCTTGGATGAATCGAGCTAAGGCTGCTTTTACCTGCTAACCACTCAAGCCAGGTGATGTGTGCGGCGACTGGGGTCTCTTTCTACTTCTACAGCGTGATTTGAGTCTTGATGAACCTTTCCCCAGCCTGCACCCTCACTAGTCAGCAGCATCCAATTCATCATACCTTGTTAGCCTGAGCGGGGGCCACTAAGCATTTATTGTGCAGCTCAGTGTACATTCAAAAGAAGTTTGCGAGCAGGCTGGTAAAACTGTTTTATTGCAGGAGAGACATAGTATGTCCTTATACAATTAAACGTCTTCTTGCAAATTTAGTATTTGTAAGTACAGTTCTGCTTTGATAATAATTGATAATAATAGTTTTTAAGTAGCCAGTCTGGCCATTCTGTTGCATGTGGTCACTGGTATGCCTTTGTTAGCCGTAAGTGGCCTATAACATAGAACAATAGACTGCAGTTAGCTTCACATATTAAATTAAAAATTTTGTCATGTACACGCTCCTATACATATACGTACACAGAGCAGGCTGGTATACTTGCAGATCATAACAAAAGGAGATGGAAGGAGTAGCAGTGGTGGATAAGGACCTTTTAATAAATAAATTCTTAGAGAAGATGAGAAACTGTTAATAAATTCAGAGAAAAGATATGGGAAATAACATTGATATGGATACCTAGAGAGATTTTGAAGGTTCTTTTATTACTGATCTCCATTCTCACAATAGAAGGATAAAGCATATTTTTAACAAACATTAGCTGATTTTAAAGAAGGCAGGTTGTTACGATGCTGTCTTCCTGACCATCCAGCTTGAATTTTTACCAAGCCACCTAATTTGAAAGATTTTTTTTCCCCCAGTGTTATCGGTGTTCCTGTAAGGAAAGTCGATCTGATTTTTGATGTGGAGTCTTATTTTTGCTGTAGGTATAAAATATGTAAAAATAATCAAAATAATCCAAGGAGATGGATTTAAAATTTGAATCCACTTTGAAATATTGTAAACAGGACTTTAAATATATATATGAAATATGTTATTGCGTAGATTAATTACTTGTTACCATACGCAGCTATAGTGTATGTGCTAAATTATGTGATGATGAAGAAATATTTAAACATTAGAATGGAGTTTAGTTTTTTTTAATCATTTGGGGAAACATTAGGGAAGGTGAGTAGGGGTATTAAAATTGGGCTATAATGTATTCATCAGCAGTAACAAGGGGGATCCAATACTGTTCTATTTCTGGGTCCCGTGACCTAAATCTATGACCACCATATACTGGTGCTATAAACAGACTCTGCTGCTCCAACAGCAAAACATGTGACATAACACACCAGATTTAAATTTTAAGACCTGAAAACAGTTTACTATTTAATGTGCTTGTTACAGCTGACAGGCGAGTTAATGCTAATGCAGATTCTTCTACCTATCTTCCCTAAGGCTCCATTCACACTTGAGCAACTCCAAAGTTGTGCAATTTCCATTGTGACTTTACATTGTTACTTCATGTGACTTTGGTGCAACTTTTTTGCGACTTTGTATGGGTGCGACTTGGATGCAACTTTGGCAGGGGTCAAAGTGCAGACATGTAACAGGGTGTGCCTCTGCAAAGTCGGACAATTGTTGCACAACTGTCGCATTGACAACCTGCAGATGCTACTTTAATGTGACTTTTGAGAGTTTACATTGCAGTCTATGGCACTCAGTTGCATGAAAGTCATATCAAAGTAGTGCAGGAATGATTAGACATCCGTCACTATTTTATTGCTATCCAAGATAGCCCAATATGCCTTGGCACTGCCGAATGGACCACACACCAACACCAACCCTACATTTAGTGCCCATGCCTCACTTTGCTCCTGCACCGCGGGTCTCAAGGCCTACCAGTGAAATATGTTGTTTAACTGCAGGCGAATTGGCCACTACCAGGCTAGCTGCCCCGCCAAGAAGACCTACAAACTTGGCTCTCCAAAGCTACTACACTGTAGACTTGTACCAAGCTGCCGAGGACCTGCCATCCTCTCCTGCAAACTGGAGTAACCCAATCTAGGAGGAAAATGCACCGCCCAAAGTCTTCAGCCTGCAACCTACAATGATCTCCACAGCAACAACCTAGGAGAAGCATTTGCAAGAGGTTGTTGTGGATTGACAAGGGGCTGTAGGTTTTCAGGACTCAGGGACATTTCTCACAATTGTGGACCCACAAATAGCACATCCAGGAGCTGGGCTCCAGTACAGCAATACAGTTAGCCAAGGGCACCAATCGCTTCATCTCCTGGTTACCGTCGACCTGGACTGTGGGCTAGGACCTAAGCACTGCAGGGCGGGAGTTGTGATGGGAGTCACTTTTGGTGGGTGGCCTGTGGAACTCAGCTTACCTTGGTTGGGAAACCCCTGTTTCAGCTCCCCAGGCCCCTCTTATGTGTAAGTCACCCTGTGTCTATTAGGGGCACAGGGTGACCGAGAAAGTGATGGACAATTACTTAATGGGTGCTGAGAGCATGGTTTGGATAACTTCAAATGGTACAAAAATATTTATCAACAATATCCCTCAAGAAATATATGAAGATGAATGAATGCCACTTTATCAGACTCATAGCAGATGTTGATGTCATCAGCTCAGGCCACCTGTCTGGGGTCGCTTGTGTGTTTATCGTAAGTAGGTCTAGTGTGCCTCTTTCAACCTTGGTTAATGTGCTAATTAACTCACCTATTGTCTGCTAGTTTTGTATGCTGTTTCTATAATATCTGGTATCTATGTTCAGACTGGAGGAAGTGGTATACTGATGGAAGCACTCAAGCGGGGTGCTGGGATGGTTCCATCACATTGGTGGCAAGCGGTGGGATACTTCCTGCAGTCTGGGACATCCAAACCTCCACCGGCATCCAAGGTCCGGATAGCAGAAGAGGAGAGGTACAGATACCAGCCGCCATGGAACAGGAATTCGGAAAGAGGTTGCGAGAGATGCAGATACAGCACAGTGGACCAGTGTCAGTGCAGGTACTGCTGGGATGGTATGATTCTTTCCTCTGGGAATGCTGGAAGAAAGCACTAGACTGTGAGCAGGGCCACCAGGGAAAAATTCTCCCCTCCATCCAGGAAAGGTACTGGTCGCAGTATGGATTGAACGTGGAGG
>BLSH010521094.1:256364-280523 GCA_018402905.1 Glandirana rugosa
GGTTAAACTTTTTTTTGTCCTCGGAAATATGTACGGTTCAGGAAGAAGTTTTTGTTGTGATTTCAGGAGATAGTGTAAGACATCTCATTGACCTCTATGTAATACTTGAGGGCTATTACTTTAAGGTTCCCCAAGTTTGATCCCAACGGTGGAGTAGGGAAATTTGGGCTTGTGTATACTTAATGTGTCCAAGACTCAGATTAAATTACGTCTATTTCGTGGTTCACTCAAATTAATGGTGGAATTACTCGGTGTCTTCGACACATTAAGTTTCCCTACTCCACCATTGGGATCAAGTTTGGTGAGGGATGAGTCGTTTGAACGAGAAACAGGGAATCATTAATAATTTGAGTTCATAATGTATCTCCAGTTACTCTACAGAATGTGATAGAGGACTTTAGTGTTGTTTTTGAAGAAGGACTTGGCATGTATAAAGGCTCCTGTTTTTTTTCAAATTGGACCCTACAGTAACCCCAATTCGTATGAAACCACGCAAAGTTGCATTAGCTCTCAGACCAAAAATTGATGCTGAGATTACACGTTTTGTGGAGCAAGGTATACTTGAACCTGTAACACACCTTAAGGGGTGTACCCCAAAAGTTCCAGTATTGAAGCCAAATGGTAACGTTAGAATTTGTGCTGATTATAAATATACAATCAACAAAGCACTGCAGGAACATCCCTATCAAATTCCAGCTGTACATGAATAACACACAAAGGAGCTTTCCGAGCAAGACAGTTTGGAGTTTCCACTGCTCCTGGCCAGAAATTAATTGAGGACCTCTTATCTGGACTTCCATGGGTAGTACCTTATTTTGATGATGTTCTTATTGGAGTGGATTGCATTCAGTCTTTGGCTTCACAACTACAACTTGTCTTGAAACGTTTTCTTGATGTTGGCCTCAAACTTAAAAAAGAAAAGTGTGTTTTTGGGGTAAACAGCGTGGATTTCCTTGGATACCAAAAGGTTAGCGCAGTCTCCCTCTTGTTTCTATTACCAAATTTATGAACCCAGAATCCATCCAACTGATTCTAAAGTGTCACAACTCTAATGGTGTCTGGTGACAGATGCGTACCAATGGAGTGCGAATCATATCAAGGTAGTGTAGCGCACCACAAGGTTGTGGACCTATGGCTGACTGCTGTTAGGTAGTACTGGCTGATATGGGGAGAGGGCCCCCTAGAGCACGGACACTGAAACTCAGGAAGCTAGTGCATCGGTTTCCCCAGGGCGCGGAATCTAAGAGGCAATTTGGCTGCAATATGATCCAGGTCGCGGCCCCCAGGGTCCCCTAGCTCACGCTCGGGCTGGCCCCAGGTGGTAGAGGTGAAGCAGCAGCACAGGAGCAGTAAGAATAGTCAGAAGAATAGCGAAGGGTCGGGACAACCAGAAGACAGGAGAAACCGAAGACATGCCGAGGTATAAGGCAGGAAGGGATAGTCAGACAAGCCAAGGATCAGTACACAGATAAGACTCAGAGCAACCGGAGGAGACAATCACACACAAGCCAAACACGGACAAACGATGATCAGCAATGCAGCCTTGCACTGCCAGGTATTATATCATGTTACCAATTAAGGCCTGGCTCAGAGACCAGCCGAGGAGGGCCTACTAAAGCACACAGGTGAGTGAGGCCCGTCCTTTAACTAGACACATGCAGCAAAGATAGGCAACAGATAAGACATGTGTTTACTGGTTACATGACAATACCCCCCTCTTATGAGTCCTCCCCATCCCCCGCTTGGGTCCAAGCTTGGAGGGAAATCTCAAATGAAACTGTCATGATCCTGGTGATGGAGTCTGGCTTATGCAGGGAACAACCACTCTTGCGCACCCGATTCAGGGACCCCTGGTAGAGCAGACAGGAAGTCCAAGAGTGCAGGATGGCACGAGGGCTGGATGGTCACTGGTGGTGATGTAATACTCCAGATGGTCGTGCAGGCCAGAAGAGTGGTCTTCAGGCTGGGTTGGCAACTGGCTGGCTGTGCGGTACAAAGGGGTCAGGCAAGAGAGTGGTCAAGTCCAAGCAAAGTTCGTTAACAGGATGGCAGTAGAAGTACAGAGGGATCAGACAATCGGATGGTCGTGGATAGCCGGGGTCGGTGCAGGCAGATAATCAGCAGGTCAGGTCAAGCCGGGTCGGATCAGAAAACAGGTAGTAACACAGGAACAGGATACAGGAACAAAGCTGGGGCTCACAGGTACTCAGACGCTGTAGAAGGGACAGCACTTGCTGACAGGTGCAGGGGGTTTAAATAGCACCGTTTGGTGCAGTTTCCGGACACGCACAGGCACGCACATATGCGCCAAAAGTCCAAAAAGACCAAAACCTCTCCAATGCACGAGGTACTGAAGGATGCCTTTATAGAGATGATAATCCAATATTTGACTAAGCTCGTACTCCTGATTATCCTCAAAAACCCGGAACCACAGTAGGGAAAGGCCAAGAGAACTTACTGAGGACCAGTGGCTTCAGAAGGGAAACATGGAAGGAGTTCGAAATCCTGAGGTTTTTGGGGATCTGAAGTTTAAAGCAGACTGGGTTTACCTTATCAATTATCAAATACGGACCAATGAATCTTGGTGCGAATTTCAAAGAAGGAACCCAGAGTTTGAAGTTCCTGGAGGAAAGCCAGACCTTGTCTCCAATCTGTAGAGAAGGCAGTTCACGCCTGTGACGGTCGTCAAAACCTTTAAACTTATCAGCCGCTGCTTGATGGGAATCATGAACCTCACCCCAAATGGTATTGAAAGATTGCTGAACAGTAGCCAAAGCTGGAATATCAGGAGAACAAGTCATGGGAAGAGGAAGCTGAGGGCGTCTTCCATAGACTGTGAAAAAGGGAGTCTTCTGCGAACTGGTGTTAACATGATTATTGTGAGAGAACTCTGCCCATGGGAGTAGAGAGGACCAGTCATCCTGATGAGCGGAGACTAAGGTGCGGAGGAAGACCCCTAACTCCTGATTAACCCTCTCAGTCTGTCCATTGGATTGAGGGTGGTAAGAAGAAGAAAAATCCAGGACAATATTAAGGGACTTGCAGAAAGCTCTCCAGAAGCAGGATGTAAATTGAACCCCCCTGTCAGAAACAATATGAGAAGGAACCCCATGGAGGCGGAGGATTTCTCGAACAAAGATGGGGACCAATGCAGGAGCAAAAGGGAGACCAGGAAGGGGAATAAAATGAGCCATTTTGGAGAACCGATTGATCACCACCCAAATGACTGTATTTCCTTCAGACGGTGGAAGATCAGTGATGAAATCCATCGCAATGTGAGTCCAGGGCTCCTCTGGAACGGGCAAGGGCATGAGCAGACCAGCAGGAGCTTGTGTGGAGGACTTGGACTGGGCACAAACATGGCACACTTTCACGTAGCCTTTGACATCCGCACGCAGGGTAGGCCACCAGTAGACTGATGAGCTGAAAGGATCAGAGGGCCCCAGCATGACCCGACACCTTGGAATCATGTCCCCAACGAAGGATCTTAGGTCTTAGTTTAATGGGGTCGAAGGTCTTGCCAGGGGGAATTTTAGACTCCAGAGTGGTGGAATGGGCAAGAATACACTTGGCCGGAATGATCAGCTCAGGTTCAGAGGTAGGATCCTCATCTCTTGCGTCAAATGACCTAGAGAGTGCATCGGCCCGACTGTTGCAAGAACCAGGTTTGTACGTGATCGTAAAATTGAACCGGGAAAAGAACAGGCTCCACCTGGCCTGTCTGGGATTCAGTCATTTAGCACTCTGTAGGTACCGACAGCTTCAGGAGGTCATTCCTTGGCATTAGCCCCTTTCTTAGTCAAGGCAATAATAGGCGCAGCAATAGCCGAGTAGTCCTTAATAAATTGCCTGTAATAATTGGAGAGTCCAAGAAATCACTGTGTGGCCTTGAGGCTGGCAGGAAGAGGCCAGTTGGTAATGACCGAGACCTTTTTGGGATCCATAGGAAGACCCAAACTGGAGACAAAGCATCCTAGAAACAGAACCTCAGAACATTCGAAAGATCATTTGTCCAGCTTGGTGTACAGGTTATTTTCCCTAAGGCTCTGAAGTACCACCCAGACATGGTTTCTGTGGGCAAGCAAATTGTCCAAAAAGATTAGAATGTCATCCAAATAGATGACCACAAATTGATACAGCAAATCCCTGAAGACCTCATTGACGAAGTTTTGAAAAACTGCTGGCTCGTTACGCAGCCCAAAGGGCATAACGAGGTATTCGTAATGCCCGTCTCTTGTGTTAAACGCGGTTTTCCACTCATCGGCCTCCCTTATCCAGATCAGGTTGTAGGCACCCCTGAGATCCAACTTGGTAAAGATGGAGGCCTCTTTCAACCTGTCGAATAACTCAGAGATTAAGGGTAAGGGGTAACGGTTCTTAATAGTCACCGCGTTTAAACCTCGATAGTCGATACAAGGTCTTAACGTGCCATCTTTTTTGGTAACGAAAAGCTGGAGATGAGGACTTCTGAATGAATCCTCTCTCTAGGTTTTCAGAGATATACTGTGACATGGCCTGGGTCTCAGGGATGGACAGAGGATAAGTACGACCCCTGGGCAGCTTTGCTCCAGGAACAAGGTCAATGGCACAGTCAAGGGACCTGTGAGGGGGAAGCAGTTCAGCCGATTTCTTACAGAAGACATCTTGGAAATCACTATAAGCAGCGGGAAGAGCAGAGGAAACTGAAGTGGCGGTGTTAAAGCGATTTTTACCTAACACACTTATACGCTTAATGATAAACAAAATAAGTGATTGCAACCTTTTGTGGATACTAGAAGCAACCAGTGCTGTTGCAGTTATTACGAATAAAATCAATAATCAATAACACCTTTGCTAAAGAAAAATAAAGATCTAATTTACTTTTACAGAAAAGAAGCTAGTCACTAATTAAATATAATCAAACCTGGGGTAAATGTTACAATTTTAAAAGCATCAAAATTATTGCTAAAATACAAAGTGAGGATTACAAAAACGAAAATAGTTGTTCCATGTAAAAACAGAATGTTATGAAGCAAAGAATGGAAACAGAAAAAGATAAGGAACACATCAAAATGGAGAATATGGACACAGGGAATCTTACATCACCATGGTAGGATCATCAGGCAAACAGAGAGAAACACCAGGAGTCTGTCCCCTGATATATACACTTGAAAAAAAAACCCCAGCCCCCTCCCAGGTAAAGACACTCCCTTTCACATATGCTAAGACAATGCCACATTCCGTTGGGGGGTTTGAAGAAACTAGAGGCCATTACAAACAAAAGACATCTTCCCCCATCACCTGTTCTCTTCTGTCTTTTAATGAAAACCCCCCACATAGCTCCAGGGTTATATGATTTCAGTCCCTGGAATTTCTTTGAATGTTCATTTCAGATGAAATATCAATATTTCCATTACAGCGGCAACAGGAAGTCTCTCTTTAGGGGTGACCTTGCGTAGGCAGGATGAGAAACAAGAGGAACCCCAAGCCAGTATCTGTCCAGAAGTCCATTCAATGTGTGGAGAATGGAGCTATAACCAGGGAAGGCCTAATACGATGGAGGTTGAGGCCTTAGGTAGAACAAGTAAGGATATACCCTCCCGATGGAGTATTCCAACTGACATCTTAACCGGAAGGGTCTGGAAGCGGATGGGCCCTCATGGAAGAACGGTGCAATCGATCACCGAGACCACCAATGGAGTGGCGAGAGGTGAAAGGCCAAACTTCATGGAAGAAGCCGTTTTCCAGTCCATAAAGTTGCCTGCAGCTCCAGAATCAAGAAATGCCAAGACTGAATGAGAGGAAGTGCCGGTGTGAAGGAACACCGGCAGCTCAAGACGCGAAGGTGAGGTTTCTGGGTCCAATACTCCACCTTACAGACATATTAGACTCGAGCGAATTCCAGACATTCGACAGAAGTCCTGTCGAATGTCTGACCGTGTCAATGGTTCAAATACATTTTAAATATACAAACATGGATGAACTCCTTGGAAACTATGTGGGCAACTTCAGATGCCACATTATTGGTGCAGTAAAACAGAGCCAAGCTTATGAAGGAGCTGATAGGAGAGAAGTTGATCCCCTGCCAGTGGACAAAAACCTACAACTGGTGGTGAGTGAACCTTCCCGTTTCTACCACTAATAGAATAACCTGGAATCAGGACCAGTTTAGAAAGGATTTAGCATTTAAGCCTTTGACAAGTTGTTGGGCAAGGGTAGAGATAACCAACCAGGAAGCTTGCAAAACAATAATGCAGGAAAATGGTTTTCTGTACAAGATAATTAGAATGCTATCCGAATGGCAGTCCCAAATGGTTAGCCAGCAGCTGATAGTTCCCAAATGGTTCAGGGCCCAACTCTTGCACCTCACCCACAACATTCAAATGACAGGGCATCAAGAGAAGATACAAACACAGGCCTTCTATTGGCTTATGTAAATATAAAAAGAAAAAACGACAAGAGAGAAAGTGGCAATGGCTAAATGTAGTGATGTACTGTAGTTCACCTCTTAAAGTGGAGCTTGACCATATAACCATACATCTTACTCATTCAGTATTGACACAGAAGCCTGCATCAAAAAGTAAATGGGTTATTCCTTCAAAAAGATCCCCAAAAAGTAGACCACAAGTACCTCCAGGGGAACCTGTTAGGATTCCCTAGTTGACACTTGTAAAATGGAAGAAGGAAGGGTTGCCACAAGCAATGTGTGTTCCCCACACATCTCCCACCGCCCAACACCATGTGGGGAAACATGCAGCCTGATTACCATTTCTTGCCCAGTGCCTCACATGCAGCTCCCTGCTCTCCCCACAACCTGTGTGAAAGGCCACAGGCAGTGAAAATCCCTGCTGTTGGCCAGTATGTGTATTAACCCCATATCAGCTGCACACCTTCTCCCACTAGGCAACAGGTGTCTTGTGGGAAAAAATGTTTGCCTCTGGTCATGCTCCAGATGTAGCTGCATCAGTAGGGGATGAGAATTTTGCCAGGCATATGATTTCCTGAGCTACGGAATAGCTCTTTGGCTCATGCATTTATGCCTGGGGGGAGGCAGAGGGTTCATTCCTCATTTGTGAGCACCTTGCTGCAGAAACCTGTGAGGACCCGTGATTGTGGTTGGGCCTCCTGGATATTTCTCCCTCTGCCTGCTGAGACCCTTTCCTGTGCCTTCCTGCTCATGCCCTGAGAATTTTGTCCTGTGATTGCTGCCCTCTGATCTCTAACATTTAAACTGTACCCTGGGATTGCTGCCCTTGGATCACTGCCCGGTGAAATGTATCTTGGGATTACTGCAATTCGATTACTGTGCCCTGTGATTGCTAACCTGTGAACTGTACACTGTGATCCTGCCCTGTGTACTATGCCCTGTGATTATCCCTGTTGTGCCCTGCGGTGCTCAGATTGTAGCGCCATGTCCCTGGACTCAATGTTTGCTGTACTGTGGCACTGCTCTGGACCTACCCTAGCTTATGTCATAATGCTGATTCGTGATCCTGCAGGTGGTGTCTCTATGTACTCTGGAGTGCTACCTGTGGACTTTCCCTTTTGTAATTGCACCCTAATTCTCTTGTGAAATCCAGCTAAAGCCTTCCACAGCCTCGTACACCACAGGGGGATGCCCCCCCTTTCAGAACACTCCGGTTAGCGCTCTCAGCCATTGGTTCCAACTGTACACACAGGCCGAATGTACACAGGGGCCGAATGACGGTAGGTTTCAATTATACCAGCCCGTGCCATCCGACATTTGGCCCATGTTTACTAGGCCTTAAAGTAGAAGAAATTATAGCAATATGTAACTAACAGCCCAAAGGGTCCCTATCTTATTGTTTGCATACTCTCTGCTGTTTAACAAACAAATAGTGCCTAAAACATAACTTTTACTACATCTTTTTTCTTTGTGGTCATGTGATCTCTTAATCTCTATTCTGGCCCCATCTTCTGTCAGCGCTGGGCAGAGATTTGAAAAATAACTGATGTCAAGAACTGGAGGTGTCACCATCACCTTTGACTTTGCCAGACACCTCTATTGTCTCCGCCAGACACTATAAGAAGCCTTCCAACGTCCCAGAGATGATGCCTAATTAATGAAGCTGTGCAGCCTCAGGGTGCCGACAACACTTAAGGTCGTGTGACATGTGAAATACCATTTAAGTCAATGAGAGCTGTCTTAATTAGCACTACTGAAGTCGCTCCAACTTTAGAAAAGGTTCCTGTACTACTTCAAGGTGACTTCTATCCAAATTGTGCCCATAGACTTTAATGGAAGTCGCCTCCAAGTCGGATCATCATCTTAATTGATGTGATTTGGATCCGACATTAAAGTGAGATTACCCAAGCATTCCCCAAAGTTGCTTCTAGTCGCACCAGTCGCCTGGCAAAGTCACACAGTAAGTCGTGCAACTTTCAGGTCATGGCAGTGTGAACCAAGCCTTAAGGGATTAGCTGTTTTAGTAGCGTCTGTATAGCTGTCAGCTCTGCACCAGAATTACCGTATAACTTATAATGAGGGCAAATGCAGGATCACCACTTTGATAAATAAACATACTACGATGCATGCAAAATTATTGTTTTCTTGTTTTTTTCCTGGAAAATACTACATTTTGCATTTGAATATTTTTTTTTATAAAAACAAGCATGCTTGCATATCTATTATTACCCCTGTGCTTTACAGAGTTTAATAGCTCAAGTGAAAATGTGCAAACAATGCAAATAAACTCATCCCTTGCCTGCTTTGATCAGTTGAGGCCCCGTGGAGTTTCTGCCAGAGAGAGTCTGGAAATAAACTGCTGTTCTCTCTTTAAAAAAACACAATAAATCCTGTATCAAGGGTGCACCCCATATTACATAATTATTAGCAAAATAAACAATATAAATCCAAAACGGGTTTAGAGGCACTCATGGGTCTAGCAGCGGAAGAAAATCAAAAACAGCAGTGTTTTATTGTTAACATTTCAGTGAAGCTCAGTCCAGCTTTCTCAAGACTTGGCTACCCTTGGAACTGTTCAATATAAAAAAAATATATAAAATATTGCTTTAGAAACATAACATTATATACTGTGCATTATTACAATAAAAACTTAGTTTTCTTCATTTTCCTAATGTTAGAATATTCCATAATCCTAAAACTAACCTAACCTTTTGCACCAATTTAACTCCTGGAGACCATGCTTACCTTATGGGGCACCTGCTTTAACCACTTCAGCCCGAAAGGATTTCCCATTTTAGGACCAGAGCACTTTTTGCGATTTGGCACTGCGTCGATTTAACTCACAATTGCGCGGTTGTGCGACGTTGTACCCAAACAAAATTTGCTTTCTTTTTTTCCCACAAATAGAGTTTTTCTTATGGTGGTATTTGATCACCTCTGCGTCATTTCTGATCGCCGCTATAAACAAAAGAAGAGCAACAATTTTTCAAAAAAACACAAATTTCTTACTTTTTGCTAAAATACAAATCCAAAAAAATATATAAAAAAACATTTCTTCCATCGGTTTTGGCCGATTTATATTCTTCCTCATATTTTTGGTAAAAAAAATCGCAATCTGCGTTTATTGATTGGTTTGCGCAAAAGTTGCCGAGTTAACAGATGATGACAAATCATTTATGGGTTTTTTATTTTTAATTTTTTTTTTACTAGTAATGGCAGCGATCTGCAATTTTTAGCGATACTGCAATATTGCAGTGGACATGTCGGACCTTTTTTGGGACCATTGGCATTTATACAGGGAAAAATGCACTGATTACTGTGTAAATGCCATTGGCAGTGAAGAGGTTAACATGGAGGGGGTGCTCTAAGGGTTAACTGTGTTCCCTGGGCGTGTTCTAACTGTATGTGGGCTGGCCTGGCTGGGGGATGGGAGTGATCACGGCTTCCATATACAGGAAGCTTGTGATCACAGCCCTTCCCCCTCTAACAGAACGGAGATCCGTGTTTACTTACACTGACCTCCGTTCTTTCACTGCGGGGGGGCCATCGCGGATAGCCGGCGGCGAACGAGTCCACCCTACCCGCTCCCTGGCCCCCCCACCGAACACAGTGAGCGCACGAGCGTGCCTCCGGTGGTGCGCGCTCCCAGTGAGGGATATCTCAGCTGCAGTAATATGACGGCGGTTTGCGATATCGAGCCACTTTGTCGCCATCAGACACCGGTTGGCGGTCGCCAAGTGGTTAAGGGTGACAAAAACTACCTGTTCTTTGCTTAGATCTCAACTGCAGAAACCACCAATCTGACAAAACTGTGCGGTCCACTTGTAGTGACTTCACTTCCGAAACCCAAGTAGTGGAGGTCACCTTAGTTTGTGTAGTCTTGGCCAGAAAGTGTACAGCTTAGTGCAGAAATTTGGTCAAGTGTATCTAAGCTCCTATACCCAGTGACAAAAGGTACTCAGCCACGTTTTTGTATTTGGTTTAAGGCATTATAGAAGGAGATAAACTGTATTATCCTGACCGCTACCAATCTCTCATCTGCACACGAGGTAACAGAATCTGGCTCCTGGATCCCAGGACTGCATTGTTCAGATTTAATAATTAATGTGCAGTTAATTGAGGCTTTTACTGAACCGACACAGGATGAAAGCAAAACCTGCCTGTCTGGATCCGATGCGTCCCTGGGAACAAGTTCACTGCGTTCCCTGGGCGTCTGTCTCCCCTGGGGAGGGAGGGTCAGGGAACGGCTCTCTGCGTGTGACCTGACAGGCATTTTGCATCCGGAAAGCAGAGGTGGCGGTGGTCACAGAGGCGTGTGGTTAGGCTTAGCATGGTGAACAGAAAGATCTTCTAATGTTCCCGGTAACGTTGACCTGGAGCCAATAGAAAATACTTCCAATAAAGACACATGCTAAATCTGGCTTTAGGGTTAAATGGAAAATATTGCTCTTTGGAAAAATACGCTCATATGTTGTACACATCAGTACACGTACTCTGTTGTGTGTTAATACAACTAATGCATGCAGCATTGCCCCTATGGGTGCACCAAACAATATAGTGAAAATATGGATCAAGAAATTACAGGTTTCAATCATTGGTGTGTATGAGCCCCTTTGCTTAATGCATTTTTATTAGAGCTCCAACCAAATATTTTAGTTTGCTTTGGTTTCCCTCTTACTTCAGGTATTGGTGCTAGATGGTGATGGACAGGACTAAGGGGAGATTTCTCCAATGGGGTGACAGGCAGCAATAAAAACAACTTTAATTAGAAGTCAGAGTTGAAAACAGTTGGAACTTCTGCTGTATGTTTACTGCTGTCTGTGGCTACCATAGGGAGATTCCCCCTTCATTCATGTTTCAGGTGGTGATTAGGGATGGGCGAACGATTCGGTTCGAGCTGAACTTTCGTTGATCAGTCATTCGACGAACATCCGAACAAACGGGTCATTTGACCGTTTGTTTGGCCCCCCGAAGCGATCAAAATGCAATGCGGCACTGAACAGTGCATTGCAAGCCCTGATTGGCTGAAGCAGTGAAAGCTTCAGCCAATCAGGGCACAGAGCACTGTCAGAGTCATGATTGGACATTGTCATTATGACTTTATCCAATCATGGCTCACTCCCGCCGCACAGTATAAAAGTATTCTTTAAATGGCAGCGATTTTCAGTGTGATTTTGGCTGGAGAGAGATAGAATAGGGCTCTGTTCAATGCTATTAGTTAGTTAGTGTGCTATACTGTGCTATTGTGCTTCAGTTGTCAGTGTAGAACAGGGATATGCAATTAGCGGACCTCCAGCTGTTGCAAAACTACAATTCCCATCATGCCTCTGCCTCTGGGTATAATGCTTATGGCTGTCAGATTCTTGCTATGCCTCATGGGACTGGTAGTTCTGCAACATCTGGAGGTCCGCTAATTGCATATCCCTGGTGTAGAATATTAGTTTAGTGTCAGTCTAGGGATAGTGTAAGTGTAGTGAGGAGGACCATCATTCAGTGTATAGCTAGAGTAGGGACACATCAGATAGCGTCAGTGTAGTGACGGTTGAATATCATCTATTTGATTGCGTTGCTGCAAGTTTAACGCCATTTACTTCTGTGTGTTACTGCCAGTTTAATGCTATTTACCTCTGTGTGCGTTATTGCAAGTTTAATGCCATATAGTTCTGTGTGTGTTACTGCCAGTTTAACGACATATAGTTTTGTGTGCGTTACTGCCAGTTTAACACCATATAGTTTTGTGCGTTACGGCAAATTTAACGCCATTTACTTCTGTGTGTGTTACTGCCAGTTTAACGCCATATAGTTCTGTGTGCGTTACTGCCAGTTTAATGCCATTTACTTCTGTGTGCGTTACTGCAAGTTTAACGCCATATAGTTCTGTGTGCGTTACTGCCAGTTTAATGCCATATAGTTTTGTGTGCGCTACTGCCAGTTTAACGCCATTTACTTCTGTGTGCGTTACTGCCAGGTTTAACGCCATATAGTTCTGTGTGCGTTACTGCCAGTTTAACGCCATATAGTTCTGTGCGTCACTGTACGTTTGACGCATTATATTGCAGTATATTATAGTCTATCCGTGGAGTGTGTCTGTGTAGTGTGAGTACTCAAATTAAAGTGCACTAAACACCACTTTACATTGATTAAAGTGCATCTACGTACAGATTTCCACTTCTTTACATTTGCTAATAAGCACTGTCCCCTCCCTCCCAATAATGTCTGGGAGGACAACAAGGAGAGGCAGACGTTCCCTTGCCACTGTAAGGGGGGCAGCAACAAATGTGTCCACAGGCAAAGGTGGACGTGGTGGTCAGTCCTCAGGCAGGGCATCATTTCCTCTGTTTAGTGAGATTGCCCGTGCTATCCAGCCACAGCATGCAGAGGAGGTGGTGGACTGGCTTACTAAACCTTCCACATCCTCCTCATCCTCTGTCACGCAAGCAGAAACAAGGCTGCAGTCCTCTGCAGTTGCCAGAGTGGATAAACCTGCCTCCTTGTCCACATCTATTCCTGCCATAGCCCCAACATCAGCCATGGAGCAGTCAGCTGAGTTATTTGACCACAGCGTCAGCCACTTGCACCTTGATGATGCCCAGCCATTACTGGATTCAGATGTTGGCTCTGAGGTTGAGGATGACAGGAACATGAGCCTAGAGAGTGGGGAGAACACTGGTAGACAAATTGGCATTCATGTTCCCCCAACCGCAGCCAAGTTGCCTCCAGTGGTAATGATGATGATGAAGATGGAGGAGATGGAGATGATGATGAGCTCACTGATGCGACTTGGGTGCCAGATAGAGCAGAAGAGGAAACTGAAGGTGAAGCGGCACAACCCAAAAGAGGCCGACATCAAGAAAGAGCAGAGAACAGTCACCCTATTCCATCACATTCTGCAGCAGTTATCTCCCGGCCCACTTCCCAAAGCTCAGCTGTCTGGGCCCTTTTCAGCACATCTGCTGCAGATAGCATTGTTGCTATCTGCAAATTGTGTCTCAGACACATCAAACATGGCAAAAACACCAGCCATTTGGGTACCACATGCTTAAAAAAGCATTCAACGTCTAGCCACTCAGCCACTTTACAGGTAGACTAAGGGGACCCCCCCCCCCCCCAGGCACTATATTGGAAGGATTTTTTTTATTTTTATGCTTTCACTTTAAAGATCAAAAAAATTTCACTGTTCCTTTAAAAATGAAGTTTTTCACAAACTTTTTTTTCATTGATACATGTCCCCCAGGGCAGGACCCGGACCCCTATAACCATTGTATGCCCAATTACTTGCATATAAGCCTTCAAAATGGGCACTTTTGATTTTTTAAGTTCGGGTCCCATTGACTTTAAAGGGGTTCGTTATTCAGGTCCGAACTTTCGCGGTGTTCGAAAGTGCTGGTGCAAACCGAACAGGGGTCCATTCAGCCCATCCCTAGTGGTGATGAAAATAGGAAGTATAATGGGAAATATCATATATCACAAGAAAAACAGAGGTTCCCAAGCCCAAAGTCCAACTCCAGGCTTCCCCTCTCAGCCTCCAACCCTCCCTTTGAAATTATCCATACGGCATGTAATTTATGCTTTAATTTAAATGTTTACTTACTTTCTCCAGATGTCATCAGTATGATCACATGGCATGCAGTGCCCTCTTCCTATTCAACATTTCTCCAGAATTGGGCAGTTCTCAATAGTGCAAAGAGTGGCGCTGAAGTGATGACATCAGTGTTGCACTCTGCTTCATTATGAGTGCAGGGTGACGCCCTTCTAGGTGTCCTGTCCATATGATGTCCCTCACTTGTACAGAATGTCTTCAGGGTTGAATAATGCTGGACATCATGCAACCCAAAAGACTGAGAATATCTAATGGCAAAAAGGAATTATTGCAAAGGACAGCAACGGAGTGGAGGTTACTATTGTAGCCAGAGCTGCATATTTATTATACACTCCTGGAGCACAATTCATTTTCTCATCTTCTGTACCATCACCCTCTAGGTCAGGGTTTCTCAACCAGGGTTCCGTGGAACCCTAAGGTTCCTCCAGAGGTTGCTAGTGGTACCTTGAGTAATGGTCAATTTCTACCTCTCAGATAAATTCCCAATGCTACCATTGATCTTTTTAGCTATCTGTAAGGGGGTAATTCTTTCCAATGACCACAAGTGTAAGGAGCATTCTTCCCATTGACCATCACACTAATCTATCACGAGTTGTAGATTTTACATTTTTAGCAGGGGTTCCCCGAGACCGGAGAATTATTTCAAGGGTTCCTCTGTGTTGAAAAGGTTGAGAAAGGCTGCTCTAGGTAGACTTTAAAGCATAAAAGTATTTAAAGTAAACTTTGCTGAAGGACATACGTGGGTTGCCATTGCTGAGCTCTCCGTTTGAAATGAAAATACTATTTGCTTGGCATTATGAGTCACTGTACTAGAACAAATGTGCACCAAGTAAATTTTCACACTTTTTCCATATAAGTTATTCAAAAAGCATTGATGCCAAAGGGATTAGCATGACAGCCAGGAAAATAGTATGAAGAGCAGCCTATTATACTATCCAAGAAACCTATAGTGCAATACATTTTTTACAAGACAAAACACTTACAAATACAGATTAAACTTGGCATCAGTCTAGAAAATGTTATTTAAAGTGTCACTCAACCCACATCATAAAAAATATCAATAAATGCTGTAATCCATGCTGTTTATACTCACTCAGTCACTATGAGATTTGTTTTCTGTATTCTGCAAAAAAACTGGTTGATCCTGCTGCTCTCTATCTCCATCTGCTGTCCATGTCCCTAATTCAGCTAGGGGTTTTTCTAAGCAGTGTTGGCAGCTCTGCACATGCTCAGTTTTAGTGAGTTTATATTCTGAGCATTCCCTACTCATCACATCTGAGCAACCCATGTGACTATAGAGTCACACATGTGGGCGTATACAACATGGTAAATAACAGCCCACTCCCTCCCTCCTCCTCAATGTCCACTAACCAGCTAAACACAATGGCGGTGGGATATTACATATAGAGTAATGGAAGCTTCACCTCCCTCTTATTCCAAGACACAGCCTGGAGGGGCATGACACAGCCTGTGACTGGTAGAAATCCCCCACACCATGTTATTGCCAAAATATAATAAAGATTTGATTTCAAATATATATTTGTATGACAATGTAAAACAGTTTATTGACATTCATTATTTATTTTTACTCTGTATTCCAAAGGCTGTCTTTTTTATTTTAAACATGTGATCAGCAGCAGAGGACTAGAAGCTCCTCTTGCTTATGTTTCCCTGCAGATAGGCTGGGAAAGAGCTGGGTCATGTGACAGCTGTATATTGATTAGGAAAAATGTACTTAGATTTTTTTTTTATTAAAATAATTACAGTGCCATCATCCATATACAGAGATAGAAGGGAAAATGTAAATGAAACAGGGTGTGTGTTATTAGTATCACTTTAAATGTTGCCTATCCACTGCTAAACTAAGTTGTATATGCACAAAACCTAATTTATAATTAATTTTTGTTGTTGCTATGATATCTATCCTGATATGTTAGCAGGTCCCCTAACCTAGTGGATACCAGCAACAACACCTACTGGCCTAGGGGCATCCTCCTGCTGCTTTGAGGAACAAAAGGGGACTGAGGTTTAAATGACCTTTCCACCTGCAGGGGGAGCTCCACTATCATGTCTCTCAATGCACATACTTGGCTCAAGGCCCTGCAATGAGAGTTCAGGCCCATTTGTCTCCAATAAAGAAATTAGATAACCCATCCCAGTCCCAGGGAACACCTTCCATTTAATGGGGAATCTCATCCTTTACAGAAGGGTTGCCAGCTAGCTTTCTGTACTTTCTTTTTACACCTCCAAACCTTGAAGATATTCACGACCCTGACAGGCCCTGCCAAGGGGAAAATTCCAGATGCCCCTTTCTCTTACATCTCAAGGGATTCTAATAGGGAACAGGGCAGGGTCACACTAAAAGGGTCCTATCACCCCCCCCCCCCTTAATTATGACACGTCCTTGTACCATACCATCCCCCAGAATGGTGGCACACACTAACCTTCAATACATAATAACATTGGATAACCATTGTAGAAGGTACCTTTTGACTCTGCCTGTCATGTCCCTGCATGAGTTTCTCTCACACACACACAAGGATTGGATTACACAGGACTTGTACTGTGTTCCTATGGGGAGAACAGTTACAGCAGCCAATGCATGGGGCTTTAACAAACAGCAGCTACAAAGGGGCTGTGTGTCAATTCCCTTCAGAGAAAGTGATGCACTGTAGATATGTAGTTGCTTTTCAAGGATTTGCCATTAGACAGACCAGCAGGAGAACTTAATTTCCCATCAGATTGTGCAGCACAAGATAGGTTCCTGGGAGTAGCAGTGTCTCATGGGAGAGGCTATTTAAGCCAAGGGTGTGGCCTGATACATCTCTCTCTGGACAGCGGTGATTGATTACACAGGATCCTGTGTGTCCTGTTAGAGTTGCGGCCTACTCACACAGACCGTGCGGTCTGCAACTACACAGCGTTTCTGCGGATGGTCAGCGGGACGGGCCCTGCTAACAGAGGAGTGTGTTCCTGAACCTGCGGGCAGCTGTAGTGATCGTCAGGGAGAATTGCAAGGAGGAGTGCAGTGGAGACCCATTCCAGCCTCACTATAACCATCACCTAAACAGCGGGACCATCTTCTGTAGCAGTTTGTCCGGTTGGGTGAGTGGGCTCAGGCCCATATATAAGAGTACTGAATTGTTTAATCCAATATCTCACATGGAAAGTTGGTAAAGATCTGAGCACTATCATATAGCTGAAGAGTCTGGAATACAGCCATTTGAATGTACTGGATTGCTGTTAGTTATAAGCTTATCACAAAGTCAGTGGTCATTGTGAAGGTTTCTGTCTACTGCAGTGAAGTTGTTATTTCCCCTTTGTGTCATATTCTGAGGATCTGTGGACACAGTCACATCTTAGGTACCTAACATAAATAATAAACAAGCCGGCAGAAGACGCACGGAACTTAATAGAGGATTTGCCACAATTACATCTTTCCCCCCACTTTGTAGGACTCAGGGTATTATACTTTGCATTACTGAATTCTCCTAAGAACTCTCTTAAATACAGCAGGTTGTCCATTGAAGTTGTGCCAGTATGGTTGCATTCTTTCAGAGTGGTACTGATTTGTTTGTCTTCCATTGAGTGGTAGCAATTTACCTACAGTTCACCATTTCATATCAGCTAGTCTAAAGCTTTATCCTGTATTGAGTTATTTTATATAATCTATCTTTACATAAAGCATAGGTGAACATTCAGGTATCTTGACTAAACTCGATTGGAGGAATTAAAGTGTAACCTTTAACAGTGGACTGCTTTACAGTAAATAGGAGGGAGTCGTGATCCACATTCAGTTTGTTTGTGTCTCCCTTTTAATCACCAAGAACTCAAAAGTCATGTTTATGTTGTTTAGATATTTATGAGTGTGTGACTTAGATGTAAACTGTTGATCTTCTACCTGTGATGCTATTTCTGTTTAATTGAGAGGTACCCTTTAACACAACAGCAATTTAAGTAAATACTTCAAACTCTACTATTGTGTGATTCTATTATTGTGTCACTTCTTAAAGGGGAACTAACCCAAAAATTCAATCCAGGTGTGCCAGAGGGAATTGAGGCTGTTATTGGGGTTGAGAGGCAGAGTAACCCTCCTACAGGGGTAGTGCTACACGTGGGGGCTCGTCCGGGATAATACCGCTCTCTGCAATCAACTCCTCAAAAGAGCATCCCTACAAGTGCCAAGATGGACCCCATTGCTGTGACACAGTGGTGCCGTGAAGAAGGCACCAGTCCAGAATCAAGCGTAGTGATTGAACTCCCAGTGGAGACCTGGATTGAAGAGCAGATCGGACAAGTAGTACAAACATTGCCCTTAGACACAAAAACATTGGTGATCGATGTCAAACCTGACCGAGAGGCCTCCTGCTGCTGGAATGGAAGCAAGGTATCCCTGATCGTTTCTGAGGGTCCAGTGTGCAGTTGGCCGACCAGGCTGAGTTTTGTCTAATCCAGTCACACACACACCAGATAAGTGTCTGGCAAGTACCAGTCGAGTTAAGGCCACGGGGGAAGAGATACCTTCCATGCCGTCTTCGGCCATGATTGGGCCAGAGTTCTTCACTTCTCTGGGAGACTTTGTGGCAAAATTGCCAAGGGACACTCTGATGTGCTCCGGAAGTGAGTACCAGAAACTCAGGCCCTTCTCTGGAAGACATCCAGTGCCAACAAGGGAGGATAATTTTGAAAAGTGGCTGGACCAGGCCACACAAGCCTTGGGTGAATGGGACATTTCTGAGACTTTTAAGAAGCAGAGAATTACCGAGCATATATGGGGCCCAGTGTCAGAGAACCTTTGCTACCAGTTCCTGAAGCTTGTATGTGGTGCACCCATGTGCGCGTGCCTGTGCGTGCGTTTGGTGCCAAACGGACCATTTAAGCGGACAGTACCATGCAACCCGTGCTGTCCGTTCTACGGCATTAGTGTGTTCCTGAGTGTCCCGTTACCTGAGTATCTGTTCCTGTGACCTGGCTTGTCCTTGACCTTGTTTGATCTCTGCCTGCACCGACCCCCAACTTGCCCATGACAACTCTTCTGCCTGATCCCTGTGTACCTTTGCTGCCAGCCCGTTGACGACCCTGCCTGTACTTGATGACTCTTCTGCCTGCATCTTCTGTACCGCATTGCCAGCTAGTTGCAGACCCAGCCTGCACCACAACTCTACTACCTGCATGAGCCATTACCAGACCGCTCACACCACCAACAGTGAACCAGTCCAGCCCTCGTGCCCCCCTGTGCTCCCGAATTCCCTGTCTATCCTACCAGGGGTTCCCAAACCAGAGCCGTAAGAGTGGTTGCTTCCTGCATAATACAGACTCCACCATCAGGTGCGTGACAGCAATGGACAGCCATGTCTGAGTCTGCGCAGGGAGCACCCTCTGCTATGGATGAACTGTGTGTCCACCTTGCCGGCCTCACACAGGCGGTCATGAATCTGCAGAAGCGCTATACCCAACTGGAAGAATGGGTACATGAACTTGCTGCACCCACGGATCCAGAGGCTAGCCAGGCTGCCAGATAAGTTCTCTGGGGACTGCCGCAGGTTCAGGGCCTTCCGTAACTCATGTGAACTATACTTTGGCCTCCAGCCCTGTGCCTCCTTGCTTGAGGCCACGAAGGTGGGACTTGTCATTTCTCTGTTGCAAGATGAACCCCAGTTCTGGGCGCACTGCATTTGGGAGCAGAGGGCCCCAGAAGTCTCTACCTTGGCCTCATTCTTCCAAGCTATGGCTCGGCTTTACAAAGATCCCTGCACTACATGCCCTCCAACAAGGCCTCCGTTCAGTGGAGGACTACGTGGCAGAGTTCAGAAGGTGGAGTGTAGACATGGCTTGGAACGATGCTGCACTCTGTTACCAGTTCCGTCTGGGCCTGTCAGAGTCCCTCAAGGACCAGCTGGCTAGCGTGGGGGTGCCTCAAACACTGGAAACACTCATGAATCTGTCCATCCAGATCGACCGGATTCTCCGGGAACGCCGCACCGAAAGAACCTCGGGACCCGTTCGTCCCACCTGGATGCTGCCTCGTGTTCCCAGCTACCCAAGTCCGACTCCCTTTGCTTCTGCAACCTCCTCCTCCTCTCCTTCGGATCAACCTGAGCCTATGCAGATAGGGCTCCTGCACCCTTCTCTCACTCCTGAAGAGAGAAAACAGAGATTTTCTTTGAACTTGTGTCTTTACTGCGGGGAACTAGGACATGTAGTGAGATTCTGCCCCATCAAACACGGTAAGTGTCCGCCGGCTACCTCAGATAAAATGCTTGCAATGCCTGGTCAAACCTCTCACGTTGTTATTTCCCTCTCTCTGCAGCTCCCCAGAGGGACTAACCTGGTCCCAGCAATTGTTGATTCCAGAGCATGCAGTTGTTTCGTGGATGAAGAATTTGCAGCTTTACATCGCATCCCTCTCTAACCTAAGACTCATAAGATGGTCATCCGCCTGGCAGATGGATCCCCCATTAAGTCCGGCATGGTCACCCACCAGACTGCTGCCTTACCCGCCACCACAGCTGACAGCCATCAGGAGCTGCTTCTTTTGGATGCTATAGCATCTCCTCTGTTCCCCATCATCTTGGGCCTGCCCTGGCTCCGGGCACATAGCCCCAGTATTGATTGGACCCCCAGGACTGTCAAATTCCGGTCCACTTACTGTCACCTGCATTGTCTGAAAGGGACAGACGAAGCTATCCCTACCTTGCTCTGTCTGGACTCAGATTCTGACCCTGACACACACATAGCGGTTCCCTCTGTCTACCACAGTTTTTTGGATGTCTTCAGCAAGAAAGAGGCTGAATGATTCCCACCTCACAGATCGTTTGACTCCCCCATTGAGCTCTTACCGAGAGCGGAAGTGCCTTTTGGGAGAATCTACCCCTTGTCCGAACCAGAGCTAGCCGCCCTCAAGGCCTATCTAGACGACAATCTGGAAAAAGGTTTTATCAGATGCTCAACGTCCCCTGCGAGGGCTGGGATTTTCTTTGTGGAGAAGAAGGACCGATCCCTACGACCTTGCATTGAGTACCGGGAACTCAACCGAATTACGTTTAAAAAACGTTTTCCTCTGCCCCTGGTTCCAGAACTGTTTCAAAGATTAGGTTCCGCCATCATATTCACCAAACTTGACCTACGTGGGGCATACAACCTGGTCCGTATCCGGGAGGGCGATGAGTGGAAGACCGTTTTCCGCATTTGTTTCGGGCACTACGAATATTTAGTCATGCCCTTTGGGTTGTGTAACGCCCCCGCAACCTTCCAGCACTTTGTGAATGATGTGTTCCGGGACTATTTAGACTTATTCATAATAATATATCTGGATGATATCCTGATTTTCTCCTCCTCCCTCAAGGAGCACCATAGACATGTCACCCAAGTTTTGAGCCGCCTTCGGCAACACGGACTATGCGCCAAGACAGAGAAATGAGCCTTTGAGCAGCCTAGCATCCAATTCCTCGGACTAGTCATCTCCGTCACGGGCATCAACATGGATCCCCAAAAGGTCTCCACTATCTTGGATTGGCCGGCACCATCTGACAAGAAAGGGGTGCAACGTTTCGTGGGCTTCACTAATTTTTATAGAAAGTTTATCAAAGGATTCTCCACCATGATCACTCCAATCACACAGCTGACGAAACAAAACTCCCGATTCCACTGGTCCACTGAAGCCCAAGCAGCTTTCCAGACCTTGAAGAAGTTGTTTACTTCAGCCGCAATTCTGAAACATCCTAATCCAGCGTTGCCCTATGTCCTAGAGGTGGATGCTTCTGAAACCGCTGTGAGGGCTGTCCTCTCACAGAGACAAGGCTCCAAAGCTCTGCTCCATCCAGTAGCATGCACCAGTTGTCTGCACCAGAGAAAAATTACAATGTTGGAGACAGTGAACTTCTGGCCATCAAGTCAGCCCTGGAGGAATGGCGATATTTGCTCCAGGGGGCCACACATCCCATTCTTATATATATCGACCATAAAAACTTAGAGTATCTAAGGACAGCTAAGAGATTGAAACCCGAAAGGCCCGCTGGGCGCTCTCTTTTCAAGATTCCAGTTCCATCTAACATACAGGCCAGGGTCAAAGAATGTTAAACCAGACGCTCTCTCCCGGATGTTCTGCGAACCCGGAGATACCACACCTCCTGATACGATTCTTCTCTCACGTAACTTTTTGCTCACCCAGGAAGACTTGCTGTCGCAAATCAGATGAGCTCTGGCAGGCTTACCCGGCCCTTCTGATTCCAGGTTGCAGGCGAGAATGGACTATGGTGGTATGGCAACAAAATCTTTGTGCCAGCGGGACAACGTGTGGTTGCTTTAGGACTCTGTCATGACCACAAGCTGGCTGGGGCTTGCGGCATGCAAGATGGCCAAGTTGCTCTTCTGCTCCTTACGGCGGCCACGAGCCGAAGAAGACTGCAGGAAGTACTTCAGTTCTTGCTCCGTCTGTGCCCGAAATAAGACTGACAAAGCCAAGGCTTGGGGCCTCCTGAACCCACTTCCTGTGTCAGAATGCCCATGGTCCCAAATAGCCATGGACTTTATTGTTGAACTACCCCCTTCTCAAGGGTACTATATTTGTGGCCGTGGACCGCATGACAAAAATGGCCTATTTTCACCCCATGAAGGGCACACCCACTGCTGCTGAAACAGCAGAGATTTTCATCAAGGAGATAGTCCGGCATCATGGGGTCCCCATCAACATCGTATCAACCGCGGAGTCCAATTCACCTCCAGATTCTGGAAGGCCCTGTGTTTGTCACTGGAAATCAAGTTGTCTTACTCCTCGGCCTATCATCCCCAGACCAATGGCCAAACTGAGAGAACAAACCAGACTCTTGAGCAGTACATCCAATGCTTCTCTTCTTTCGCTCAGGATGATTGGGCTCCACTGCTGCCATTGGCCGAGTTCGCCTACAATAACACCATCCACTCAGCCACTAAGCAGTCCCCATTTTGGGCCAATTATGGTTTTCACCCCTCGTTTCTACCCAACCTGACCTCAGAAAGTATGGTACCAGCGGCTCAAAGAGCCACAAATTTCTTTGAAACTAACAATAAGCTTCTGCATGACACCCTTTCCAGGACTCAGGAGTTAAACAAGGAGGCCTTCGACAAGAGAAGGCGGGGGGAGGTGGAACTGCAGCCGGGCAACCAGGTCTGGCTTGCCACCCGGAATCTGAGACTGGCATGCCCTTCAAAGAAGTTGGGTCGACTCTTGTACAATTGTACAGATTTTTCTACCATCTATGCTATGGAGAGATCCCATATCATGCAGATACCGCAGTATTTAATGCCTAAGATCATGTTCCCCGACCCTTAATAATATTTCTCAATTTATACCCCATTACTTTTCATATTCGCCACACAACACAGTGTAATTACTGGGTTCTAATATCTGTCAATTTACTGGTATTTCCATTCTATGATATTTACATATATCTTCCATATAAAAAGATATATAAAAATATTTATGATCCCATACATCAACAATTTTTTAACACAATGACCATCATCTATGTTTTATTATCAGCACATCTTAAGATACCTTCTGTCTTTTATTGTTTTTATTGTTGTTATTATTATTATTGTTTTTATTGTCACCATCATCTTATTATTACATTATTTTATATAGTCTATAGCATATATGTTTGTTATCATGATAGACACCACTATTGACTCCCAGGGACTACAAATAGATGGCGGCACACCATCTTAGATAGCCTGATGAAAGAGCGTGACTGCCTTCACATTGCGGTCTGTACGCTCTGAAACGCGTCGCGGATTGATGACATCACCCCGCTAAGACCAGTGCAGCCAAGCCTCGTTCTGGAATCCCTTGGCTGCCGGCACGGAGACGATCGTTCCTACCATCCAAGAAAGACTCCGTGTACCTTGGTCCTCTTACGAGTTGACCACTTCTCATACCGTAGTCGAGGGGCTCTGGATCATTCGTCGATCAGTAGGCACGCCTACCCTAGTAGTCACCCCGGCAGGCAAGCACCTTGACAGGCAAACACCTCAGAAAGAACCTACCATCCTTGCTAGCAGAGGCACGGCCGTCGGTTCCCTAAGGTCTTGCTCCGAACCGACGTGACCAGAATCGCCCCACTACAGTAGTTAGGCGCTGCGCAAAGTCTCGCATGTCTGGCGTTACACTTCCGTC
>BLSH010521094.1:305417-320455 GCA_018402905.1 Glandirana rugosa
AAACATTTTTTTACGTAAAAAGAAATAAAGACAATATTGTAAAACGTTTAATCATTAAAAAGAAGTATTTACAACCGGTTTTAAATATGACGATATATAGAAACCATTTTTCTTTTATGAAGAAAAATTACTAATTTGCAAAATGTTATAACAGAAATAAAGAAAAATGCATTTTTTTACAAAATTTTCGGTATTTTTCCATTTATTGCTCAAAAAATAAACACCCCAATGGTGATTAAATACCACCAAAAGAAAGCTCTATTTGTGTGAAAAAAAGGATGAAAATGTCATATGGGTACAGTGTAGTATGACTGAGTAATTGTCATTCAAGATGTGAGAGCACTGAAAGCTGAAAATTGGTCTGGTTAGGAAGGGGGTTTAAGTGCCCAGTGGTCAAGTGGTTAAAGTGATCCACCGGTTTGGTGAGTGATGGTCCCTGGGAACTGCAAGAGAGGGTGCTGGAGCAGGCTGGGAGAGGAATAGTGGACAGTCTGTGGGAGCCTTGGGAGCCAGTTCAGGGAAAGGAGAGTCACTGAGGAAAAGCAGGTCGGTGGGACCTGGAAGAGAGATGGGCTAGGAGTTGTAGTCCATGAAAGGCCCGGCTAGCACTCAAGTACTTTTGCTACTCATTCAGGGGCCTGTGATCCCTGGCCTGTAATGGGTGTTCCGGAGGTTCTGCTGAGAGTAGGCCTCCCCATTAGGGATGCCACATCATTCCTTTAATCAAGGACACAGGTTCTTAGGCTAATTTAATGCAGATAAGTCACCAAGTGAGTTTAATTACCACCTTAATCAGCCACAGAACCGGTGTAATTAATATGTGTCCTGGATTAAAGGGATAATGTGGCAACCCTACTCGCCATGTGCTAGCCGTGGTGAAGAGAAAGGAACAGAGAAGCTTGATAAATTTCCCTTTAAGCTGGAAACTAAGTTCAGTGCTGGAGAGATGATTTACTAAGTTCAGTGCTGGAGAGAGAACTGTAGAAGAAACGGTCAGCAAGTTGAGTGCTGGAGAGTTATGAGGAGTAACCGTCTGCAGAGGGACAGTCTGCAGTGAAGTGCGCATATACAGGAATGTATATGGACTTTGTGTATTATAATTCTTTGGGCATCCCACAGTCATCCCTTATCCACATCCAAGTTATTTCCCCTAAATAAAACAACAAAAACAAGAGCTGGCCTGGTCAGTGTCTACGGATGTGTGAAATATGGTGTGATTGAGGGCAGCTTTAAGGTGAACCACTACTACCAGCCACTCTCAAGGGAGCTGTCAGGAAAAGACAGCTATTCTGGGTGTTTCCACGCTGGCGGAAATGGCGCCAAACGGCCCTATTTGAACCAGCAGGACCCAGCAGCTGGTGCTGTCCGTTCTACAGCGTTTCCTGCACCTGTGACCCCCCGGTGACTACTGTTGAGTGACTTCCTGTTTCCGTGACCCCGGCTAACCCTCTGGACTTGTTGCTATCTGCCAGCACCTGCTGACCCTGGCCTGCCTACAACTATCCACTTGTCTGATCCCTTTGTACTTCCGTTGCCAGCACGTTGCCGACCATGCCTGTACCCGACCATCCATTTGCATGATCCCGCTGTACCCCACCGCCCGCCAGTTGGGGACCCAGACTGAACTACTACTCTCCCGCTTGCACGAGCTCCAGTGGACTCCTGCTTACCATCTGAAGATTGTCCAGCCATCGTGCCCCCCTGTGCTCCTGAGCTCCCTGTTCACACTATCAGGGGTTCTCGAACCAGGGCCGTAAGAGAGGTTGCCAGACTCTACCACCAGGTACGTGACAGAAACGGACAGCCATGTCAGAGTCTGCGCCGGGGCCCTCTCCCATGGAGGAACTATGTGTACACCTTGCTGGATTAACCCAAGCAGTGAAAACCCTGCAGGAAGTATATGTACGCTTGGAAAATCGAGTTCAGGGCCTGGCCACTCCTAACCCCTCCAACAGGGGCCACACACCTCCTCGCACCATAGTGACTCTGCCCACGGAGCGTAAGGTGCCTATGCCTGAGCAGTTTGCGGGGTACCGCAGGAAATTTAGAGCCTTCCGCAGCTCTAAGGAACAGTATTTTGCTCTCCAGCCCCGCACGTTCTCTTTGGAAGCCTTCAAGGTGGGCCTGGTGATCTCCCTTCTTCTGGATGACCCACAGGCCTGGGCTCATCGCCTATTGGAGCAAAAGGCTCCTGAGACCACCACCTTGGACAGGTTTTTTCATGCTATGGGCCTGCTATATGAGGACCCACACCTGGCAGCCACCGCAGATGCCGCACTCCATGCTCTCCAGCAGGGCTGCCGTCCTGTAGAGGACTATGTATCAGAATTCCGGCGCTGGAGCGCTGATACAGCCTGGAATGACGCGGCCTTCTGCCACCAATTCCAGCTGGGACTTTCTGAATCACGGGGTACCCCATACCCTTGAAGCACTAATTTGTCTGGCCATCCAGATCGACCGTCGCCTGCGGGAGCGCAGAGCAGAGAGGGCCACAGAATCTCTGCGCCCTTCCTGGATATTTTGCCGAGTGTCTATCCATCCAGGTCCAAACCCAACTGCAACCTCCTCCTCCTCTCCTCGAGACCATCCCGAGTCTATGCAGACTAGGTTCTTCCACCCATCCTTGTCCTCAGAGTAACGCCAGTGGTGGATGAACCACAACTTGTGCCTCTATTGCGGCGGTTCAGGGCACATAGTGAGGAGTTGCCCCGCCAATCCTGGATTCGGGAGCATGCAGTTGCTTTGTCGACTTGTCTTTTGCTGCCCAGCATCGGATCCCTCTCAGGCTCAAGGAACGTCTAATGTCTATCCGCTTAGCCGATGCGTCAGTCATCAAGTTGGGCACAGTGGCTCAAGAGACCTTCCCTCTGCCAGCCCGGACAGCCAAAGGCCACTCGGAGTTCCTAGATTTGGATGCCATCTCCTCCCCGTTATTTCCCATGATCCTTGGCCTCCCATGGCTCCGAGCAAACAGTCCTCACATTGACTGAAACGTGGGAGGAATCCGGTTCCGGTCCCCATACTGCTTGAGTAATTGCTTCCAACCGCCCCAGAGAGCATCTCCAGCGGTGCTTTCCATCAACCCTGATCCAGACCAGGAGTCCCGCCTTGCTGTCCCCGAGGCGTACCAAGACTTCTTGGATGTTTTCGGCAAGAAAGGGACGGACACCCTACCTCCACATCGGTCATACGATTGCCCGATAGACCTGAGGCCGAGGTCCCTTTCGGTAGGATATTTCCTCTCTCTGAAGTGGAGCTTGTGGCTCTCAAAGCCTACCTTGAGGAAAACCTGCAAAATGGCTTCATTCGGCCTTCCACTTCCCCTGCAGAGGCTGGGATCTTTTTCGTTGAAAAGACCACACCCTCCAGCCATGTATTGACTACCGGGACCTTAATAAAATCACGGTCAAAAACAGGTACCCCCTGCCTCTGGTTCCGGGAACTGTTCCAATGCCTCGGCTCCACAGCCATATTCACCAAGTTGGATCTCCGGGGGGCTTACAACTTGATCCGTATAAGGGAGGGGGATGAATGGAAAACGGCATTCCGGACCCGATTTGGCCATTTCGAGTATCTGGTCATGCCCTTCGGGCTTTGCAATGCCCCGGCCACGTTTCAGCACCTGGTCAACGATATCTTCAGAGACTTTCTTGACCAATTTGTGGTAGTATACCTGGAGGATATTCTTATTTTCTCCCCCTCCCTGGAGGAACATCGGAAGCATGTCAGGGTTGTACTCAGCCGCCTACGGCAGCATGGCCTGTATGCCAAGGCCGAAAAGTGTGCTTTTGAGCGCACAGAGATCGCCTTCTTGGGGTTCCACATCTCCACTACTGGCACAACTATGGATCCCCAGAAAGTCGCAGCTATTGTGGACTGGCCCCCACCAGCGGACAAAAAGGCGGTACATCACTTCGTTGACTTCGCCAGTTTTTATAGAAAATGAATTCAAGGTTTTTCTGCTGCCATCTCTCTGATAACACAGTTGACTAAACAGAAAACCCGTTTCACCTGGACCCCAGAAGCGCAAGGCACCTTCCAAACCTTAAAGAGACTGTTCACCTCGGTGCCTGTGCTCAAACACTCCAACTCCACGCGGCCCTACATCTTGGAAGTAGATGCTATGGAGACCGCAGTCGGGGCAGTCTTGTCCCAAAGACAGGGCTTAAGGCTTCTCTGCATCCCATCGCTTTCTTTTCTCCCCCCGAGAGAAACTACGATGTGGGGGACAGGGAGCTTCTGGCAATTAAATCTGCCCTGGAGGAATGGCGATATCTCTTGGAAGAAGCAGCTCATCCAGTCTTGGTCTTCACAGACCACAAGAATCTGGAATACCTAAGAACAACCAAGAGACTAAAGCCCCGCCAAGCATGCTGGGCCCTGTTCTTCTCTTGGTTTCAGTTACATATTACGTACCGGCCCGGATCCAAGATTGTTAAGTCGGATGCGCTGTCGAGGATGTTTCACGAAACCGGAGAAGCACCCCCTCCTCACACCATCTTACCAGCTCACCATTTTCTCCTAATTCAGGAAGATCTTTTGACCTAGATCAGGCAAACGCTGGCCAGCTCCACCATACCCGCAGATTCTGGACTTTCCCTCAAGGGCGGGTTATGGTGGTCGGGTACGCAAGTTTTTGTGCCAGAAGAACTCCGCCTGTCTGCCCTTGAACTCTGCCATGACCATCACTTAGCCGGGCACTTTGGCCACCGAAAGACAGCCAAACTACTTTCCCGCACCTTTTGGTGGCCATAGTTGAAAGAGGACTGTAAAAATTATGTCAACGCCTGCCCTGTCTGCGCCAGGAACAAGGCAGAAAGAACTAAGGCTTGGGGTCTATTAAATCCATTACCTATTCCTGAGCGCCCGTGGGCGCAGATCTCAATGTATTTTATCATAGAATTGCCCCCATCTGCAGGCTACACAACTATCTTTGTGGTGGTCGACCGCCTCAGGAAGATGGCGCACTTCATCCCGATGAGGGGCACTCCCTCGGCCACTGAAACGGCCAAAGTATTCATCCGGAAACTTGTCCGCCTACATGACATTCCGAAAAGCATTGTATCAGATAGAGGGGTGCAGTTCACATCTGAGTCTGGAGGTCCTTGTGTTCTATCCTAGGGATCAAATTGGCCTTCTCTTCAGCGTACCACCCGCAGTCCAATGGCCAAACAGAAAGGACCAACTAGACCCTGGAGCAATATCTCAGATGCTACTCCTCCTACTCCCAAGATGACTGGGTCTCCTTGTTACCACTAGCCGAGTTCGCCTACAACAATTCTGTCCATTCTGCCACCAAGCAGTCCCCATTTTGGGCGAATCTCGGCTACCACCCCACATTCCTGCCTGACTTCATCCCTGAAAGTGCAATCCCGGCCACACTGGAGATCACTAAGTTCTTGGAAAGCAACAATAAGATGCTGCAGGAGACCCTTACCCAGACTCAGGAACGCAATAAGGAGATCTTTGAAAGGAAAAGACGTGGAGAGCTTGATCTCCAACCCGGCAATCGGGTCTGGTTGGCAACCACTAACCTAAGACTATCATGTCCAAAAAAACTGGGACCGAAATTCATAGGGCCTTTTCCAGTAAAGAAGAGGATTAATAAAGTGGCCTATGAGCTTGACCTGCCACCCACACTCAAGATTCACCCGGTGTTTCATGTACATCTCCTCAAGCCAGCGGCCAGGGACCTGTTTCCAGGATGAAAGACGGCCCCACCTGAACCGGTGGTGATAGATGGAGAGGAGGAGTTTGAGGTGGAATCCATGAGGAGAATTCGTGGGAGCCGGAAAGCAACTGGTCAAGACCTTTTGGAGAAACAATCCAACCAAGAGAGCCCAGTTGGGCATCCGGAGGCTGCCCCTTGGGGGGGGGGCAATGTCAGGAAAAGACAGCTATTCTGGGTGTTTCCGCGGTGGTGCTCGCGCCCGTGCACGTGCCGGGAACAGCGCCAAACTGCCCTATTTGAACCAGCAGGACCCAGCAGCCGGTGCTGTCCATTCTACAGCGTTTCCTGCACCTGTGACCTCCGGTGACTACTATTGAGTGACTTCCTGTTTCCGTGACCCCGGCTAACCCTCTGGACTTGTTGCTATCTGCCTGCATCTGACCCCGGCCTGCCTATGACTATCCGCCTGTCTGATCCCTTTGTACTTCTGTTGCCAGCACGTTGCCGACCCTGCCTGTACCTGACCATCCGTTTGCCTGATCCCGTTGTACCGCACCGCCCGCCATTTGCCGACCCAGACTGAACTACTACTCTCCCGCTTGCACGAGCTCCAGTGGACTCCTGCTTACCATCTGGAGATTGTCCAGCCATCGTGCCCCCCTGTGCTCCTGAGCTCCCTGTTCACACTATCAGGGGTTCTCGAACCAGGGCTGCAAGAGAGGTTGCCCCCACATAAGCCAGACTCTACCACCAGGTACGTGACAGGAGCACATGGCTACACATGACTAGAAAGTGATAATGCCAGGACCAGTGTATTTCCAGGGTAGCTGTGGACCCTGTGACAGTGGGCTTTTGTTTGTATCAGAGCAACTTTTCTTTCCTTGCAAGTCAATGAGAATGCAAAAGCACATCAGCCTGGGTTCACTAAGCTTTTACAGGAGGTAGCCGCACAGTGACATAGCCAGTGCCTACAGTGAGGCACTGGCTATGTCACTGTGCGGCTACCTCCTGTAAAAGCTTAGTAGCCCAAATCCTGCAATAATGCACTTCAGCACTGTGTAAGAGGGCATTTTCACTAGATTTGGAGTATTCAACTTTCTCAGATGGCAACATTGAGGCACAATGGTGTCACTGGTGCCTACAGGAAGTAGCCAGAAGCCAAGGTATGGTGTATTTTTAGCTTTTGCCTCCAATACTTTTTAAAATTTAAAAACAAATTCTCTTGACATGGTATTCTTTTTTAGTGATGCATCTCTGCCCTATATGTGAAGCCTCTGACATTTTTATGTGGCTCAGGAACAAGAGGTCTTAGCATGCCATGTGTTTTGTAGGACATCAGCAATAGAAAGATAATTTGTGATATACTGAACGAAACTTTTGTAGTAGCAATAATAATAATAACACATGACCTTGTTCAAAAGCAGGGTAGAGCTGATAAGTAATAGACTGCTCCTTTACCTACTCTTTTGGTCTGTGCCAAAACTGCATTATGAGAATAGAACTTTCTTTACCCTGTTCAGATCATCTCAGCTATAACAGGCCGAGAAGAAGTGGCCACACTTAGGAACTAGAGTTGGGCGAACGGTTCTGCCTGAGCATCAGTTGAGGCCGAACATTGGCTGCATGCCCCGTTTGGGGAACACCCAAATTTGCAGGGTGTTCGGCTGGTGTTTGCCCCACCGAACACCCTGCAATGCACTGTGCGCCGCACAGTGCATTTTGCGCCCTGATTGGGCAAAGCTTTGCCCAATCAGGGCGCGTTATAAGCTGGTTGTTAAGGAGTGGGGCTGGGAAGCCGGCCGCGGCATCCTTCACAACCAATGAGTCATCAGCTGTCAATGGTCTTCCCCGCTGACAGCTGAGTGAAAAAAAAACTATTGCGGTAAAAAAAAAAACTGCATGGCCCCCCCAGTCCATACCAGGCCCTTCGAGTCTGGCATCACTGATCCGTGATGTCAGAAAGGGGCAGTGCCACCAGGTGACAGCACTCCTTACTTATATCTGTCAAACGGTTTAGGGTGCAGTAGGTGGCCAGCCTTCAGGCACGGCGGGAGCATTTTTTTGTTTTTATTTTTTGTATATGGCGGGTGGCATGATTGACGATGGATTTACATTAGGGGACATTTTTTTTTCTTTTAATAAAGGAATTGTCAAAAACTGTCTCTGTGTTTTTATTATTTTTTGACACTTTTTTGGTGAATGGGTAGGATCTGGGAGCCCCCTTGTTGAAGAGGGCTTCCAATTTCCAATAAGCCCCCTGCCCGCAGACAATTTGGCACTATGCTGCTTTAACTGGTAATTGCACAGTCATGCAATGCTGTACCCAAACGAAATTTGGGTCCTTTCTTTCCCCCAAATAGAGCTTTCTTTTGGTGGTATTTGATCACCTATGCGGTTTTTATTTTTTTGCGATATAGACGAAAAAATACAAAACATTTTGAAATAAAAAAGATATTTTCAACTTTTTATTATTAAAAAAATACAATAAACTCAATTTTAGTCATACATTTTTGCCAAAATGCATTCAGCCACATGTCTCGGGTAAAAAAACGCCAATAAGCATATATTTATTGGCTTGCGCAAAAGTTATAGTGTTTACAAACTAGGGTACATTTTCGGGAATTTACTTAGATTTTATTTTATGTTTGCCTATCTTATTTCCTGAGGTGCTATAATGGAAGGGCAGTACAACTCCCCCCCCCCCCCGCCATGACCCTATTTTGGAAAGTAGACACCCCAAGGAATTTGCTGAGAGGCATGTTGAGCCCATTGCATGTTTTATTTTTTTGTCACAAGTAATTGAAAAATGACAAAAAAAAAAAATTACACAAAGTTGACACTGAAATTATATATTGCTCGCACATGCCATGGTACATGTGGAATTTCACCCCAAAATACATTCTGCTGCTTCTCCTGAGTACGGGAATACCACATGTGAGACTTTTTGGGAGCCTAGCCGCGTACAGGACCCCAAAAACCAATCACCGCCTTCAGAATTTCTAAGGGCGTAAATTTTTTATTTCACTCCTCACTACCTATCACGGTTTCGGAGGCCATGGAAGATAGCACAACCCCCCCCCCCCCAAATGACCCCATTTTGGAAAGTAGGCACTCCAAGTTATGTGCTGAGAGGCATTTTGAGTATTTTGCATATCTCGCTTTTTGTCACAAAGTTTTGAAATTTGAAAGTTTTGAAATTTGAAAATACATTTTCCTTTTCTTTCTTCATTTTACAAAACAAATGAGAGCTGCAAAATACTCACCATGCCTCTTAGCAAATACCTTGGGGAGTCTACTTTCCAAAATGGGGTCATTTGGAGGGCTTTTGTGCTACCTTGACATTTCAGGGCCTCCGAAACCGTGATAGGTAGTGAGGAGTAAAATTACCATTTTACGCCCTCAGAAAGCCTGATTGATTTTTAGGGGTTCTGTACGTGGCTAAGCTTTCAAAAAGTCTTACACATGTGGTATCCCCGTACTTAGGAGAAGCAGCAGAATGTATTATAGGGTGTAATTCCACATATACCCATGGTATGTTCAAGCAATATATCATTTGTTGACAACTTTGTGTGAAAAAAAAATTGGGGGTGTTTTGAAACTGTCTTGGCATTTTATGCCCAATGTCATCCACACGTCTAACCATTTAAACCACCAAGTCTTTTCTGACACTTTTTGGTTACATGGAAAAATCCTTTTTTTTTTGCTAGAAAATTACTTTAAACCCCCAAACATTATATATTTTTTTTAAAGCAGAAGCCTTACAAATGGTGTGTGTTGCAATTTATTTTTCACAAAGTATTTGCGCAATTTTTCAAATGCAATTTTTGGGGGAAAAAACACTTTTTTTGAATTTTAATGCACAAAAAACACTATATTGCCCAAATGTTTGGTGAAATATAAAAAGATGATCTCATGCCAAGTACATAGACTCCAAACATGACATGCTTTAAAAATTACGCACACTTACAAACTACAAACTATATACATTTTTAAAAGCCTTTACAGGTTACCACTAGATTTACATAGGAGGTCTACTGCTAGAATTACTGCCCTCGATCTGACGTTCGCGGTGATACCTCAAATGCATGGTGCAATTGCTGTTTACATATGACACGAGACTGACGCTTGCGTTCACCTTTGCGCACGGGGGACAGGGGTGCATTTTTTTTCTTAATTATTCATTTTGCTTTTTATTTTATTTCTGTACTGTCCCTTTCATGTTTTTAAAATTATTTTTATTGTTATCACAGGGAATTTAAATATCCCCTATGATAAAAATAGGTAGTGTCAGATTTTTTTTTTTTTTTTTTTTAAATTTGGGGTTTATTAGACTCTAAATCTCTCTTCAGCCCTTAAAGCATCTGACCACACCAAGACCGGTGTGATAAGATGCTTTCCCAATTTCCCAATGGCACTGTTTATATCTGAAGTCATGAAATTCTCGTGGCTTCCAGTTTCTTAGGCCATAGGCTATGGTTAGCTGGCGGAACCACCAGCTGCATTCTCACGTTCCCCGGTGGGACAGGAGAGCCTGAGAAAACCACTCAAAAGACCAGCAACATACTAGTAGTTGCTGGTCCTTGTTGGGCATATGTTGTTATGCTCTTTTTTTTTTTTCATGCAGCCTGTGGGTTAAATGAAAAAAAAAAAGAATCAATCAATAGGAGGGTACGCCCACCATTAGAAACCACCCTGCATCCAACCCACTTCTGCATAGCACCATTCTAAAAACATAAACCGGAGCATAGGGGCAATCCGCCCCAATTTCTACCCACTGCCCCTATGCTCCAGTATGTATGCTCTTTTTTAACTGTGGTGGTGAAATCAACTCGTACAGTACTGGAGTCGCTGATTTACGTATAGTGGGAGCAAACTCTGTTGCTATCACCATAGATCAATCAGTGCTGCAGCTGAATGGCGTACCTGAAAAGCAAAAAACGATTAATAAACCACAGTAAACAGTAACATAAAAAAATTACATACCGGAAAAAAAGAATGATAAAACACAGTAACAATAAAACATTACAGGTAAGCAGTAACGTATAAAAAAAATTACATATCTGCAAACATGATAAAAACAGTAACAAAACATTACAGGTATGCATAAAAAACAGTAACAATAGAGAGAGAATAAAGAGAAAACAAAAGAGAAGATCAAGAAACTTACAACTCTTTTTGGCTTTTTTATTTGTTTTTTGGTTTTTATAACATCTTTTATTTTTTTGTTGTTTTAAATTGTTTTTATTTTTTTAATTTATTTTTTTTGGTACACTTTTTTTTTTTTATAACAGTAAAGGTTCGGGTCTCTCAAAATGCGGTGACATCTTTAGAGACCATATGAAAGTGTGCCCTATTCCTTTGTAGTGCTGTACCCTATGCTAATACTCAACTAGTGTATGGTAGTACTGGAAACAGTCACAGATGCAAAGACCAGGCTGGTCAGGACAAGAGGGACAATAAAAACAGGTGTCACGCCTGTATCCGCATCATCTGCTGACACAACATCTCTTTTGGGTAGCTCGGTTGGTAGGGGTACCAGGGATGGCATGTGGAAAATACCGCCCATGCAGCTCACTTCATTTGGATATGGAAGATGGGGTGCAGCACCATCTAGAAATAGAAGGGCTTGGATGATCTCTTCCTGGAATTTAAGAGGACCCAGTCCGTCTTGACACTTTGTATAGCGCAAAAACGTTCAGCAAAGCCAATTGGAATAAATATACAGACACTTTTTTGTACCAGCGCCTGGCCTTACGGGCAATTAGGTACGGCGCCAATAACTGGTCGTTGAGGTCCACCCTCCCATATTAAGGTTATATTCGTGTACACAGATGGGCTTCTCCACAACACCAGTCGCCGTTTGAATTTGGACAGCCATGTCTGCGTGAATGGAGGGCACAACGAAAACATTCTTTGTATCCCTTCACTTCACCGCGAGCAAATTACTACTTCTCAAGCAGGCTCTCTCCCCCCCCCGTCTAAGTCGGGGAATCTAACAGCCATTGGGGAATTCCATAATCAAAAAGGTGATTAAAAAGTGGCATGCTTGTGTAATAATTGTCCACGTACAAGTGGTACCCCTTTTGGAATAAGGGTGACACCAAGTGCCAAACAACCTTGTCAGCGCTCCCTATGTAGTCCAGGCAGTTGGGGGGCTCCACATGAATATCTTTTCCCTTGTAAACCATAAAACTATGTGTATAACCTGTGGCCCTGTCACAAAGCTTATACATCTTCACCCCGTATCTGGCACGCTTGCTGGGGAGGTATTGTTTGAAGGCAAGACGGGCAGAAAATTTAATCAGAGACTTGTCTACGCAGACAACTTGATCAGGAGCCAATTGTTGTGGAGCCAATCGTATTCAGGGTCACCCCGTGGACGAGCTAATTGTCGCTCAAGTGCTTAAACCGCCGGATCTGATTGGATCGTGTCCTGGCCATGGTAGCAGAGAACACGGGCATATGGTGAATTGGATCAGTGGACAAATATGAATGCAACTCAGATTTTTTAACTATGCCCATGAGGAGGGAAAGGCCCGGAAAGGACTTCAATTCTGGAACCATAATAGGTTTCCAGTCTCTGGCAAGTGACAATTGGGTGTTAGTGGCGATAAATTGACCAGCATAAAATTACTTTGGTCCACAATAGATCTATAGAAATCTTAGGTGAAAATCAGCGAATAAAAAATCAAGCGCCATAAAATCAACTGTTTCCATCTGAATGCCGGGTTGGCCAGTGAATGGGGGAAGTATGGGCACTGAATCAGTGGTGGGTTGACAATCAGGGTTAGCATATTCAGCGGGAAGGGCAATATGGGCTCTGCGGGCCTGTCTTTGTCTTCTTTGTGGCTGCGGGACATTACTTGTGCTAGCCAAACCAGCTTGCACAACTGCACTTATGGGACTCGCCATGACACCAAGTGTTACTGCAGTGGGTTAACTGGGGGGGGGGATGATCAGGGGGGTGGAAAGTGTGCCTATGTGTACTGTGTCAGTGTAGTCTTGGTGCACTCACGTTTAGATGCCCTATCTCCTCGCTCTGGAACCGAAAAGGGCTCCACAAGGGGAGGTGACATCACTTCCTCTGCCTCTGTTTACATTACAGAGGCAGAGGAGGCATTTCATTCACCAGGACCGATCAGCAGGTGCAGACCAAAATTCATTGGTCTGTGTCTGTAGATTGAACGGTCCTGTAGCAAACCCGACCGCCGCGCCTACTGCGATCCGCGCTATGCTGCCACATTGCAGCAGTAAATGTATGCATCGCGGTCGGGAAGGGGTTACAATCATTGCTCCTGAAAGAACGATAGTTTTTTTTTAAAAAAATGTCATTAATACATGTCCCCCAGGGCATAACCAGACCCCTTTTATGGCAAATCACTTGCATATAAGCATTCAAAATGGGCACTTTTGATTTTTCCTGTCCGGCTCCCATAGACTTCAATGGGGTTCGCCTTTCGGGTTAGAACTTTTCCTCTGTTCGGGAGTTCTGCTGCAGCCCATCTCTATTAGCAAGCAAAGTTCATATTTTAGCCCAGGTAGCTAACAGTCAAAGGCACTGGTGAACTAAACAAAACATTTTTTTAGTGCACCACATTATTTTTCTAAAAGCAGCATAGTAAGGGTTTATAAAGAAAAGGATTTCTTAAAATCTATTTCTAGTCAAAGGTGTCTCACATCTCTTCTGCCACTCTCCCTTGGTGGTGTGTACAGCAATGTTCTGTTGGTCACAAAGCTTGGTGGAGCTGATCAGTATGGGAAGCTCAGAGTTGCATTGTGGAGGAGAACTTTTAGCTGAAAGCCCTCACTCTCTTTCCACATAATGAGAGGGTGACAATGCTGCAGTATTTCCACTTCAGGAAATCTGCGTTGTCACCCTGTTGAAGAAAGTTTCAATCACTGGCAGCATCACCAGGTATTAATCAACAAATAAAAGTTTAACATATCAATTTAAATTATGCTGCATTTTTTCGTTTTAACCGGTTCCGGACCGCGGGCAGTATATTTACCGCTGCAGAGTGGCAGAGTCCCGCGAATCGCCGTATATAAGCGGGAGCCCGTCGCACTCTGCAGGATTGTGCCCGCGGCTCTTGCAGACCCGATGTCCACTGGCAAGCCACGATGACCTGCCAGAGAGAAAAAACGGGGAACCGTTGATGTAAACACGGTGGTTCCCCGCTCTGTCAGTGGGCATGTGTCAGTGGGATCAGTTAGATCACTTATGCCCATGGTAGCCCAGCCCCCTCACAGTTAGAACACGCCTAGGGAACACAGTTAACCCCTAGATCTACCCCTGCAGGTTAACCCCTTCACTGCCAATGACATTTATACTGTAATCAGTGGATATTTCAATTTATGATAGCTGTATAAATGTCATTGGTCCCAAAAAAGTTTCAAAAATGTCCGACCCAATATCAAAGTCCTGATTAAAAAAAAAAATCGTAGATCGCCACCATTACCAGTAAAAACTATTTAAAAACGCCAGAAATGAATTCCCATGGTTTGTAAACGCGGCAACTTTTGCAAAAACCAATCAATAGACGCCAATCGCGATTTTTTTTTTTTTTTACCAAAAATATGAGGAAGATTATAAATCGGCCAAAACCGATGAATACATTTTTTTTGGATATGCATTTTAGCAAGAAGTAAGAAATATTGTTTTTTTTTTTGTTTATAGCGTTGATCAGAAATGACGCAGAGGTGATCAAATACCACCAAAAGAAAGCTGTATTTGTGGGAAAAAAAGTACGTAAATTTCGTTTGAGTACAACGTCGCACGACCGCGCAATTGTCAGTCAAAGAGGCGCAGTGCCGAATCGCAAAAAGTGCTCTGGTCCTAACATGGGAAATCCTTCCGAGGGTGAAGTGGTTAATGTGATTTCTCAGTGGATTTTTTTAAATGCTGCCTACAGTTTTTATAGGTAGGAAATGGTTTGAATCCATGACAGCTGTTTTTTTTTTCTGTTTGTGTGCCATTTCAGAGATTTCTTTTCATGTCCTGTCCTGGTGACCATGTTGTGGCAAAAAGTGTGCATAAATCTCCGATGGGCACATCAACAACACACGACTACGTAATATAACCTGCAGTTAAACACAACTACACACTGTCACATAGTGTTACACACAACCGTAAGTTATGTTTCACGTTGTTATGTGCAAGTACAAGGAGTTATTCGTAACTGCACACAAAACTACACAAAGATAACTCAAGTTAGTTCTTTCTTAGTCCACCTTTTGTGTATCCACAACAACTACACGGGTAGCCTCTAAATACGTGTGAAAAACGGTGTTGTACCAGTGGTCCTGTCCTGTACTTTTCTTTAGAGACTTTACCGTGTGTTTGTCTTTTTTTTTTGTCGACAGTACC
>BLSH010521094.1:352802-363981 GCA_018402905.1 Glandirana rugosa
GAGAGTGAGGGGGATGGAGAGAGGGTAGGAGGGGGAGAGAGGAGGGGAGGGGAGAGAGAGACGGAGGGGAGAGAGAGGGGGAGGGGAGAGAGAGAGGGTGGGAGAAAGAGAGAGAGGAGGAGATGGGGAGAGAAAGAGAGAGAGGAGAGGGGGTAGAGAAAGAGAGAGAGGAGGGGGAGGAGAGAGGGGGAGGATGGGAGAGAGGTAGGGGGAGTGAGAGAAAGAGAGCGGTTGGAGAGAGAGGGATGGGGGAAGAGAGAGAAGGAAAAGACAGAGGGGGAGAGAGAGAGAGAGAGAGAGAGATGGGGGAGAAAGAGGAGTGGAGAGAGGGATGGAGGAGGGGGAGAAAGAGGGAGAGAGGTGGGAGGGAGAGAGAAGTAAATGGGGGGAGAGAGGGTGGGTGGGAGAGGGGTGGAAGATGGGGGGATAGAGAGAAAAGGGCGGAAGTGTTCTGTGCTCCTATGTGTGATTCACTTTGTATTTTATCAGTGAATGCAAATCATTTTCTGATTGCATGAGGGGGAAGAATGATGTCACTGCCCACCTCTCCGCCTTTTCCTATCAGAGAATGCATCACATTCATTGAGCAGTTGAAAAACATTCTCTGAATGGCACCCGTGCCAAGCGAGTGACTTCCTGTGTTCAGGATTCAGAAGGGAAGCCACTCAACATATGATGTAGTGGAGATCGCTGGAGTAGCAGTGCCTACTACAGTGACTTTCAGTTTTTAACCGGTTCCTGGCCGTCTCGCGTACTTTTACTGCTGCAGAGTGTCAGCGTCCCGCGAATCGCCGACTTTAAACGGTGGATTGCGTATGCGCGGCTAGCAGCTAGCTCTCGTGCCCTCTGCACTCTGCAGGAGTGTGCCCACGGCTCGGGTAGACCCGATGTCCGCCGGTGAGCCGCGATTGCATGCCACATATAAAAAACGGGGAACCGCCAATGCAAACACGGCGGTTCCCCTCACTGTCAGGCAGCATCTAAGAGATCTACTGATCCCTGTCACTGGGATCAGTTAAATCTGTTATGCCCCAGGGAACACAGTTAACCCCTAGCGTGCCCCCCCTTCACTGCCAATGACATGTATACAGTAATCAGTGGATATTTAAATTACTGATTACTGTAAAAATGTCATTGGTCCCAAAAACGTGTCAAAAATGTCCGACATGTCCGCCCCAATATAAAAGTCTTGATAAAAAGCTCAGATCGCCACCATTACCAGTAAAAATAAAAACTAATTGTAAAAACGCCAGAAATTAATTCTCATGGTTTGTAAATGCAACTTTTGCGCAAACCAATCAATAAACGCAGATTGCGTTTTTTTTTTTTATCAAAAATATGAGGAAGAATATAAATTGGTAAAAACCAATGAATACATTTGTTTTTTTAGATATTTTATTTGGATTTGTATTTTAGCAAAAAGTAAGAAATATTGTTTTTTTGTGCAAAATTGACGCTCTTTTTTTGTTTATAGTGGTGATCAGAAATGATGTAGAGGGGATCAAATACCACCAAAACAAAGCTCTATTTGTGGGAGAAAAAGGACGCAAATTTTGTTTTGGTTTAATGTCGCACGACCACGCAATTGTCAGTTAAAGCGGCGCAGTGCCGAATCACAAAAAGTGCTTTGGTCCTAACATGGGAAATCCTTCCCGGGCTGAAGTGGTTAAAGGGATCCCACCAGTATCGTATATGTACAGCCAGACCAATGTACCTATGTAAAAATAGTGTGTAGAGTATTGAAATCATGCGTTGGAAACTTCTTTTATGTAGAGGATAGCTGTACTTTCATGGAGGAGTATGGGAGTATAAACACGAACTAGATACAAACAAGTGCATATAAAAGAGATAGACCATACATCGTGTTATATCATAGAATACATTCACTATACACTATTATACTGTAGTGCCACCTGCTGGTTTATATATATATATATATATATATATATATATATACAATACACAGTACATTACATGCTGTTGCTTTTTCCTACACCCCTTCTCAACAGCATGTGCTTTCTCAAATTATATTCAGCCTCTTCTGGCAATAACTTTGACATTCCTTCAACAAAGGCTTGAGGCTTGAGTGCATCGGCAGTCATCTCCTCTGATGGGCAGTACTGAATGTCAATAACACCTTGCTCTTGATTATCCCTTGGTAGGTGATACTTGACATTGATGTGTTTGGTCCTAGGATTGACCCTTTCTGATTGCGTGAGTTTTATACGTCCCTGGTTGTCTTCAAAAATGAGAATTGGTTTTGACATGTCTATCCCAATGTCCACAAAAAGTTGACAAATCGCTTCTTGACATGCGTGTGCTGCTGCAATGTACTCTGCTTCAGTTGAACATAGAGCGACAGTAAACTTTAAAGTGCAGCGCTATATGAATATTCAAAAGTGAACAGTATATGAAAACATAAATTAGAAATGAAGGGGTAGACAGGATGTTAGCCCAGTCAGCCCAATACAGTGAATGCACCTGATACAGGTAATAATGAGCCCATTACTGTGAACATAGAAATATAAACCATAAATAATAAATAATGAATCTGTATTCAAAAGTGATGATAAAAGTTGATATGCAGTCCTTCACCATATGCAACACCAAATGAAGTGACTTGTACTTCCAGTAAGCTGTAATACACCAGCATGCACTGTGCACCTTCACCATTAATAATGGGTACTCTTACCAGACGTAAGAAGTATAAACGCATAGATATTAATTATCCAAGGCAATCCAGTGAACATCAACGTCAGCACATCAACTACCGCGTCCCAGTATCCGGCCACACTTCAGAGCTGCACACTCCACAGATAGATCTCCCGTTGTAGATGAAAAACACCAGCCAAAATCCCAGCGTGCCTCAGTAGGAATATATAAAAACACTCCACATAGCGTAATACTGTTGACCAGTAGGGTTTATTAAAAAGACTTACACTTACATGGTAAAATCCGTAAATAGGCAAATTGGAATTCAAATCAAATAAAAGAAGAGCGTAGTGCTAGACAAGCAGGTCAGCCTCAGCTGACGCGTTTCATCCGCTAGGACTTCAACAGGGGTATGGGCGACCTGCTCTCACCACGCTCTATTTATAATTAAAATATCCTCAATTCTTGGGGGGGGGGCGCACCCAGACTCCTCCCTGGGCGTGAGTTGTAAACCTCACTTCCGGTTTGACCATCAAAGATGCTCATTGGTAGGGATGTCTGGGCGGGGACCTCCAAACGTAAACAAAACACATATATGCATATTGAACTGTATTACATCCGATCACAATCACAGTTACATATGGACCTTTAAAATAGAACAGACAATAATTAATAGTATATAAAATGCTTGTCAGCAATGTAACCTCCGATTAGTGTAATCAGTGTAGGTATTTCAAGTTAGACTAATATTACTTACTAGCCTATAAGGTGCTTGTCAGCAGGGAAAAAAACATCCGCAAATAGCATGCATGCACCGGCTTGTCGCATAGCGATGACATCATCACCAACGAGCAAAGCCATCCATTGCAAAATCGGCCTAGAATGGCAGCAAACCGGAAATGGAAATGACGCCATAGAGTGGCGTTAACCCGCAACCAGAAGTGGCGCCACAGGCTGAGATTTAGATAGTGGAGATGTGACCCGGACACATCTCAAAAAAATATCAACTCCGGGTTAAAAGCAAAAGTTATCCCAAGTGTCAGTCGGGATAGGACACCTGGGCATGAAATGAAGGTATTTTCATATAAATGTACAGATCATTGAGCAATTCAATCACGCAAACTAGCGGATGTAAAGCCAGGGACTATAAGCTTGCGTCTCATGGTTACGTTACTCCCGCCCTCTTTTGTGGTAGGATGACCTTCGAAAAAATATCCAGCTGTAGATCAAAAATCAATAGCTATAAGGGAGGACACTCTGTAAATGGGAAAAAATGAGAAAAATATATAAGATAAAGGTAAATAAAAAGATGTGAAGTTGTCGTTGGAACATAGAGCGACAGTTACTTGCTTTTGACTAGACCAACTTGCGTTCCAGTCATGCTGACAGACTTCGCTGCATAATATGCCCACTGCTACGGTTATGTCTGGTCTTGTCACAGTGGTAATATATAGCAGCTTACCGATTGCTCTGCGATATATCCCAGGATGTTGGCTCAAATATGCTGTGTGTTTTGATAGTAAATGACAGCTTCCGGGGTGGTATACCCTTTGTAGTCTGGGTGGATCTTCTGACTTCAGGCAGTTCATCAGGATCTAGTGGGGAACTTGATTTAGGCATTGTGAGTTCCACCTCTTGTTATGACTCCTGCACAGGTTCACTTTAATCAACCTTTTCTTCTGGTTTGTTGGGCATATTCACTTCACAGCTTTCAGGGATCGGTGTTTCTGGTGATGGGTTCTCATGAAAATAAACAATATGGCTTATTGTCACTTTGTCAGTCTTTGGGTGTAGGATCCTGTAACCCTTAATTTGCTCACTGGAGCCTACTAGAATGCCCTCTATGGCTCTGTTCTCCAGCTTGGATCGCTTTTCACTTGAAATATAGGCGTATGCTTTACATCCAAACACTCTGATGTGCCTTATGCTAGGCTTTGATCCATGCCACATTTCGAATGGAGTAATTTACATGACTCTTGAGGGTAGTCTGTTCTGTAGGTAGGTTGCGGTCTTGACTGCTTCTCCCAAATACTTGTGAGGTAGGTTGGCATCAGACGACATGCATCTGGCCATTTCTATAAGAGTGCGATTTTTCCTTTCTGCTACACCATTTTGTTCAGGAGTGTATGGTGTGGTTGTCTGGTGTACTATTCCTTGTCTCTTCAGATACGAGGCCACTTCTTTGCTTATGTATTCTCCACCTTTGTCGGTCCGTATTATTTCTGGTTTGCATTGGAATTTATTGCTAGACATGGCGACAAACTCTTGAAGTTTCTCTAATGTTTCATCCTTGTGTTTCAACAGATAAGTAGTTGTGTACCTGGACTAGTCATCAATGAAAGTCAGTAGATATCTGTTCCCGTCTGACATGGGAGTTTTCATACATCACTGTGTTTGAGCTGCAGGGGGTGAGTGGCTTTTGTTTGAGACGCCTGTGGAAGGGGAGCACGTGTGGATTTTGCTTCAATACAGCACTTGCATTTCATGAGCACTTTGCAAGGTACTATTGACAAATTTTCTGATAAGCCTCTCTTTATAATGTCCTGCATAGCTTCTGGACTTCTGTGCCCCAGCCGTCTGTGCCATAAGTGAATACATTTGCTGTGTATATCATTAGGGACTATATTGGCTTGCTGGTCTGTGGTGATGAACCTGTATAGGTGATCATCCAGTTTTCATTTGGCAAGGAATTGCTTATTATTGTAAATTGTGCATTCATCACCCTGGATCTTAAAGAACTATGGTCAAAATGATATAATCAATATGTTATGTACCTATACAGTCTGTTAAACATCTCACTGGTTGTTTTGCAAAAGCAGCAAGGATGTTGAGATATCTACCTTGTCCCCTGCTCTCATGTGCACTTCCTTTAATGAGGAGACAACTTTACTTCCTGGTTTTTGAATTGCCTGTTCCTGTCCTGCCTTTGCCTGCTCTAGCTCCTAGCTTGGCTTCTGTTCTGCCAGTTTACAAATTACCAAAGGAGAGCAGGCAGAGAGAAGCACACAAATTAATAGAAAAATCTGTGCGGGAACTCTATGTCAGTGCTGGGGTGAGTGCTCTCTATCTCATTGCTGGTGTCAGTGCTCTCTATCTCAGTGCTGGTGTCCGTGCTCTCTACCTCGGTGCTGGTGTTGGTGCTCTCTATCTCGGTGCTGGTGTCAGTTCTCTCTATCTCAGTGCTGGTGTCAGTGCTCTCTATCTCAGTGCTGGTGTCGGTGCTCTCTATCTCGGTGCTGGTGTCAGTTCTCTCTATCTCAGTGCTGGTGTCAGTGCTCTCTATCTCAGTGCTGGTGTCAGTGCTCTCTATCTCGGTGATGGTGTCAGTGCTCTCTATGTCAGTGCTGGGGTGAGTGCTCTCTATCTTGGTGCTGGTGTCAGTGCTTTCTATCTCAGTGCTGGTGTCAGTGCTCTCTATCTCAGTGCTGGTGTCAGTGATCTCTATCTTGGTGCTGGTGTCAGTGCTCTCTATCTCAGTGCTGGTGTCAGTGCTCTATATCACAGTGCTGGTGGTCTCTATCTCATTGTTGCGCTCAGTGACCTCTCTCTCTCTCAATGCTGTACTCAGAGCCCCTTGAACTCAGCCTCCTAGAAGAGAAGGGGCTTTTGAGTTTAAACACCTTGGACGTCTCGTCATCCCCGTTGGGCAGCAGTAGATCTCCCCGGGACTCCCCATAGGGGAAGAGCTCCTGGCGGGACACAGCAGCGGAAAAGCCAATCAACAGGCAGTGCCAGCGCAGAATGGCTGAAGGTCAGCCCTGGACTGGGACCTTCCAACCCTCCACAGTGGAGCCCTGCATAGGCGGGGGTGAGGGCAGGGCGGAGGGAGGGAAGACTGAGTTGTCCTGACTGTTTGTGACACTAATAACCAGGAGGAGGGGGGTGGAGGGGATGGGGCCGGTGGGGGATATTAAGGCCACTGTGACTGAGGGAGGCTGGATGCTGGAGGAGCAGGGATGGGGGGCCTGGCTCTCTCCCATGCTGGTGGTTGCTGTATGCAGAAGGGGTTTGCAGCATATTGTCCCTCCCTGTAGCTGGAGCCCCTTATCCCCTCGCCCTGATTGACTGCCCCAAAGAGGGGTGGCCTGGACACCTCTTCTCTCCTACCTCCCCCTTCCTTCTGTTCCATCCAGCCCTGGTGAGGCCTCCTCCCCAGGACCCTCCTCTTCCCCTCCTCACCACTGCTTACCAGAAGCCGGGCTGCCTCCCCCAGGTGTGCTTGGACCGCTCCGCAGAGCACTCCAGGGGGGGGGGGGGGGGGTTGGCGAGGGAGTGGCTCTGGTGCAGTTCGAATATTCAATTGTATTATTATTTTGCTTCGGGTGCTGGAAGGAGTCTCCTCTCCTTCTCCTCCTCCCCTGGACAACACAGAGCTGGCCCCACCTCCTCCCCAAGACCATGGGGCTCGCAGGCAGCATTACTCCTCAGCAGGCCGAAGCACAGAACCACAGTGCTCTTTTTGGTTCTGAATACCCAGAGGCGGCTCTTCAATTAAGCAAATTAGGCCCCTGTGAGTGAGAGGCCTTAGACGACCGCCTAATTTGCCTAATTAAAGAGCCGCCTCTTGCTCTAGACCCCGCCCTCATTTTGACCCCCCACACTTTTCATAAGCCACACCCCTTATAGAATCCACCCACTATGCCCCCTGTGTTCCACTTGCTTCCACCCATAGTGTCAGGAGTATATAGCTCGGCATCAAAAGACAGCGTATACAGCTCAGCATCACAGGACAGAGTATACAGCTCAGCATCACAGGACAGAGTATAAAGCTCAGCCTCACAGATGAGGGTATATAGGCCAGCATCACAGGTAGTGTATAAAGCACAGCATCACAGGTAATGTATATAGCTCAGCATCATAGGTAGTATATATAGCTCAGCATCACAGGTAGTGTATATAGCCCAGCGTCACAAGTAGTGTATATAGCCCAGCGTCACAGGTAGTGTATATAGCACAGCGTCACAGGGGGTATATAGCCCAGCATCACAGGTGGTATATAGCCCAGCACCACAAGTGGTATATAACACAGTGTCACAGGTGGTATATGTTGCAGCTTCACATGTGGTATATAGCCCAGCATTACAGGTGGTATATAGCACAGCATCACAGGTGGTATATAGCCCAGCATCACAGGTGGTATATAGCCCAGCATTACAGGTGGTATATAGTATGGTGACACAGGTGGTATATATCACAGCGTCGCAGGTGGTATACATTGCAGCATCACATGTGGTATATAGCCCAGCATCACAGGTGGTATAAAGCCCAGCATCACGGGTGGTATATAGCATAGCATCACAGGTGGGATATATCACTGTATCACAGGTGGGATATATCACAGCATCAAAGGTGGGATATATCACAGCATCACAGGTGTCACAGCATCACACAGCACCCTCCCACCTGGGGTCCACAGCACTGATAGCACTCACCCACCACCCCCCACCTGTGGGGGGCTCACGGCACAATCCCTCCCCCCGGGGCTCGGCACACAGATGGCACATCCCCGTCTGCTCTTACCACCAGGCTGTGTCCTCTCCTCACACAGACATCCTGTGTAGCAGCAGTGGCGCCGGCGGCTCCATTCCAGCATGTGTCTCCTCAGCTGGTGCCTCCTCCTAAGCACCAGGCGATCCCATAGGATCGCCTGGCAGTTTAGCCAATCGCGAGACAGCTCTCACAACCTGCCTCCTGATTGGCGGGGAGGCACTGCAGTGTGAAAATAGCAAGAATTCATTCGCTATGGTCACACAGTTGGGAGCCCACCCAATTTTGAAGCCTATTAGAGCCTCCAGCTCTAATCAGGTGCTTAAAAAAAAACACCTCCTCCTGCTCCCACCATAGGAATCCATGTGTCTGTGTCCTGAAAGGGGCTGGGTGCATGGATAGGGGGAAGCGGCAGGGATGGGGGGGTGGAGCCTGTGCGCCCTCAATGCACGGGCTGCCCCTGGTCTGGTTATACCTTTGCTGGCTATCAGGAGTGCAGACTGACACATAGTTAAAATGAGAACTCAAAAAACAAGGCCGCACTGCACTGAGGGATGTGGCTTGAGGACAGGGATTGTGTCAACAGCCAGCTACACACAATAAACTTACCAGTGGAATTTCTGTAGAGTATGACCTGAATTTGCTATACATGCCAAGCTAGATGAGCTCCTGAGACCTTTACCTGGAGCAGGGGACTTCCCCAGGGGCTGTTTTAGGAGCTTGGAGCACTGCAGTCTTATTTTTAGCATTTTACATAGTAATAATAGTCATAGAAGTAACAGTGTAACTTTAGGACAAGTCCAGTAAGGAGACAGTAATTAGCACCCCCTACCCACTGTTCTGTGCAAAACCATAATTAGTTATCATAAATATGTAGGGATTCCCCCGATCTCCAAAGGCCTAATGATGACCTTCAGAGTCAGGGACAGCTGATATTCCTCCTCAAACTGTAGAGCAACTTCCAGTGGAACTGACACAGCCAACTGAGCACAGCTACTGTATGTGTTCCACTTCAAAAAATTTTAACATTCAGCAGTCAGATAGCATTAACAATAGTACCAAGGGTCAGCCAATTGAATAGGTTTACCTGTTGATCCAATAGTGGTGATGTAGTGTTGCACATCCGCTTGGTTGGGTCTGCGAATAACAACACTGAGCAGATATAGCGACCGTAGTCCCAAGTTTGGAGAATGTTAGTGTATTTACCAGTGAATCTAGGTGACAGTTTCTTTAGATCATAGTGAATAGGGATTTTCAAGTATTTCCGAATAGCAACATCAACCCACTGCGCTCGCTTACTTTGGATTTCAGTTTCCAGGCTTTCTTTCAGGCACATATGGGTACTGATAGCCATATTCCTCTGCTACTTTCTGCATAACAATCCTTTGCAATTTTGATAGTCTCTGCAAAAGTCTGGGATCCCCATATCCAGGTAGGACCTGTGTATCTGGTGCACATTTGACCCGATACCCAGCAATCACTTCTGGAAGGTTTAGTGGACGAAGGGGGCATTGGCCCCAGAACTTTAGGGTTTCTCACCCAATATGCCCACTGCTCTTCTTCCAATGAATTGGCGAGACAGAATTGGATTCAGTAGAACATTCTTCAGCTGGGAGCAGGTTAAGTTTTAAACTGGTAGTAGCAGACGTTCCGCACTCCCCTCTCTTAATGGCCAAAGGTTGCACAGTCCCCACAGGCACACTGCCTTCGCTCACATCAGGCTTACCAGGTCTGGTTGTCTTCTCCCCAGGAGGTTCCATCATCAGGGAATGCAGGTGGGCCCGACTGCAGCCCTATGAGATAACCGGGACTCCTGACTTTGGAGCAGCTACAACAGTTGAAGGAGCAGCCACTTCAGTAAGCCGAGCTACAGCAGCAGGGTTTTCAGTAGCTCCTGAGCTGCACTGGCGACATATTTGTCCCAATAGTACACGTGGGGGTAGGGCTTGAGGAACGACCTCTAGTAGTGATTCTCCGCAGTGCCCGCAAGTAATCCAGGGCCGAACACTCGTAGCTAGGCTGGAACACTTTGCACATAAAAGCCCGATCGTTTCATAGCCTCCCACTGTGTAAAGGGTGAGGCTACCTTTTGGTACATGCCGCACTCCGGTATCAGTAAGGACATCTTTCTGTCCACTCAGGCTAGGACCGATTCCCAGAACACACACTTTCCAATCCGCCATGGAAACTCCAAACTGCGCCATCTTCTCCACCAAATAGCAGTATCACAACACTTGGGTGAGCAATGGCGGTTGGCACAACAGCATCTCCTTCTCCTCCTCTACAGTGCGACAACTCCTCCCCCTGCCAAGGGAGTGGTTCACATGCTCTACAGGAACTTTAGCGCCTGCCTCTTTTCTCCAGCATCGCGCCAAAACTTTTCTGGAGTCTGCCTCAACCCCTGCAGCACTGGTGTAAAGTGACAAACAACCAGTGAGTAAATTGGTTAGAGTTATTGTGGCACTTTTAAGGTGCATATAAACAACACTTGAAGTAAAAAATTATAAATGTTATTTTACATTAAGATTTCTACATAAAATCAATGGGTGTAGACAATGAATATGCTACAATATCATATTTTATGTAAGAAAATTGATGCCCTCACTCAACATGTTTCGCTGCCTTAAACACACATCTTCTTCAGGAGTATGCACATCAATCTGACAATTAGTAGCAGCAGTTAACACCCATGCACGATTGGTCTGGACAGCATTATAGGCAGCCACAGAGGGAGTAAGCGGTCCAATTTTATACTATAACATCGTATAAGTAACAGATGTGGGTAACTAAAATACATCTTTAGAATTACATTTTATTGTAAATATTAAAAAATGAAGTTCACAACAAATATACGTGGAATTTTCACGGTGTTATTGAGATTGGTTAAATGAGTGACCAACAAACAGTGAAATGTGGTCACGACGTCCCCAACTCCGTCTGAGGTCTTTTCAAAACCGCGCTACGACCTCTTTTCTCCGTCCGCGATTTCAAGGACATCTCGTACACTTGGTGAGGGAACCGTCCCCCTCCTCAACAGCGT
>BLSH010521094.1:376181-386573 GCA_018402905.1 Glandirana rugosa
CGCGCCTTTGTACTTGTCGGCTTGCGTATACGCGGATGCGCGTGCAATCGGTAATTGGTGAATGGTTGGCCTTCCAAAACGTCGAAATCCTGGTCTCGTGAAAAACGCTAAGCCGCGACGCAGCGAAACTGACTGTTAACGCGCCAGCACGCTGCAACATGGGTTTGTTTTAAACGCAGGAAAAAAGGGGGGTTTTTCTAGAAAGAAAACCACCATAAACTAGCGGAGACGCAGTAAAGAATAACGGCGATATTTGTTTTCTTCTCGCTGGTAAAACGTTTTTTTGGGTTTAAAGAATGCAACGTCGCACGACCGCGCAATTGTCAGTCAAAGCGACGCAGCGCCGAATCGCAAAAAGTGCTCTGGTCCTAAAGCTGCAAAACCTTCCGGTTGGTAAGTGGTTAATGGCTAACGTGCGCGTAGGCGCATATGCGTTCGGCTGTTCATGTTTCCGCGCATGTGCATAGGCATTTGCCTATGCATGGGAACACGGACACCTGTAGCTGTGAACAAAGACGCATTACTGCCGCCGAAACTCGTTCGTTGTTGACTGCCATTGCCACGATGGAATGAAAACACTTTATTATCTGATCCCCAATAGTGCCGGCTCATCTTTTGCTTTGATTTTACGGACACCTGTAGGAGCGCATCTGCCCATGCGTATTTGCCCTTGCCTCGGAACTTCAGCTGTGCTATGGCCAGCACGTCCCTGACACCTGCCTCTAGACACCAAGAAACCCTTCCTCCATTACCATTAGTAACCATCACTTTTCGTCCACCAGCAGCACAATCTGCTTGAAGCCCTGCGTATACTTGCAGAATTCTAGTATCCAAACCCAAACAGAAACAATACTGTCAACTCCTGCTGCAACCATTTTTCTGTCAGATCCTGTGCCAGTTCCTGGCTCCAGGCCTGCTACTCCAGCCCAGCCTGTTCTGGGGACTGCTGCTCCCATTCAGTCCGCGTCCATGCCTGCTGATCCGGTCCAGTCTGCCTTAATGCCTTCTGATCCGGTCCAATCTGCTGCATACCTGTTGATCTAATCTAGTCCTCCTGCCTTCTGATCTGGTCCAGTTTACCTCCATGCCTGCTAATCTAGTCCAGTCCGCTTCCATGCCTGAGGATTTGGTCTAGTCCACCTTCATGCTCACTGATCTAGTCCAGTCCACCTCCATGCCTGCTGATCTAGTCCAGTCACCTCCAAGCCTGCTGATCCAAGCCATTGCGCCTCTATGCCTCCTAAACCAATCTGATCAGCCTCCATGCCTGCAGATCTGGTCCAGCCTGCCTCCATGCCAGTCAATCTGGTCCAGTCTGCCTGCATGCCAGTCGTTCTGGTCCAGACAATGCCAGCTGCTTGAGTCTTGCCTGCCACTGCATCAACTATGGGTCAGTCTGCTCCTGCCTTACCTCTGACTACTGCCTTTTTATATTCCGGACTCTTAATTACTTTACCGCAATAATACTTGCTCAAGCCTGTCTAAAAAGTTCTATCCATCCTTGGGTAGACTGACTCAATCGGCCAAGTGAGGTCCTTGACTTTTGCTCACTATGCACCACGCCCTTGTTCCAGCCTGACTCCGCTAATATTTCACCTGCTGTCCAGTCTGACTCTACTAATCCTTGACCTGCTACACAGTTTGCCTCCATTGATCCTTTGCCTGCTATTTAACCTGACTTTGATGATCCTCTGTCCGATGCCCAGCCTACATTTGATGATGCTCCGGTGCCTACTGTGCAGGCTGCATTTTATGCTCCGGTGCCTGCTGCCCAGCCTGCTTCTGATGTTGCGGTGCCTGCTGCCCAGCCTGCCTCTGATGCACTTGTGCATGCTGCCCAGCCTGGTCTGGTGCCAGCTGCCCAGCCTGCCTTTGATGCTTCATTGCCTGCTGCTGTGCTTGCCTCTGATGCTCTGGTAAATGTTTCCCAGCCAACCTTTTATGCTCTAGTGCCTGCTGCCCAGCCTGTCTCTGACTATTGGTGCCTGCTGCCTAGCCTGCCTCTGATGATTCGATGACTGCTGCTAAGGCTGCCTTTGATGGTCCAGAGACCACTGCCCAGCCTGTCTCTGGAACAAGAGTTAAGATCTCATCAGCTGTTGGGTCTAATGACCCTGCATCCCTGCGTTTGTTGCATATCTGGCATGGGTTTGCTATTTGGTACAAGATTCCTCTTGCCTGCTGCATTTGGTTCTGTTGTGCCAAAGCCTGGTGGACCAGACACCCATTCTGAATTAGATTACTGTGCTTGCTATTTAAACCCCAGTAGTAGAGGTATTTTGGGAAGAGCAGAGTTCCATTTTAACCTTGTCCTGACCTAGGCATAATCTCTGGAACTACAGGTGTGTTAGGAGACCCGGATATGGTAACCAGTGCCTTGGAATGACCTGGGTGGCTGTTAAAATGCAACACAGTTGCAACCAGTCTAGTAACTCAGATGTGGAGAGTCCAATTACGATCGAACAACTTGGCTTCAGGGTATGTGTTAGGGCTCATTAGCAGATGGCCCATGGGATCCCAGCATTTGGATATTTCCAGCCTTGTGGAACTGCAAGCTCCAAGTGTTGCACCTCCTAAAGGATCTAATATTCAGGGCACCCAGCCACCTTCTAGACCCCAGTGGCAGAGTACCCAGGCCGAAGAAAACCAGGAAAGTGGTCAGACACTGATGATGGGTTACCTGCTTTTTAGACTTCTTTAGCATAAGAGCCACTCACATGGACTTTTAGGGTTGAGGGAAAGTGGAGGGTTCAGAAGACACTCCACGGGGGGAACTGTCAGCTCTTTGATCACCATCTTCCAGCAGCCAGCAGATCCAAGTAATTAGGCTCCACCTGATGCTGACTGCTGGAATGGTATATAACCCCTTCCTTAACTATTATCTGTGCCTCAGTGTTCTGTCTGTGAGCTGCTTCTCTGCTGATCCTGTATCATGTGCCTTGTATCCTGTACCCTGCATCCAGTAACCTGAACCTTGCATTCAGTACCCTGTATCCTTTTACCCCCATCTCTGCTCCCCTTGTTCCCAGTCCGAGTCCTGATTTTGCCTTGTTCATATGAGCTTCCATCCATTTTTGAACAGTTATATTGGCAGTTATAAGGAGGATACCCCTTGTAGTACTTGGTACTCAACCTATAAATGCTAGCTGCGCTCAATATTTTCCTAAAAGTGCTTCAAAATGTTACGTGCTACTCCTTTAGCTGGTATATATATGTGCATACATCTTAATACTTAAAATACTATAAATCAATAAAATCAGTACAATCAATGCTTAATCTATCAAACATTATTGCTTATATCCATCAATAAAATCAATTAAATTTTATGGTAATGTTCAAAGACATCCTATGTCCTCCTTATTATATTAGATTGGAAGCAAAAAAGTTTTAAAGTTCTTTCTCCAGAAATTCACTGCTATGGAGACTCTAAGTTCTTCAAATGGTTAATCCTATATTCAAAGGGTTAAGGCAGGAACCAGTCCTAGGACCAACGCTGTTTCTCCAAACTGCTCCATTCCTTGCTGAAGCCCCTATGGATTCCCCACTTAACTATAATCTTTATGCGCCTCTGTACCCTCTGGGGGTGAATTGACTTCCCTTCAGGTCTCTCCACTGTCTTCCTATTCAGCCTCAATGTTAGGTGTCCTCACCTGCTGTGTCTCATTAAGCATGTAAAAATACAAAGGAGAGCTCCATAGTGTAAAACGTTACTTTATTTACACGCCCCCTTCCCCTAAAAACGAATGCTTACATCAGGTAAAATTCAATAGCGCATTGTTCATCATCAAGCAGCTTTACATCACTGTATCCCTCCTCTGTGCTTTGCGTTTGATCTCTCTGCGATTCAAAGATTGGGGTTGGGATGTGGGTAGAATGCTGTATGGTCTGTATGATCGTAGCCGTGTGGTCACGTCCAGACGCGTTTCGTCATTCCGTCTTTCTCAATGGGCGTGGCCACATGTCACGGCTCCTATCTCTTTATACTGCTGTTCTGAGAGTATTTGCCGTCAGCTGTGGATGTGGGTGATTTCTAACTAGCGGTTGCTCTCTTTCTGCCGATACTAATTGCTCATTTTTAATCTCTGCCATTTATTGACATTACTCCTTAGTTGGGTCTTATGTATTTGACCTTATTCTACATATTATGTATCGGTCTATTCCCGGCATCCGCTTGCTCTGCTTTTACATTGTTTCTTTACACTCCGCAATGTCACAAATACTTGCTACTTTGGCTGCTTACAATATGCTGATTGTTATATCTACCATTTACCTACCGATCGCTCATCTTTTGATTGTTTGCAAATTGTATCATATATGGCCTTCACTTTATTTGTACTCATAATTTTTGACAGGCATATATAATACTAAGGCACTGCTTTTAGATTAACATTTGTATCTATATTACTAAACTTTTTATGCAATTCTGCCATTTACCTGCCGATCTTACATTTTCTGATCATTTTTGAATCGTGACATACATCTCTTGTAACTGCTTTTGTATTTGTATATTAAATAGCTGTTTACTGTGCTGAATGTTGCATCTGCCTTTTTCCAACCAATCTCTCATTATTCTGATCTTTTGTAAGTTGTATAATGTATGCTCTTCCCTTATCGTTATAATTATTTTTGTCCCTCTTATTCTAATTTTAATTGTTATGCATATTGACACCTGCATTCTATAAATTATTGCTACTTATATGTTTCTCAATGATATATGCTTTTATTTGTTATGTAACATTCACTCTTTTTTGCGTACTGCGTTTTTTGTTTTATTTTAGTTATATCTGCTCTTATAAAGATATACCTAATTGAAGGTATTTCAAATTATTTATGACATAAGTGCTGGTCCACTTTCTTCATCTTGGTCCCTATTTTTTGGAGAATTACTTTTTTTATGGAGAATTACTTTTTTTATAAAACTGCTTTTTTGGAATGCTTTTTACATTATGAACTCCCTTCCACTTCAATTTATTAATCTGTTGATGATAATTTTATATGTTCTTATATTGTTAATTATTGTCCTACTGTACCCCTCAGTAGTCACTCAGAAAACTATTGACGTCCAGTTCTATGTTTAAACCCTTAGGATGTAAAGAATTGGTGAGGTATATCCAGCGAGTTTCGCTTTTTGATATTTCTCGCACCAGATTTGCTCCCCTCCATGGGGCTTGTATTCTGTCTTTACCCCAAAATTTGCTGGTGTCTCTGTTGTGTTTTTGCTTGAAATGCAGCGAGACACTTGATCTTTGTACCCCTTTTTTATATTTTCTATGTGCTCGAATATCCTTTTGCTGAGTTTTCTTTTTGTTCGCCGATGTACATTAGCCCGCATGGGCATTCAAGAACATATATTACATGTGTCGACTGGCATGTGATGCATTCATTTATCGAGAATTTCTTTCCATTGGCTGTGGATGTAAGTTCTGTAAGTCCTCTAAGATGCGTTTTCTGCATGCAAAAAAGCCCTGTTTTTCCCAGAACATTTTATGCTTAGTGGGTGGGTCTAATACTTTCTTCACTACCCTATCACCAAATGATTCATTCTTTCTGTATATAAAAACAGGTGCTTCTGGTAGGTTTTTATTTAAAGTCTTGTCCATTTTGAGTGTCTGTAAAATATCTTCTCTACTTCTTTGTATTGCTCATGGTACTCGGAAATGAATCCCCACTCATGTTTGGCTGAGTCTGGTTTAGTTTTATCTTTCAGACTATCTTCCTGCATATCCTTTTTGATTTCAATCCTTATTTTTTCCAGTTGATCGGTGTTATATCCCTTTTCTTGGAATCTTTTCTATATAATTTGTAACTGGGTTTCATAGTCATCATCTGAGGTGCAATTCCTTCTTATTCTTGTGGATTGTCCTTTCGGGATATTTTGCAGCCACCTTGAATGATGGCCACTGCTGGTTGGTAAGTATCCGTTTCTATCCGTAGGTTTGAAAAACGCCTTTGTCTCCAAGTGATCTCCTATCCTCATGATGGTTAGATCCAGATAGTTGACCTGCTCTTAATTCCAATGGAAGTCCAAAATTATGTACTGGTTGTTAGAATTCAATTCTTGTGCATATTCCTTGAGTGTGGTCTCCGTGCCCGCCCATATGAGAAGAACAAGTCATCTATGAATCTTTTATAGGACATTTGTTCCTTTGTTTTTTCCAAAGATGGCTTTATCCTCCCTATCCTTATTGGCTCATGAAAAGGTTCGCTCCCAGACTTGGAGTGAACTTGGCTCCCATGGCTACGCCTCGTTTTTGTGTATAAAATTGTCCATTGTACCAGGAATAGTTGTGTGAGAGACAATATTCTAGCATCACTTTTAGGAATCTTTTTTTTTGTGTCTCTGGCAAGTCTTCTCTCTGGCTCATTGCCCAATTTAGGGCTAATAGAGCATCTTCATGTTGGATCACCGTATATAAGGATGCTGCGTCTGCGGTGACCAAAAGGATTTGTTGGTCTCCCTGGACATCGACGCGTATTTACACATGCCCATATGTGTACACCACCAGCACTTCCTGCGCTTTGCGGTGGGGGATCTCCACTACCAGTTTGTGGCCCTTCCGTTCGGTCTGGCCTCAGCCCCTCGAGTCTTCACCAAGCTCCTGGCCCCGGTGCTGGCTCTGCTGAGGCAGAGGGGCATAGCGGTAGTGGCATATCTCGACGATCTCCTGCCCCCGCCTTGTCGGAAAGTCTGAACATCACCCTTGGTTTCCTGCTGGACTTCGGCTGGGTGATCAACCTTCCGAAGTCGATGCTGGTCCCATCGCGCTGGTTGGAATACTTGGGCTTGGTCCTGGATACGGAGCGGGTGAATGTGTTTCTCCCTGCCGCCAAGGTCTTGACTCTCCAGGGGGCGGTGCGGGCCCTGCTGTCTCAGCGGAGGTCCTCTCTCAGGTTTTGCATGCGGGTGTTGGGGCTGATGGTCTCCTCCTTCGAGGCGGTGCCTTATGCCCAGAGTGGTGGTGGGACAAGTCTCCGCTCTCTGGACTCGGACCCTCACCTGGTGGCTACGGGCCCCGACCTTGGAGCAGGAGAAGTGGTTTCTTCCCCTGGACTGGCCGGTGCTCACGACAGATGCCAGCCTATACGGCTGGGGAGGGGTCCTGGGGAGGCTGTCGACCCAGGGCCGTTGGTCTCAGGAAGAGTCCCGTCTCCTGATCAACGTGCTGGAACTGTGGGCGATCAAGCTTTGCATCTCCCGCTGGTCGGGGAGGCTGCATGGGCGTCCTGTTCGGGTCCAGTCAGACAACGCCACGGCGGTGGCTTATGTGAACCATCAGGGCGGAACGAGAACAGCGGCACCAGCGGCAGAAGTGGTCTACATTCTGCGGTGGGCAGAGCTTCACGTGCCGGCGCTCTCCGCCATCCACATCCCAGGCGTAGAGAACTGGCAGGCGGACTTTCTCAGTCGCCAGAAGCTGGATCAGGGAGAGTGGTCCCTGCATCCGGAGGTGTTCCGCCAGATTTGCCAAAGGTGGGGCACACCAGACGTGGATCTCCTGGCATCCCGGCTCAACCGGAAGGTGCAGGCCTTCATGAGCAGAACATGGGATCTGCTGGCGGACGCGGCGGATGCCCTCGTGGCTCCATGGTATTGGTACCGGCTGCTCTATGCCTTCCCTCCACTCCCGTTACTTCTGCGCCTGCTGCGCAGGGTAGAGGCGGAAGGGATCCCAACCATTCTGGTAGCGCCAGATTGGCCTCAGCGTTCTTGGTACGCCAACATGGTGCGGATGGTGGTCGATGTTACCTAGCTGCTCTCACAGCGGCCCATCTTGCACCCTGCTTTACCCTCGCTGGCTTTAACGGCCTGGCTATTGAGTCCCAGGTGTTAAAGGATAGGGGACCTCGGAGTCTGTCATTCCCACGATGCTGAAGGAACGTAAGGCCACTTTGCGGAAGATTTATCATCGCACTTGGAAGGCCTACATTGCTTGGTGCAAGGCGGGGGGTTGGAACCCCCGTTCTTTCTCGGTAGCTCGGTTGCTGGCCTTCCTTCAGCAAGGCCTAGATCACAGACTGGCTTTGAGCACACTTAAGGGGCAGATTTCTGCCCTAGCCATTCTTTTTTAGCGTCCCCTGGCGACGCATTCTCTGATTCGTACCTTTGTCCAGGGGGTTCGTCATGTCTCCCCCCAGGTTCGGTCGCCTTTGGCGCCTTGGGGCCTTAATCTGGTCCTTTTTGTGCTCCAGAAGCCGCCTTTTGAAAATATCAGGAAGATTTCCCTGCAACTGCTTTTGTAGAAAGTGGCCTTTCTGGTGGCAATTACATCCGCTAGGCGGGTGTCTGAGTTGGCGGCTCTGTCCTGTAGGTCCCCGTACTTGGTCCTGCACAGGGACAAGGCGGTTTTGTGCCCCTCTCCCTCCTTCTTACTGAAGGTGGTCTCTTCGTTTCACATCAATGAGGACATTGTCCTTCCTTCGCTGTGTCCGCGCCCGTCTCATCCTAAGGAGGTTGCCTTGCACTCCCTGGATGTGGTTAGGGCGTTGCTAGTATATCTGCCAGCCACGGCCTCGTTTCGGAGGTGGTGTGAGGCGCGTCTGGCACCTCCCGGAGAACTCTTTTGTTGGGCACTGTTGTTCTTGTTGCCCCCCCCCCATTGTGACACTGATTTGGGACATCCCCACATGTCAAGAATGAGAGGCTGCGTCTGTCAATGAACGATTGAGAAAATAGGATTTTTTTGACTTACCGTAAAGTCCTTTTCTCTGAGTTCATTGACAGACGCAGCACCCGCCCCTCTTTGTTTGAGTTTGTACTGCTTGCTACGAACTGGGTTGCTGAAGCAAGGCTGGAGGGGTTATGCGAGTGAGGACTGCCCCCTGGGAGGGGCTGTGCTTGCTTTGAGTTGAACTTCGTTCTGCCTAGTCCACTCCTAGTGAAAGCTGCATAAACCCCACATGTCAAGAATGAGAGGCTGCGTCTGTCAATGAACTCAGAGAAAAGGATTTTACGGTAAGTCAAAAAAATCCTATTTTTTCATCACAGGTTTTCTGTCCAGGGTGTGTTGTACAGAAATAGTGTTCTGCATGCTGACTATTATTTTGTAGTTTATTTCTTGAGCCACAAAATGGTAAATTAGAATAATCCTGATAGAACTTCTTACACATACTTTTTAGGAACTCCTTGTCTTCCATGGTGGCTGCCAGCTCATTGATTTTAGCTGTTACATCAAACACTGCAGGGCTGACATTATCATGCCAGAAATGGAGGGCCTTGTTTTTGCATTATATGAAGAACTGCTGTGTGCTTTTACTGCAAAGTAATTTTTTGACATGGTAGTGATGTGGGCACTATTCGAAACAGGTAATGTGACCATTTGGCAGGACACGTGTGTTGAAAGAAGGAACTGTAAAGATCTCTTGACATTACCCAGACAGACATTGCCTATAATGACCCTGCCTAGGTCCAGGCGTTGGGCATATGGTGCAGCATGTGGCCCATTGATTTTTTTGTGAGCCTTGTGTACCCTTGGGGTGTCTATGCTGACAAGCAGGAGAATGTCAGCATTTCTGTCAAGAACTGGTATGTGGTCAACTATGCAGCTCAAGTGAGCATTATGAAAGACAGCTGCAGGAGAAGGGGTCTCCTCTCTGCTGGTTGGAATCTGGTTGCAGTCAATGAGAGTGGGCAATGGTATTTCTACACTGCCATTCATGGGAGCTTTACAAGACTCGTGGCTCTCTTGCCTGAAACTTCTGTAATGCCAGCGCTGGTACACAGGGTATATTGTAAGGCATCTCCTGTTATGTTTAACAGGTCAACAAATGTTGATCTTGCAAGAGATCCAGTACTCCAATCACAGAGTCCTTCTTCACAGACATTTGTACATGTAGAGAAAACTGGAGTATGAAGCATTCTTTGATCTGTGCTCTCCCTACCTTACTTTGTCTTAGGAGGATTACCTGTAAACAAAGTGGTACTATCTTGATATGGATGAAACGCTTGCACATGATCATCGCTTTCACATTCTATGTACTTGATAATAGCCTTAGAGTCTTTAGCATGGTGTTCCATGGAAGTACAGTATTTGAAGCACACCCTAAATGTCTTTAAAAGCTCTCTGCATTCTTGTAATGGTTTCTTTCTGAAGCCAATTGTCAGCAACTGGTGTGACCAGAAATGTGTGAACTGCACAGAGAATACCAGACACAACGTAAAGTGAATAAAGTGATTTATTAAAAGAAAGGTAAATGGTGATCAAATAATAGTTCATGTATCTTACACTTTCGCTACTAGTACACGTTCGCAAAGTAGGTATAGTTCTATCATGGTGAAACAAATGTCCATTAGGAGGATTCTGTTTCATTCCATCCCTCTCGTGTCTAGTTTCTTACGAAGTATGAGGTCAAAAGAGATGTACATGTTTACAGACACTTCTTCCTGAGACACTA
>BLSH010521124.1:7703-21291 GCA_018402905.1 Glandirana rugosa
AGCAAACGGGAATCTTCGGTATTGTCGGTACGGATGATTACCGTACCGACACTAACCGATCACGTAGTACACTGGGTCGGAGATATACTCGACCTCAGTGCATCACGGTGCACAGTGTACCAGAACATGACATCATCCCTCTCTTACGACGGCAGCGACACTCCCTCTCTAATCGCAAGATTATAGTAAAGTAGTACGTAATTTCTGTCCAAGGACCGCCACGACACTCCCTTTCTAATCGTAAGATTTTGGTAGACTATGACCTAATCAATGTCAATCTCAACTCGCCTGTGGACCTACAAGCTCAAGCAGCCTAAGCCGTCTTGGCATGATGCACTAGCCAATCACAGCCATGCCATTAGTAGGCATGGCTGTTATGGCTTCTAAGGGCAAACGAGAGAAACGCTTGTTGATTGGCTGCCCTGCAGCTATTCAACAGGCGCCAAAAATAGTCTGGGTCACATGATGCACTGGCGAATCACAGCAATGCCATTAGTAGGCATGGCTGTGATGGCTTCTAAGGGCAAAGAAGTGAAACGCTTGTTGATTGGCTGCCCTGCAGCTATTGAAAAGGCGTGAAAAATACTCAAATATCGAACCCGGACTTTTTCTCAAATGTCCGGGTTCGGGTTCAGGACATAGACACCCCAAAGTCCGGTACGAACCCAAACTTTACAGTCCGGGTTCGCTCAACTCTACTGGTCAGGAAATTAGATGTGTAATTTATGTCTCTAGAACAACTGATGCTGCTCTTTGCATGTTGGGCCTCTCTATGTGGCCAAGCATGTACATGCTATTTGTTGGATATAAATAGACAACTTTGTGTAAAATAATTTTTTTTTCATTTTCTTTCCATGTTTATCGAAAATATGTGGAAAAAAAATGATATGTTGAAAAGACTCATTATGCCTCATAGAATATACATTAGGATGCTTCTCAAAATGGGGTCATTTTGTGTATGATTCCATTGTCCTGGTGCTCCAGGGCCTTCAAAAATGTAATAGGTAGTCAAGAAATTAGATGTGTACTTTACTATATGTCCCTAGAACACATGCTCCTTGCATGTTGGGCCTCTCTATGTGGCTAGGCTGTGGAAAAGTCTTACACATGTAGTATCACCTGTGACGAACGCGGGTATCAGATCACTGCCCTCCTCAGTCACCGGTGAGCTCACACCAAGCTTGTCACTAGTGTAACAATACCACTCTCAGCTGCTTTCGGCACAAAGATTCTCCAGCTTGCAGGACTACCGTCTAAGTGCCAGCCACCTGAATAATTGTTACCGGGCTAATTCAAGCAATTAACCCTTTCAGTGCCACCTCCTTTTCTTTGGACCAAGCAGAAGGAACTCGGGATTTTAGCAATACCAACTATGATTTTAGAATAATCACCTGTAACACACGCTGTCACCACAGACAGGGATATTCAGATGAGTTATAGCTGGCATTAAGAGCTTTAAGGGCAAGATTAACACTTTTCAGAATAAGGTTTAATAATGAAAAGGTCAAGTTTGGCACAGTAAAATATTTACAGAAAAAATGGTGTTACAAAGCAATCAGAGACATAATATACAGCAGCAAAGAAAGAAGGAAAAATGAAAGTGGAAAAGTTACTTGCATTTAAATGTCCATGATTAATCAGAGGTTCGTTGATGAGTCCACAGGTTCTCGGATGTTTGCTCTTTGATGGTAAGGTGAGGCCAAGGGGTGGGGCCATATGCCCCTGACTATTTACATGGGTAAGGAGGGCCTGTGGGCTGTCCAGAGCAGATTGTGGAATTACAACCCTCCCTAATATGCAATTTTCAGTATAAAAATCATATCTTGGGATCAGATCATTGTAAAAACCACACATTAAGGAATTCAAGTTCAGCATACACAGTGCATTAAAATAAGTCTAAACACAACAGACTTGTCACTCTCCATTACCTTGGGAAGAGAAGAAACTAGCAGTGGGTTCCTTTATAATTGAATTCATTAACGTTTGGATTTGTTTTATTCGGTATGAATTTCCACATTCAGATATATACTTTTTATCAAGATGTCACGTTCCTATCTGGAGTTATGAAATGGGGGTTTTCTAAGCTTTAAATTTGCTTGAGGGTCTCTGGAATGTCACAGCTGCCTAAGGGAGGGGGTTTATGACCCTTTTCCATATCGTCCAGGCACCATGTGCTGTTTCTTAACCACTTCAATACCAGGCACTTAGAACATTTCCCGCCCAGACAAATTTTCAGCTTTCAGTGCTGTTGCGCTTTGAATGAGAATTTGCGCAATCATGCTACACTGTACCCAAACAAGCTTTTTTATCATTTTGTTCCCGCAAATAGAGCTTTCTTTTGGCGGTATTTGATCACCCTTGCAGTTTTTATTTTTTGCGCTGCAAATAAAAGAATACCAACAATTCTGAAAAAAAATTTCTTTGTTTCTGTCACAAAACTTTGTGTAAGTACATTTTCTCCTTCACTGACGGGCACTGATGTGGCTACACTGATGGGTACATTTGAGCGAACACCTGGATGTTCGGGTTCGGCAAGTCCGGCCAAACTTCGCGAAAAAGTTCGGGTTCGGTACTGAACTTGACCCGAACTTGACACCGAACCCAAACTTTTCGGCACAAAAATGCCTGTAAAAAAGTCATGGCAAGTGCTAGAGGGCTGAAAAAGGAAGTAAAATGGGGGTAAGAGTAGGGCAAGTGCCCTACAAAAAATGGGGATAGGGAAATAACTTAAAATCAAATAAAAAAAATAAAAATGGGAGGGGGGTGGATGTGGAGTAGGAGCCTAGATGTTGACTAGGACGTGACCGTGGCAGTGTAGGTGGAAGTGCCGGTAGTGGAGGAGGAGGAGGAGGTAGCCAACACTTTTTGTTGTTTGTTTGTTTTTTTTTCTAATTGGGGTAGCCCCCAAAATATTGAGGCATATTCAAAAAAACAAGTATACCAATGGCTGTGTCTATTCTGCACAAGGTACAGACAAATCTTGTGGGAATCATGCCTGGTTGATTTTAATAAAGGTTAGCTTGTCCACGTTGGCTGCGCTTGTCTGTGATAACGCCCCTTGTCATGCTAAACACACGTTCAGACAATACACTGGCTGCAGGGCAGGCCAGCACCTCCAAGGCATAAAGGGCAAGCTCAGGCCAGGTGCCCAATTTGGAGACCCAGAAGTTGAATGGGGCAGACCCATCAGTCAGTACGTGTTGTCGTGTGCACACATACTGTTCCAGCATGTTGCTGAAATGCTGCCTCCTGCAAAGACCTTGCCTATCAGCTGGTGGTGCTGTTTGATGTGGTGGGCTGCTGACAAAGCTTTGCCACATTTCGGCCATGTTAACCCTGCCTTCTGAGGTGCTAGCGGTGCCACAGCTGCGTTGGCGGCCTCTTCCTCCTCCTCCTCTGCCTTCGCCTTGTGCTTCCACTCAGCCCCCGGTGTCATTTGGGAATGCCCTCAGCAGCGCGTCTACCAGTGTGCGCTTGCAGTCGCGCATTTTCCTCTCACGCTCCAGTGAGGGAATTAAGGATGGCACATTGTCCTTGTAACGGGGATCCAGCAGGGTGGCCATCCAGTAATTAGAACAAGTTACAATGTGGGCCACTCGGCTGTCATTGAGCAGGCACTGCAGCATGCCATGTGTGCCAGGCTGCCCAGAGGCAAAGACAAGCTGTCCTCTGTGGTAGGTGTATCATCTGTGTCCTCCGTATCCCCCCAGCCACACTCCAGTGATGCCCACAAGCTGCGTTGGGTGCCACCCTGCTGCGGTTCCTCCTCCTCATGATGATCTTCCTCCTCCTCATCCTCCAGAACTGTGCCCTGGCTTGAATATTTTTTACCTGGCCTATGCTGTTGCAGGAACCCACCCTCCGAGTCACTTGTAAATGACTGGCCTGATAACCGTGGAAATGACCCCTCTTCCTCCTCATCCTAATGTGCCACATTCTCTTCCATCATCGCCGGAAGTGTTTTTTCAAGGAGACATAGGAGTGGGATAGTGATGCTGAGAACATGTTGGTGGAGTACTCGAAACACCGCAATACGTACACAGGTCTCGCATGGAGGCCCACTTGTTGGTGGTGTAGTGGTGCTGTTCCGCAGAGCGACTGACCCGTGCGTTCTGCAGCTGAAACTCCACTATTGCCTGCTGCTGCTCGCACAGTCTCTCCAGCATGTGCAAGGTGGAGTTCCACCTTGTGGGCACGTCGCATATGAGGCGGTTAGCGGGAAGGCCGAAGTTGCGCTGCAGCGCAGACAGGCAAGCAGCAGCAGGGTGAGAATGTTGCAAGTGCGCACAGATGGCCCGCACTTTCTGCAGCAGCTCTGACATATCCGGGTATTTTTTAAATCATTTCTGTACCACCAAATTCAGCACATGCACCAGGCAAGGGATGTGCATCAAAGCGGCTAGGCCCAGAGCCGCTACGAGATTTCGCCCATTGTCGCACACTACCAGGCCGGACTTGGGGCTCAGTTGCAAAAACCACTCATTGGTCTGTTGTTCAATGCCCGTTCATAGCTCCTGTGCAGTGTGGGGTTTATTCCCCAAACATATCAGTTTTAAAACAGCCTGCTGTTGTTTCCCTCTGGATGTGCTGAAGTTGGTGGTGAAGATGTTAAGCTGAGCGGATGAGGAGGTGGTAGAAGAGGAGGAAGCGCAGTAGGAGGAGGAGGCAACAGGAGGCAAAGAGAAATGCCCTGCAATCCTCTGTGATGGAAGGACATGTGCCAAATGGCTAGCCGCCTCAGGCCCACCCACCACTACATTTGCCCAGTGTACAGTTAGCGAGATATAGTGTCCCTGCCCGTGCTTACTGGTCCACTTATCAGTGGTTATGTGGACCTTGCCACAGATGGCGTTGCGCAGTGCACACTTGATCTTGTCCCCGACTTGTTTGTGCAGGGAAGGGATGGCTCGCTTGGAAAAGTAGTGGCGGCTGGGAACCACATACTATGGGACAGCCACCGCCATCAGGTTTTTAAAACTGTCCATGTCCACCAGACAGAAAGACAGCATTTCAAAGGCCAGGAATTTTGCAATGCTGGCATTCAGGGCCAGGGATCGCGGGTGGGTAGGGGGGTACTTCCTCTTTCTCTCCAGTGTTTGGGAGATGGAGAGCTGTAAGCTTCCATGGGACCCTTTGGAAATGCTTGGGGACAGTGGCGGACATGGTAGCGTTGCTGTCCCCACGTCTGTTTGCTGGGTGGCAGGTGACACTGTCACTGTAGAGGTGGAGGAAGAGGCCGAGGCAACAGCAGAAGAGGAAGCAGGAGGAGGCCGAGACCTTTCTTGAATTTTGAGGTAATTATTCCAATGCAGCTTGTGCCTTGAATTTAGGTGCCTGATCATGCAGGTTGTGCTCAGGTTTAGAACATTTAGGCCTCATCTCAGGCTATCATTGCACGGCGTGCAAGCCACTCGTGTCTTGTCGTCAGCACATCTGTCTGAAGAACTGCCACGCAAAGGGAAAAGCCTTTGAGCTGCCTTTGGTGTGCTAGGTCCCTGAGTGTGGTGGGTAGTAGCAGGCCTACTGTCTAGGGGACGCTCGCTCCACTTTTGCAACCTGCTGTGCTGGTGCCTCTGTGCGACCACCACCTCTTCCTCCAAACTGCACACGTCACTTGCATGACCCTTATTCCATGTGGGTCTAGGACCTCATCATCCTCCTCCACATCATCTTCCACCCACCCTTCACCACTGCCCTCCTTGTCAGTGTGCACACTGAGGAAAGCTGCAGCAGTTGGCACCTGACTTTCGTCATCATCAGAGACGTGCTGCGCTGGTGTTTCCATGTCCTCATCCTGCAACAGAAGTGGTTGGGCATCGGTGCACTCAATATCTTCCACTTCTGGGGCAGGGCTATGGGGATGGACCACGGAAAGCACACCAGGAGAGTCATCAAAACGCATAAGAGTCTGTTGCATGACTTGGGGCTTAGACTGCTTGGCTAATTTACAAGGGGCCTGAGGTGAAAAACAGATGGCCATGGGGTTCAGGTGCCAACTCTGAGCTTTCATCAAGGGATCGGGAGGGAGACAATGTGAAGGAACGGGAGGCATTGTCAGCCACCCAATCTACTATCGCCTGTACTTGTTCTGGCCTCACCAATCACTGAGCGGCATTCGGGCCTAACATATAACGTTGAAGGTTCTGTCGGCTACTCGCAACTGAGGAAGCTGTTTCACTTGTAGCTGGCACAGATCGACCACGTCCTCTCCTTCCAACGGGAGCTTCACCAACACCACCAACACCAACAGCACCAGCAGCACCACGACCATGTCCCTTATTTGTCGCTCTCCTCATTCTGCCCGCAAATGTACTATGTAGCACTATTTAAGTATTTATTAATACAAAAAAAATAATAATAAGTTCTTCTTCTTCTACAGGAGCAGCAGGAACCTCTCCCTATAGAACTAGGAGATGATTTTGCGATTATGCACAAGCTGGCTTGAGTGCTCCTGCAGTGTTGGATTGGAAGCATACATTCTGGGTGTGATGGTCCTATGCTGAGTTCCCCACAGATATACTCAAAGGCGTTGTGTATCCATATTTCTGGTGAGCCTCCAATTTTTACCTTTTTGCACATGGTGAACAGAGGTGGAGGACACTGATTGAAGATTATTCACATAGTTTAAGAAGTTTTGGTTCCAGCACGGGCAATTTATTTTTCCTGGCACTGGCACTTTTTCACTGAACATTTAATATCATTATTTACTTTGCAATTTACCTTATTACTCTGGAAGCGCTGCTAAAACTGGACTTATTACACGAGTGTTGACTTTATTTTTTGATTTTTTATTTAAAGCAGCAGCTGTGTGATTATTTATTTATTATTTAATTCACAATTTATGTTTTATTATATATTGTATGTTTTTTTTTTGCACAATTGGGTTCTTGCACGATTGTGTTTTAGCACCTGTAGCACGGGTTGTTACTTTTAGTGCGGTATTTGTATTTTATATAATACTATGTAGCACTATTTAAGTATTTATTAATACAAAAAAAAATAATAATACGTTCTTCTTCTTCTACAGGAGCAGCAGGAACCTCTCCCTATAGAACTAGGAGATGATTTTAGAACAATAATCTGTCCCTTACAGCAACAGTAGGAACCTCTCCCTTTAGCACTAGGAGATGATTTTAGAACAATAATCTGTCCCTTACAGCAACAGCAGGAACCTGACCCTATAGGAGTAGGCGATGATTTTAGAACAATAATCTGTCCCTTACAGGACCAGCAGGGACCTCTCCCTTTAGAACAAGGAGATGATTATAGAACAATAATCTGTCCCTTACCGCAACAGCAGGAACCTGACCCTATAGGAGTAGGCGATGATTTTAGAACAATAATCTGTCCCTTACAGGACCAGCAGGAACCTCTCCTTTTAGAACTAGGAGATGATTTTAGAACAATAATCTGTCCCTTACAGGACCAGCAGGAACCTCTCCCTTTAGAACTAGGGGATGATTTTAGAACAATAATTTGTCCCTCTAAGCAGTAGACTCTACCTAGTCCAGTCAGATCGTTCTGTAATGCAGGATGAGATGTTATTTGATCTGCAATCTGTCCCTAAAAGCAGTAGTAGTAGTAATCTATACCTAGTCCACAATCAGATCGTTCAGTAATGCAGGATGAGATGTTATTTATATCTGTAATCTGTCCCTCACAGCGCCGGCAGCATCCTCTTCCTATACTAACCAGAGAGCATGTGACATGCAGCACTAAGTGACTCCAGCTTATAAAGAGGCTGGGTCACATGATGCACTGGCCAATCACAGCCATGCCATTAGTAGGCATGGCTGTGATGGCTTCTAAGGGCAAACCAGTGACACGCTTGTTGATTGGCTGCCCTGCCCGAACCCAGAACCCGAACCCGAACTTTTTTCAAATGTCCACGCTCGGGTCCGGGTCACGGACACCCCAAAGTTCAGTACGGACCCAAACTTTACAGTTCGGGTTCGCTCAACTCTACTGATGGGCACTGATGAGGCTAGACAGACGGGCACTGATGAGGCAGTACAGATTGGCACTTATGAGGTGGCACCACTGATAGGCGGCACTGATAAGTAACACTGATGGGCACTGATAGGTGGCGCTGATATGCAGCACTGATGGGCACTCATAGGCAGCACTGATAGGTGGCACTGGTCACTGATAGGTGTCACTGATGGGCACTGATAGGTGTCACTGTTAGGTGGCAATGGTGGGCACTGATAGGTGGCACAGGTGAGCACTGATAGGTGGCACAGGTGGGCACTGGTGGGCACTGGTACATGGCACTGGTGGGGCACTGATGCATATTGCACTGTTAGGGATGGTACTGGCAGGCATCATATATGGGCCATCTCTACAGTGCACTGTATTGCCCTTACCTGGTGGTCTAGTAGCGGCTCCCTGGTGGTCATGGGTGGCTTCCTGATTTTCAAATATAGGACCATTCTGGAAGGAAACCTGATGGAGTCTGCAAAAGACCTGAGACTGGGACGGAGATTTGTCTTCCAACAAGACAATGATCCAAAACATAAAGCAAAATCTACAATGGAATGGTTCACAAATAAAAGATATCCAGGTGTTAGAATGGCCAAGTCAAAGTCCAGACCTGAATCCAATCGAGAATCTGTGGAAAGAACTGAAAACTGCTGTTCACAAACGCTCTCCATCCAACCTCACTGAGCTTGAGCTGTTTTGCAAGGAGGAATGGGCAAAAATTTCAGTCTCTCGATGTGCAAAACTGATAGAGACTTCCCCATGCGACTTACAGCTGTAATCGCAGCAAAAGGTGGCGCTACAAAGTATTAACTTAAGGGGGCTGAATAATTTTGCACGCCCAATTTTTCAGTTTTTTATTTGTTAAAAAAGTTTGAAATATCCAATAAATTTCGTTCCACTTCATGATTGTGTCCCACTTGTTGTTGATTCTTCACAAAAAATTACAGTTTTATATCTTTATGTTTGAAGCCTGAAATGTGGCAAAAGGTCGCAAAGTTCAAGGGGGCCGAATACTTTCACAAGGCACTGTACATGCTGTGTTGGAAATATCTTATAAATGGGCAACTTTGTGTAAAAAAAATATATTTTTTCATTTTCTTACCACATTTTTCCAAATACTTGTGGATAAAAATGACTCAATATGCCTCACAGAATATATGTTGGGGTGTTTTCTTCTCAAAATGGGGTCATTCTGTCGGCACTTTTTATTGTCCTGGTGCTTCAAGACCTTCAAAATCGTGATAGGTAGTCAAGAAATTAGATGTGTAATTATGCCCCTAGAACACCTGACGTTGCTTCTTGTTTGTTGCCTCTCTATGTAGCTAGGCTGTTAAAAAGTCTCACACAAGTGGTATCTCCATACTCAGGAGGGGTAGCAGAATGTATTTTGGTGTGTAGTTGCAGGTATGCCTGTGCCATGTGGGAGAAATGATCTGTTCTGACAATTTTGTAAAAAAAAAGAATTGTGAGAAAAATTACAACTTCAAATAACTGTTACTAAATTCCTTGGAATGTCAACTTTATACAAAGGGGTCATTTGGGAGGTATGTGTACTTTCCTGGCATGTCAGATAGGCTGTCAGTACATCAGGGGTGATCAATTTTCAATGATTGGCATCATGGCTTGTTGACTCTATAACTTTCACACAGACCAAAAAATATACACTCATTTGGGTTATTTTTACCAAAGCAATGTAGCAGTATAATTTTTTTGATGAAAAATTACTTATTTGCAAACTTTTTATCACCAAAACAAAGAAAAAGGTGTTTTTTGTTGAAAATGTTTGAACTTTTCCCATTTATAGTGCAAACAATAAAAAACCCAATGGAGATCAACCCCTCCAGATCCGTGCTATTGCCGAAGTACGGCTCCAGCGCGGATCTGAACTGCCAGGACGACGTCCCATGTGCATGCTCCCGGCGCGCCCCCTGGTGGCAGCGGCCGCCGCACGCTGCGCGGGCGTGCCCATGGGTTGGGTGGACTCGATGTCCGCTCGAGACCCACGACCGCCTGACAGAGCTGCAGAACGGGAACCGCCGAAACACGGTGGTTCTCTGTTCTGTTACAAAGGACGTACCAGATCTACTGATCCCTGTCACTGGGATCAATGAGATCTGTTATGTCCCGGCCAGCCCCCCCCCACAGTTAGAACACACCCAGGGAACATTGTTAACCCCTTCACTGCCCCCTTAGTGTTAACCCCTTCACTGCCAATGACATTTATACAGTAATCAGTGGATATTTAAATTTCTGATCACTGTATAAATGTCATTGGTCCCAAAAGTGTGTAAAAAATGTCCGACATTTCCGCTGCAATATCGCAGTCCCGATATCGCAGATCGCTGCCATTACTATTAAAAAATATAAAACTAATAAAAATGCCATAAATCAATTCCCATAGTTTGTAGACGCAATAACGTTTGCGCAAACCAATCAATAAACGCCGATTGCGATTTTTTTTTTTACCAAAAATATGTAGAAGAATATATATCGGCCTAAACTGATGAATTTTTTTTTTTTTTTATGGATTTATATTTTAGCAAAAAGTAAGAAATACTGTTCTTTTTTGCAAAATTGTCGCTCATTTTTTGTTTATACAAAAAAATACCATCGGAGAGGATGGAACAAGGGGAAGGAGGGGGGGCTACGGGATTTTAATGGTACTGGCACCAGTTCTCAAAAAGGATATCTGGGAACTGGAGAAAGTGCAGAGAAGGGCAACCAAACTAATAAAAGGCATGGAGGAGCTCAGCTATGAGGAAAGATTAGAGGATCTGAATTTATTCTCTCTTGAGAAGAGGAGATTAAGGGGGGATATGATCAACATGTACAAGTATATAAGTGGTCCATATAGTGAACTTGGTGTGGAATTATTTACTTTAAGGTCATCACAAAGGACAAGGGGGCACTCTTTACGTCTAGAGGAAAAAAGATTTCATCTACAAATACGGAAAGGTTTCTTCACAGTAAGAGCTGTGAAAATGTGGAATAGACTCCCCCCAGAGGTGGTTTTGGGCAGCACGGTTGATTGCTTTAAAAAAGGCCTGGATTCTTTCCTCAATGTAAATAATATAACTGGGTGGTAACATTTTTAGGTAAAGTTGATCCAGGGTGAATCCGATTGCCTCTCGGGGAATCAGGAAGGAATTTTTTCCCCCGTTATAGCAAATTGGATCCATGCTTTGCTGGGGTTTTTTTGCCTTCCTCTGGATCAACTGTGGGTGAAGTATTGTATATGGGATTATTTGGTTGTATGTGTATATGTGTATATATATATATGTATGTATATATATGTGTATATATATATTTTTTTTTTTTTTTTTTTTTTTTTTTTTTTTTTTGGTTGAACTGGATGGACTTGTGTCTTTTTTCAACCTGACTAACTATGTAACTATGTAACTATGAAGATAGGCTCACAACTCCATTTATATAAAAATTATACAAATTTTATTAATTCATAACATACAACAATATTGTTTAAAATTCACAGGTATGTATATCCATCCCCAGAAGGGGGAGAAAACATAAATTCATGTTCTCACAGTCAGTTGATACGTGCTTCCCGACATGTTTCGCGGTTTAACCGCTTCCTCAGGAGAACGCACAATATCTAGTATGCACTAGAATAGATAATATATATTAATTTCAATACAAATAAATCAAAAACATAGAAGTAAATATCTTATAGTGATACCATAACCATACAAACTAGTATATGTATGCATTTCACATTGCCGTACACATACCTGTGGAATCTGGTATGGCCAATGAGACTCCCTGGCTAGGATTTGTTCCCCCGGGCGAGCATGGGAGGATATACTGGTGAAACAATAGGTACACAATTTATGCCTGATATGTCTTTTATGGGTCAATAATTCTAAATATAAATCTTTACATAAAAGGATTTTTTTTGAGAGACATTATCTATCAGTACACCATAATGACTATTTAATATATTCCTCATAATTAAATCATTTCATGACATTGCTTTAATCTCAAAGATTATCAAATAATCCTTATTGTTCCATATCTATTGGTTGCTCTTAAAAAAAGTAAGTGGTTTGGCGGGTCAGTATTCCATCAACGACGCATACCGAAGTGTGTTTAAAAAGGAGGGGAAGCGATCTGTATACAGCGTATATCATATTTTTAGTGTTATAACCCCATCACACCTGGGTATCAGAAAGAAGGAGCATATATTAAAAATCTTTCTATGTATCTTTTTTTGTATTCATAATGCACAGCAGTATATATATATTCTTGCATGTGCGTATAAATAGACTAGTCATATAGGTAAGGTTATATATCCAGTTTAGAGTACTTACTGCTGCAGTTGGTTGTAAGAGTAATGTGCATGGGCTTGTATACTAAGGGTCAATACAGGTTCCTGTGGATAACCATGGAAAATATATATGTAAAACATAAGATTTAAATTGGTGATGTCAGTCGTCTACATTTCTCCATATCTTTTAGATAGTTACCTTAGCATATGGTTAGCAAGGGCAAGTAGTTTTTATATATGCCTCTTAGTCGTCACCCTTATATTAGAGATATCCGGTTGGCCTGTGATACATCCCACCAGGTATATTAATATTAACATCCACGCCACTAATACAATAAAAGTGTCCTCTATCTCGATCTCTGCTGTGAAAACATACCTTAACCTGCCTCCAGTGCCTGTGCCTCCTGCAGCGCCATCAATATCAGTGCCGCCTTTTATACCCTCCAACCGAGTGGCGTCCAGCGCAGCCCGGCCGCCCGCCATTGACGTCATCTCAGCTCGACTGCCCATCGCACATGTCCCAAGAAGGGCGCAGTGCGACGCCATCATACCAGCGTTACAGGGATACAGTGAGACGCTGTGTAGTACAAATTGGGATGTAGGTACCTGTACTTTAATATACAATATACTGAGCTTAACATACATTTTTTGTTGATAGCGGTGATCAGAAATGACACAGAGGGGATCAAATACCACCAACAGAAAGCTCTATTTGTGGGGAAAAAAAGGACGCAAATTTTGTTTGGGTACAACGTCGCGCGACTGCGCAATTGTCATTCAGAATGCGACAGCGCTGAAAGCCGAAAATTGGTCTGGGCAGGAGGGGGGTTTAAGTGCCCAGTAAGGAAGTGACTAAATACCACCAAAAGAAAGCTCCATTTACAGTATGTGTAAAAAAGAATAACTGCCATTCAAAGTGCCAGAGCACTGAAAGCTAAAAATTGGAAACTTACCGTCAATAAGAAAAAATGTGTATGACATTTACCTCGAAAGAAAACCACCATAAATCAGTGAAGGAATGACCCGTGAATTTGGGGGGAGGACGGGTCTGGTTAAAAGCCGAAAGTCGCGACAGCGTAAGACTTACTGTTAACGCGTCAGCGCGCTGCAACATGGGTTTGTTTTAAACGCAGGAAAAAAAGGGGTGTTTATCTCGAAAGACAACCACCATAAACTAGGGGAGACACAGTAAAGACTAGTGGCGATAGTTGTTTTTTACATACAATTCGAGTCATATAACATATAATTTCATGTCCATGGATGTAGGGTTAAACATGATGTGTCGCAGAGTGACATAGGGACATTGCGACCATACTACCGCAG